>LZPO01044480.1:92511-111668 GCA_001675575.1 Neotoma lepida | reverse complement strand
ATCATTTTTAAATAAAATTCTTTATAATTTATTATCAATAAATGTTTGATTTATATGCCTAGTTTATACACATATATGACTAGGGTTGCATAAGGAACTTCTAGGGCAAAAAGGGTAAGTGGATAAAGTTTGAGAAACTCTGATCTAGAGTACAAACTTTGACCCATTCAGTACTTCTTGGCCATTTACTAATAACAACAGTAGACAACAAAAGCTGCTTGGAAATTCTGTGCTTGGAATGAGCCTTGCTAACTGAACATGGAAGGTGCCTATTACAGAGATAAAACCCTGAAGGCAGTATATGTAGATNTTTTCTCTTGGGCTTGAGTAGATTCTTAAAGAAGTACCAGATATATGAGAATAATCTCTAACAGAATAGGCTGAGATAAAACAAACTAACAAAAACCAAAAGCTGGCATAGTTGTGCATGCCTTTAATCCCAGCACTTGGAAGGCAGAGGCAGGCAGATCTCTGTGAGTTCTAGGGCAGCCTGGTCTACAGAGTAAGTTCTAGGCCAACTAGAGCTACATAGTGAAGACCNAAGGAAGGATGATGCTGTAAAAATATTTAGAAGTGAAGAATGTAAACATAGAAATGGAAAATAGCATATGAATATAAGAAAGAATAAGTTCAGGATATCCNATGCCCAAGTTATTTGTATTTCTAGAATGAGAGTACAGAAAAGTCATAGAATAAGAAATTACCAATAATTCAAGAAATTTCTCTGAACTGAAGGACATGAGTTGCCAGATTGGGAAAAGCCTGTTTAATGTACAGTAAAATTGGTGAAAACAGACTTGCAGACATTCCACGAAACTGTAAAAGTAACCTCAAACCTCCAATGAAAGTGGGAAGAAAAGCATCAGGATGAAGAACCAAATAGCTTTGGTCTCTTCAAAGCAACTCAGTAGGCAAGAAGTGTTTNTAGGGGGAGTGAGATGGCTCAGTGGGCAAAGGCCCTTGCCTCCAAGCCTGATGACTCAAGCTCAATTTTTGGGACCCATTGGTAGAAGAATAGAACTGACTCCCATAAGTCTTCTTCTGCCACATGTGCATGATGGCACACACATACCATGTACATATACAGACACACATACAAAATAAACTAAGTGTGAAAAGAAAGTACTGCACTTCTATAATTTTGAAGAAAATTATTTCCATTCCACAACTCTATAACTAAGCCATCACATCAGCTTGAAGGATGAAAAACATTTTCAAGCATGTAGACTATAAAGATCCTGTTTCATGCAACCCTTTTCCCCCTTTTCTTCTCAAACCATGTCAAGTAGAAAGTGTTCCACCAAAAATGAGAGAACAAACCAAGAAAGAAGACAAAACATGACACAATAATTTGGAGGTCTTGTAGAATATTTACTTTAAGATGTCTTACATTTGTTTATGCTCTGGAACATTTGTTTAATCATGCAAAGATGTGTTGCATTCTTTTATGTTGCATTTGTTTAACTCTGTGAAGCTGTGTTACTTTGCCTGTCTAAAACACCTGATTGGTCTAATAAAGAACTGAATGGCCAACAGCCAGGGAAGAGAAAGGACAGGCGGGGCTGGCAGGCAGAGAGAATAAATAGAAGGGGAAATCTGGGAGCAGAAAAAGAAAGAGCAAGAGAGCAAGGAGAGGAGAGATCTAGGAGTGAGAGAAGGAAGAAGACATCAGGGGCCAGCCACCCATCTACACAACCAGCAACAGGGTAAGAAAGAAAGGGATACAGAAATAGAGAAAGGTAAAAGCCCGGAGGCAGAAGGTAGATGGGAGAATTTAAAGTTAAGAAAAGCTGGCAAGAAACAAGACAAGCTAAGGCCAGGCATTTATAATTAAGAATAAGCCTCTGTGTGTGATTTATTGGGGAGCTGGGTGGCAGGCTTCCCAAAAGGGCAAACCAACTACAAGGTCCAGATAGAAAAGATGAGAGAGGGTTGCTGGAGCATGAGAAAAAAGACTCCAGAAAGGAGCTGTGCTCGCAGTTCTACCAAAGTATAACCTAGAGCGTACACACCACCANGGACAGACTGAGGGCTGTCACCAGTCACTTCACCGCTGCCATTTACTTTACTGTGTATTTGAGTTTCATATTATTTTACCTTTTTTCAAATTGAGAAAAAGACATTTTATTATTTTATGTGAATGGGTGTTTTGTTTGATTGTATGTCTGTGTACTATGTGCATGTCTGGTGCTGGAGGAGGTCAGAAGAGGGTATCGGTTCCCNTAGGAATGTTGTTACAGACAGTTGTGAGCCACTATATAGGTGCTGGGAATCAAACTTAGGTCCTCTAAAAGACTGGCAAATGCTCTTCACTGTTGTCTTAGGGTTTCTATTGCCGTGAAGAGATACCATGACCATGACAACTCTTACAAAGAAAATATTTAATTNTGGTGGCTCACTTACAGTTTCAGAGGTTCAGTCCATTGTTACCATGGTGGGACATGGCAGCGGGTAGGCAGATATGAGCCTGGAGAAGTAGCTGAGAGTCCTACATCTTACAAGCAACAGGAAGTAGTCTGTGACACTAAGAGTAGCTTGAGCATAGGAGAACTCAAAGCCTGCTCCCACAGTGACACACTTTCTCCAACAAGGCCATACCTCCTAATAGTGCCACTCGGTTTGGGGGCCATTTTCTTTTAAGCCACGACAACTGTTGAGCCAACTCTTCAGCCCCCAATATTATTTTCTTAATTTGGCTTGATTTGAACAGATAGTGATGTACTTGCTTCACACATTGCTGCTTAGATCTGTTGCTGACATTCAGATTACCCAAAAGGATTTTTGTATTTTCACTTACCCTTGCGGGCTAGAGGGTGAGGGCATAGGTCACAGTGGGTTTATTTTGTTTTGTTTTCTAGACAGTGTCTCTCAGACTAGCTTTGATTGGCTGAGATGCACTCTATAGACCAAGCTGACCTCAAATTCACAGAGATCTACCTGTCTCTGTCTCCTGAATGCTAGGTCTAAAGCCTGCACCACCATGCTCAGCTTAATTTCAATTTGTATTCTCTATTATAATAATTATTGCAAGGTGTGCTATGATGTGCATGTGGAGGTCAGAAGACAGCATTACAGATTGGTTCTCTCCTCTGTAGTTATGTGGGGCCAAGGGATTGAACTAAGGTCATCAGTCTTTCTTNGAAGCTATCTTTACCTACTGAGCCAGGATGGGTTTAGAAGCAGCAACTCATCAGCCCAGGCCTCATGTGAGAGAGATATCCTTTTTCCCAGCCCACACTGTAGTCCAGCTTGAAGCTGTGGCAATCTCTTTGTTGCTTAGAACTCACTGACGTGTCTTGGCCCTACTACTTCTGCAGGAGGACTCTCCTAAGCACTGAGGGAAGCTGATGCCAGGTTGGGACTTGGAAGCCATCTTCTCTGTTCAGCTTAGTTTTTCTTAGGATCTTTCACCTAGAAGTGGTGATAGAAAAGTGGGGATGTCACGAGTAGATGTCATGTGTGACAGTTACTATAATTATTTTATATGCGTATGTGTGTACATGTATGTGTGAGCATGTCGGTCTACACAGTTATGTTCCTTAGTTACTCTCCATCTTATGTTTTGAGACAGGGTCTTTTACTGAACCCAGAGCTCAGCAATACAGTTAGGCTGGCTGGCCAGTGAAGTCCAGGGATCTACATGTCTGTTTCCNCAGCAGAGGTTGCATGTGCTGCCATGCCTGCCTTTTTTTATGTGGTCCCTGGGAACGGAACTCCGCTTCTCATGCTTGCAGGACAAGCAGTTTATTGACTAAGCCATCTCACCAAGCAACAATTACTGCCTTTTTCTTTTTAATGTAAGAGAATATTCAACATTAAAGACAGTNTGGTGACTAATTCTCTGGAGAGTGAGGAGAGCGGGTGAACTTAGAAATGACTTGTCAGGCGCGTCTCAATCTGGGTGGGTGAGTGCATTGTTTAATATTATTATCATTTAAAAACATGCACATATGTTTCCTATACTGCTCTGTATGTAGAAACAAGCCCTGAAATTACNCAATAGGTGGGTATTCTGGAGGGGATGCCTGAGTCACTCTGAGTCTTAAGTGGAAGACCCAAGGTAGAATTATTTTGATGCTGACGGAGAGAAGTAACCTCCCAACCACTTAGGTATTAAATTCTCCTAGGAAGTGTTTTCCTGACTTGCAGCAGCCTGCTTCTCAGGAATTGAGTCATGGGAAACATGAGAAAAGATGTGGCTAATTTTCAACCAACTGATGGACTGTTCATTGTTCTCTACCTTAATTCAGATATTATAGGGGTGTGGGATAAGGGGGGGACAGCCCCTAATTATAGGCAGCTACTGATTNATAACTGTACTTTGCTCAGGGTTATTGCCTCTACAAAGAAAATATGTGGTATCTTTGCCCAGTGGTATGGTGGTGGTGGTGTGTGCTGTTTATTAACTCTCTAGAGTATTTTATATGACCTCTAGGCTTTAGTCTTTTGAGACACTTTCTAAGGCAGCTCCAGCTAGACACAGACTGCTAGATGATTTTAGCTGACACACTCAGCACGTGGCCATGGTTTTGGAATACCCAGCTCTTGTGGGATTCAAACTGCCTACTGTGGTCAGCAGTAACTGAACAGAGTCTGGGAGCTAACCTCTGAACTAGTCCAGACTCCACAGGCAACAAGTGGCAGAAACCCAACCCATAGGTTTAAACAGGAAAGTAATTTTATAGGCTCTCTTAGCTGCATAGCACTGAAGGGAATTCAGGTGGAGTTGGATACTAATATATAATAGAATAATAATATTCTATTATCACCACCAGAAGCACTTTCTGACTTTCTTTCAAACAGTTTTCCTTAATGGGAGGTCTGGAATAGCTACAAGTTTGTATTTTANCTGCTTATCAATTCCATTCCAAAAAGAACTCTTGAGCTGCAGTAGGGTGGCTTGATACCATAGTGCTTGTTTAGCATGTGTGGGGACCTGAGTTCCATCCCCAACGACAACAACAACAACAACACACACACACTAAAAAGAACAATTTCTCAATAATTCAGTGAAAGTCTAAGGTTTTTGGCTAGGGTAATAAGGCCTCCTCCTTATCAGAAGAAATTCTATCTGTCTCTTATACACATCTAGATGTGTATAAGAGACAGGCCTTGAACTATGTAGCTGAGTATGAGCTTGCACTCCTTTTTTTTTCCCCTGAGACAGAGTATCTCTGTGGAACAGCCCTGGCTGTCCTGGAACTCACTTTGTAGACCAGGTTGGCCTTGAACTCACAGAGGTCTGACTGCCTCTGCCTCCCGAGTGCTGGGGTTAAAGGCTGTCTCTTATACACATCTAGATGTGTATTGGCCTTGAACTCACAGAGGTCTGACTGCCTCTGCCTCCCGAGTGCTGGGGTTAAAGGCGTGCACTACAACACCTGGCTGAGCTTGCATTCTCCATTCTCCTGTTTCCACCTCCCAACTGCTGACATTACAGACATGTGCCATCACACTCAGCTCTCTGGGATCCATTTGAAATAGCTGATTCTTGTATGTATCTGTTGTGTAGATGGTGTATATGGTATTTATGTTGTGTTTATGGTATATGTATGCAGGTTTGCAGTCCCAACGTGAGAATGTAGAGGTTAGAAGTCAGTATCAGATGTCTTCCTCTATTGTTTCTCACCCTTTAAAAATGTATTTTTATTTGTGTGTGTGTGTGTGTGTGTGTGTGTGTGTGTGTATGCCAGAAACCAGAAGACAGCATTGGATCACAGTTGTGAGCTGTCCAACATGGGTGCTGGGAACTGAACTGAGGTTTCCTGGAAGAGCATGAAGTTCTCTTATGTGTTGATCCATCTCTCTAATTCTGCCACCTTATATTTTGAAACAGGATCTTTCACTGAACCCAGAACTCNACATTTCAGCTAGATTAGCTACAGCAAGCCTCCAGGGCCTGCCAGTCTCTGAACCCCAGTGCTGGGGTTATAGGCATNTACTTGTTGTAGAACATTATTTTAAGATGTGTTACATTTGTTGATGCTCTGGAACATTTGTTTAATGGTGCAAAGATGTGTTGCATTCTTTTATGTTGCATTTGTTTAACTCTGTGAAGCTGTGTTACTTTGCCTGTCTAAAATACCTGATTGCTCTAATAAAGAGCTGAATGGTCAATAGCTAGGCAGGAGAGAGAAATAGGTGGGGCTTCCAGGCAGAGAGAATAAATAGGAGGAAGAAGAAAAAAAGGAAGGAGCAAGAAAGGAGAAGGAGAGGAGGATGCCAGGGGCCAGCCACACAGCCACACAACTAGCCACAGAGTAAGAAGGAAGGAAAGGTATATAGAATAGGGAAAGGTAAAAGCCCAGAGGCAAAGGTAAACAGGCTAATTTAAGTTAAGAAAAGCTGATTAGAAACAAGTCAAGCTAAGGCTGNGTGTTTATAANTAATAATAAGCCTCTGTGTAATTTATTTGGGAACTGGGTGGTGGACCACTCAAAGAGCCAAAGAATAAAGAGTAAAAAGAACCAACAACATGTACTACTGCCCCTGGCTTTTCTGGGTGCTAGGGATCCAGAGTCAGATCTCCTCGTGTGCAGGGGACACTTTACCCACATCTCCCATACTAATTTTCAAATACCACTATGTTTGAAAGGATAGATTATACATCTTATTTATGACAACAATCATTATTTTCTGACCTAGATGTATTTTTCGTATTTCTATGCTTAATGAAAATATGCTTTAAAATGTCCAGGATTCTAAATTAAATCAGGAAGTCTTTTTTTTTAAATTTACTATTGTTGTTATTATTATTATTAAAACTATTTTGAGGCAAGATCTTGCTCTGTAGCCCAGGCCTCAAATTTACTATGTAGCCCAGGGTGGTCTTGGTCTCACTCAGCCTTTTGAATGCAGGGAGTGCAGATGTGACCCAGTATGCAGGTAATAAAGTCCTCATGCCTCACACATTTTTGGGTGCTAGGGATCAAACCTTTCCACATTTTAGGCAAGTGCTTTACCGTGGAGCTTCTCCCAGCCCTTCTATCTTTATATTCTACAGAAGGACAACTAAGCTGGAGAAATCTACTTCCAATAGGGTTTAGAGCATAAATTAATCAGACTTGGAACCTTCAGTTCAATTGGAGTCATTGAAAGCTTGTGTGAAGTTCTCGTATAGCACAAAGTTGGCCCATTCACTTTCCTTACCGAAGGGATTTCTAACAGTACTTGGAAAAAGAATGTGTTTTTAGGTCTAGGAGTTTGTTCCAAAGTTTCTCTCTTATTAAAGACACTCTTATGACTTCATACTGGGATATATATGGACTATTATTTCTTCTCATTGTGGAGGGGCAAGAGCTACTCTGGAGATGGGTTTTTTTAATCCTGACTCCGCCCTTTACTGGCTTTGTGGCTTTGTCAGCCAGTAGGAGCTTCTCTGTGCTTCCATTTCCTGTCTGCACAAGCTTTTTACACCCCACAGCCTACACAAACTGAGGACAGTGCCTAGCACACAGTGAGCCCTTTATGACTATGTGCTACCATCGTTATTTTAAAAGCTCTCAGAGGGCATAACCACAGGCCTGTTTTACTTCTGATTCAGATGAAGCTCAGAGGGCAGAGGGCAGATGCCCAGAGCTAAGCAGCTTATTAAAAGTAGAATAGAAATAGATGAGAGGAAGCCAAAGCGCTTTTCTCTTTAGATGGTTATCAAACCACGCTTCGCTGCAGACTCTAGGCTTGGGGATGGCCAGAGATCAAAGGCCCTCTTATGTGTAGTGACATTTCTGAGCACAGGGCTGAGTTATAAAACTCTTGAATGGAAGGCTTTGGCACTTGGAGCACAGCTTGGGATGGAAGGGCGGGTTTTTATGGAGACGATTCACGGAACTGCTGAGGCTGCTGGAGAATCCAGACTGTTATGACTCACTTGTCTTTTTATTGCTCGGGACCAAGAGCTCTTGTTTCCTTTTAAGTCCCTTTGTGGAGCTGAGCTCCAGCTAAGGCCAAGATAACTCTTTCAGAAAGACAGTGTGGCTTCAGTGACTGTGGACAGGAATAGTGCACTGTGGGGCCCNNGGTCAAGTGTACCGGACAAGCACAGGGAGGGTTTTTTTTAACCAGAGGGCAGAATTTCTTTTGGAAACCAGAACGTCTTTTAAGTCTTTAGCTTTAGACATGCTTTCCTTTCTTCTGTTTACCACTTTCCTTCTCTGAAAGCCTAAGCCAAATTGGATTGTGCTGCAAAGAGAAAGGAGGAATGAATTGGCTGGGGTGTCTCAATGGGACCAGGGAAAGCAGAAGAGGTTACTTGGAGTCCAGTTTGTTTGAGGTCCTGCTAGGCCTCCTGGAAGGAACTGTGAGGAGGGCTCTTGGACTAGAGGGTGAGACCTAGTATGATAGGCAGTCTTCTGNGAGTTTCCAGTGCCCCCAACTCCTGGTACTAAATCCTCTGTGTGATCTCCTTCCCTTGTGNTTGAGCTAGAACTCTGAGACCTGCTTTTCATAAATAAGATGAGACAATAGGGATATCGGTTCCATGATTAGGTCACAAAAGGCTGTGATTTCTACCTTGTTTGGTATCCCTCTCTTGCCACCACGGTCTCATTCTTGTTCTTGCCTGTGCTTTCTTGTGCGCTCTGATGAAGGTAGCTGCCATGATGCAGAGGCCTGATGAAAGCAGCCACTGATGGCTTCTGGTCAACATATATCCAAACCCTGTGACCTTCAACGCAACAGCATNCAGGTCCTGAATCCTGTCAACAACTGTGAGGGTGCGTTTAGAAGTGCATCCGACCCATCCCAGTTGGACTTTGAGTTGATGGAAGCCCAGGCTGTCACTTTGATTCTGTCTTGTTGGGAGCCACAAAACAGAGGCCTCCAATTAAGTGGTGTCTGAATTTCTGATACCCCTCCACAACCATACAAATAATAATGTGTTGTTGCTTTAATCTGGTAAATTGGAGTAATTTTTATTCCAGCATTAGAGAAATAAATGCACAAGGCAAATAGAATTTCAGATCTTATATCAAGAGATAAACAAAGATGTCCTCCAAATTCGGGGATTTTGGATACTTTTAATAAGTTTGGTCCTTGCTCTGAAGAACAAGACCATTCAGATCCAAGGAAAAATGGCTGTTGTTTCTGAGGTACCCAAGATAATGCTAATTATGGCCTCTAACATGGTACCTAAGACCCAGGGGNAGAGCTAGCACTGGAGCCAGGTTTTAGTTGAGGATCCTACCCAGGAGCTGAGGTTGCTGATGGGGAGAAAAGTCCTTGGTGAAAAGGAAGCATTAGGAGTGGAGGGGGAGGGGCTCATCTTCATTTACAATAGTTCTTATTTCACACTGGGGCTATGTGTGGTCAGGAGGAGGGCAACCACAAAGAAAGAAAAACCATACCTCAGTAAACAAAAAAAAATTTAGATGAATAATGAATGCTCAATGTGGAAAATTTGACTGTATACAAAGATAAGATAAAAATGACCATACATAATCCTAGTTATGATGTTAATATTTTAAAATATTTTTTGTGGAGGTGCTGAGATGGCTTAGCAGGTAAAGGCCATGGCTACCAGTCTGGAAGACCTGAGTTTNATCTCCAGGACCCACAAGTGTAAGGAGAGTACCTACACTCACATTTGTCCTCTGATCTCCATGTACATGGTCTGCAGTCACACACACAGACAAAATAAATAAATAAATAAATGTAATAAATTTTTTGCCAGGCAGTGGTGGTGCATGCCTTTAATCCCAGCACTTGGGAGGCAGAGGCAGGTGGATCTCTGAGTTCGAGGACAGCCTGGTCTACAGAGCGAGTTCCAGGACAATCAAAGCTACACAGAAAAACTCTGTCTCCACCTCCCTGAAAATAATAAAATATTTTCATCTTCAACATCTGTTTAATTTTTGTTTATTTTGCTTATTTTTTGAGACGTGATCTCATTTATATAGGTCAGGCAGGCCTCAAACTCACAATCTTGCTGCCTCTTCCTATGAACGCTGGGATCACAGACATGCACCATCACGTCTGGCTTCAGTGTGTNTACTGGCTGGTTTTGTGTGTCAGCTTGACAGAGAGTCATCAGAGAGGAAGGAGCCTCCGTTGAGGAAATGCCTCCATGAGATCCAACTGTAAGGTATTTTCTCAATGAGGGAGGGCCCAGCCTGTTGTGGGTAGTGTCATCCCTGGGCTGCTGGTCCTGGGTTCTATAAGAAAGCAGGCTGAGCAAGCCATATGACACAAGCCAGTAAGTGGCTCCCCTCCATGGCCTCTACATCAGCTCCTGCCTCCAGGATCCTGCCCTGTTTGAGTTCCTGTCCTGACTTCCTTCAATGATGAACCGCAATATGGAAGTGTAAGCCTAATAAACCCTTTCCTCCCCAACTTGCTCTTTGGTCATGGTGTTTTGTTGCAGCAATATAAACTGTAAATAAGACAGTGTGTATTTTTAAAAATTATATATACAATTTTGCTTTAATTAAAATATTTAATAATTCAAGCATACAGAAAATAAGTTGTCACCAAGTACAGTGGTTTGGACTGAGTTTGGTACAGGGATCTCAAAGCATGTTTTTCTCCCACATAAAATCTACCTGTAGGTGGGCATTCCAGATATAGTTTAGCAGTTCTAAACCAGCCTCATTATGGCCCTTCTTTTTATTTCTTTCCTCTTCTCTTACTGGGTTACCTTTGCATTTACAAAATGGCNGGAGTTCCAGAAATCACATCTACATCCTACCACACAGGAATNCCTCTTTCTTTTGAAAGATGTCTTAGGAAGTTTCACATAACACTTTCATCCATATTTTCTTGGTTCCTATTTAGTCATATGGCCACATTTAATTGCACAGAAGGTAACAAATAAAATATTTTATTCATGATAATGAGATTCTCAGCTNAAATCTTAGCCATGCCATGAAATANTAATTGGGTTTTAGTTTGTGGGTTTGTTTGNCTGGCTTAAGTTGTCCTGGAAGTGACTATGTAGGTCATGCTAGCCTAGAATCTGTGACCTGCCTCCAACTCTGAGCCCTGGGATTACAGGTGAGTTCCACCAAGGCTAGACACCATCCAGATCCAACATTTTGCTAAATAGAATCTCTCTGAAACATTTAAATTAATAAATGAAAAATTAAAGATCTATGTATGTATGCATATCTGTTTTTACTGAGGACATAGAAAAAGCTGGATGTGAATTATCTCTACTTGATGAGAAAATTTCCCAGCCTACTGGGAAAGCTGCCAGCCCTGGGCAGGTGGTCCTGGGTCCTTAAAGAAAGTAAGCTGAGCAAGCCATGAAGAGAAAGCCAGTAAACAGCATGCCCCCATGGCTTCCACTTCAAGGTTCCTGCTTTGTGTTTCTNCCCTGACTTCCCTCAGTGATAGACTGTTACATGGGAGTGTAAGATGAGAGAAACCCTTGTGTCCTCAAGGTGCTTTTGGTAAGTGTTTTAGTAAGCAAATCAAGACACCNAAGATGGATCCTCTGGAAGAGCAGTATGTGACTTTAACCACTCAGCCATCTTTCCAATCCCCATGCCTCCATCCCAACCTTGAGCTTCTGATCCTCCTGCTTCAGCCTCCCAAGTGCTGGGATTACAAGCACGTACCACCAGGAAGTTTAGGAGACAGAAGTCTCCTTTAGGAAGTCTAGGAGACGTAAGGATAGATTTCAGGGCTGGGGTTGCTTCCCATGTTCCTAGTGCACTTGAGAGACACCTCCAGCTATATTAGGTATGAGGATNAGAGGATCTGCCCAGCCCAGACTGCACAGCTGAGTGTGGTGAGCTGAGNCCTCTCAATGCAAAGAATAGAAGCTACTAGAGTAGAGATGGCTCTGACAGATACCAGACATTTGTCCACTCNATGCTCTGANGATGAGAGTCACGAGTTCAAGTGACTGCCTGCCTCATGCACATACCTGACATTCCAGTTTTCAAGGACCCNGAGAGATGCTGCTCCAGTGCTTCATAGTGTTTTGCCCCCTGGANGTATAATTCTACTTGCCCCTGCATGTCTTTAATTCTATTACTCTTTTCNTTTCTTGTCTTATTTTCTGTTTCCCCAATTTCCTCTNTACCTCTCTACCATAGTTAAGTAGTCAGTAGTGGTTTGAAAGAAAATGGCCCCCAAAGGATGTGGCACTAATGGGTGGTGTGGCCTTGTTGGAGTAGGTGTGGCCTTGTTGGAGTAGGTGTGGCCTTGTTGGAGGAAATGTGTCACCATGGAGGTGGGCTTTGAGGGCTCTGATATACTCAAGCCATGCCCAGTGAGACAGACCACTTTCTGTTGCCCGTGGGATCAAGCTATAGCTTCTTCTCCACTCTCAGCTCCTTCTCCAGCACCATGTCTGCCTGCATGCTGCCATGTCCCATCATGATGAAAATGGACTAAACCTCTGAAACTGTAAGCCACCCAATTAAATGTTTTCCTTTATAAGAGTTGCTGTGGTCATGGTGTCTCTTCACAGTAATAGAAACCCTGACTAAGACAATATTTTAACTTTATTATTTGCTTTTTTAAAAAACTTACATTTTTATCCTCCTTTTTAAGAGACAAGGTCTTATGTAGCCNAGGAGGGCCTTGAACTCTCTATGTAGTTGAGGATGGCCTTGATCCAAAAATAAGCCCTTTTGTCAATATAAATGTCCTGGTTTGCTTTCGATTGCTGTGATAAAACACTAACCATAACCAAGTTGGGGAGAAAGGGGTTTATTTAGCTTACATTTTATATCATAAGGGAAACTAAGGCAGAAACTGAAGCAGAGGCCATGGAGGAGCTTGGAGGTTTCTTGTTTATGGGCTTGTTCTTCACAGCTGGCTCAGCTTTTTTATACACCAGGACCACCTGCCCCGGGGTGGCATCACCCCCTAGTAGGCTAGCAGGCTGGGCCCTCCCACATCAATCATTAACTAAGAAAATGCCCCACAGACTTGCCTACAGGCCAAGCTTATGGAGGCATTCTCTCTCTCTCTCTCTCTCTCTCTCTCTCTCTTTCTCTCTCTCTCTCAGTTTTTAGAGACAGGGTTTCTCTATGCAGCCCCAGCTGTCCAGGAACTCGCTCTGTAGCCCAGGCTGGGCTTGAACTCGGAGATCCGCCTGCCTCTGCCTCCCGAGCGCTGGGATTAAAGAGTGTCGCTACTGGCCTGGTGAGGCATTTTCTCAATCGAGGTTTCCTCTTCTTAGATGACTCTAGCTTGGGTCAAGTTGACCAAANATAAAATAAAATAAAAATAGGGAAAAAATGAACCAGCACAGTAAGTTAATTTTTTCAGGCATTTTGTTACAGAATATGAAATTGGTTAGCACAATTGATAAAGGCTGATACAGACTACNGACTTTATAGAAATTAGATCTGACTGTACATGGTGGCACAAGCCATTAATCCTAGCACTTGGGAGGCAGAGGCAGGTGGATCTCTCTGAGTTCCAGGCCAGTCTGGTCTACAGAGTGAGTTCCAGGACAACACAGTAAGACCCTGTCTCAACAAAGAAGAAGAAGAAAAAAAAGTCAGAGATCCCTATACACAAGGAAAGTTCCCATCATTAGCAGCTTATTCTGCATGAACCCCTGAGGAGTGCTTAGAGGCAGACTTTGGAGAGGAAGGAGACCAGGGACCTTTTTTCTTGAGATCGAGAGGATTGTCAATGCTGCAGGAACTGCTTCCTGTGGAACAAAAGCCCTCAGCTGTGCAAGGGAGGGNGACAAACTGGGAGGTAATACCACAAGGGGAGACCCATTGTGGGAAAGTTAAAAGCCAAACATCCCTTTTATTCCAGGGATGGGGTAGAAAGCAGTTCCAAACGTGAATCTTAGGCTGTGTTATTAGTGGTCTCCTATTGTTGAGGTAGAGCCAGGCAAGCCTTTCCTGCACAAGACCTTTGTAGAGAAAATAGTAGAGTTTGGCTGTCAGGAGGAAGAAGAGCAGGATCATAAAGGAAGTTACACCTCTGAGGCTCAGGCACACAGGGGTTTCCAGGACAACAGAGAATCCCACTAAGGCTCACAAGTAACTAGTAACAAGCAATCGTAGATTACCACCGTCAAAGGCAGAATAGCATGCTAGGAAGTCCCCTGTGTGGTGCATGCACACAGGAAAAGCTGGAAGCCAAAAGTGAAATAGAAACACAGAAATACCCCCTATTGTGCAGTCTCATCAAGCATGAAGGTGTCCCAGAGGAATTTGAAGCCAGTGTGTAGGGGTGGTAACTATAGCAACAACAACACAATCCCTCTATTCTTGACTAGAGTGATTTCATGCACCCACACTGGTGAATGAATGAGAGAAGTCATGTGCCCATTTTCTGGCATAAGCGCTGTTTATATTGCTCTGTAGTATTATACACACTCTTTACCTTTTAGTGAAAAATTATGGGGAATNCGGAAGGTTTGGGGCTTGGGGATAGGAAATTGTCCTTTTGGGAGAAATATTTATCAAAAGAATTATTTCTAGGTATAGTGACACATGCCTTTAAACCCAACACTTGGGAGGCAGAGGCAGGCAGATCTCTTGAGTTTGAGGCTAGCCTTGTCTACAGAGAGTTCCAAGATAGCCAGAGCTACACAGAGAAGCCCTGTCTCAAAAAAAAAAATTTTTTTTTTAAATCCATAGAAAGGCATCATAGTGGAAGCTCTGAGAAAAGTGAAGGCAATGTGCCAGACTAGGGGTGATAGTGTCCTTTTGTCCATAAGATTGGGTTTTCAAAAATTTATTATTTATGTATATGTGCTTGAGCCTGCTTGAGTCTTTGTGCACCATGTGAGTTCAAGAGCCCAGGAGACCAGAAGAAGGTGTTGGATCTCTTGAAACTAGTGTTATAGGTGGTTGTAAACTGCCATGAAGGTGCTTGAAATTGAACCTAGGTCTTCTGGAAGATTTTAGAGTGCTGTTAACTACTGAGCAATATATCCAACCATAAACAAGGGTCCTTTCTTAGAGATTTCAGAGGAAAGTGTGGGTTCTTTGCCAAGAGATTGGTAAGTAGTCCATAGTATCTATTTGCAGTCCGTCTGTTTCTGAATCAGCTATGAGGGTAGGAGCTGTGATGATGGGAGCTACGATAGTGAGGAGAGCAAGAATCCAAAGAAAACATTACTTTAGCTCTGGACACCAAATCACTTTAGTTGTAGGAATTCTCACTGTTCAATCAAAATAGAGGAGCTTCAGGCAATGGCTTAGCCCTGGCTAACAGAATACATACATACATACATATATATGAAAAAAATCCAATTGTTAAAGAATGAACAGGGGTAGGTGAGACAGCTCAGCAGATAATGGTGCTTGCCATTAAACCCGATGGTCTGAGTTTGATTCCTGCCATCCATATGGTGGAAAGAGAGAACCAACTCTTTCAAGTTGTCCTCTCACTCCCACACATATACTGTGGCACAAGAGCATCCCAACAAATAAGTAAATGCAATAAAAGATTTTAAAAAGTCTGCCNGGAGGTGGTGGCACACACCTTTAATCCCAGCACTCGGGAGGCAGAGCCACAGCCACCACCTCTTACCTCACCAACTCCTCAGCCTGAAAAACCTCTAGCTGAAAGGGATGCTTCTGCCGAAAAACTTCCTCAGCTGAAAAGGCCTTAGTTCCTGTTTCCTCATGCCTTAAATACCTTTCTCCACAATACCATATTATTTCCNGTGATTAAAGGTGTGTGTGCTTCCCAAGCAAAGGCATGAGATCTCAATTGCTGGGATTTAAGGTGTGTGCCACCATTGCCTGGCCTCTATGTTTAATCTAGTGNCTTGTTCTGTTCTCTGATCTTCAGGCAAAGTTTATTAGGGTACACAATATATCACCACAAAACTGAACCAAACCAAAACAAAAAGGAGACTACTCCTTTGAGACTATTTGGGAATTAAAATAGCCATAATTAATATGTTAAAAGCCCCAGTGGAAATGTGGACAGTATGCATGAATCTATGGGAGAATTCCAGTGGACAGGTGATACAATCATTTGCATCTGAGATGTCCCCAACAGACTCATGTTCTAAATATTTGTTCCCCAACCGGTGGTGCCATTTGGGGAAGCTGAGGGACTTTTGGGAGCTGGTGCTAAGTTAGTGGAAGTAGGTCATTAGGGATAGACATTTTAAAGTGATGGCAGCCCCTGGTTCTAGCCTATTTTTCTGCTTCCTGGTTAGTAACCATGTGAACAGACTGGGGCTCACACTATGCCACTATGCCTTTCCATGAAACTCTGANATGTCCAAAGTAAATCATTCCTTCTTTAAGCTGTTTCTGCCAGTTATACTGGTCACAGCTCCATGAAAGTGACTAACACAGACAAACAGAAGGAGGAATGGAATTGTTAGAATAGTCTCTTCTAGAAGTCGCTGCATGAACAAGAGCAACATCAATGGACATGTGAATGAGAGAATTCTCATGGGACCTCACCCTTAGACAAAGAACTACAGGCAACTTTTGTCTGTTGGGAGAAGGAGAATTGGCCTCTCTGAGGAATGAGCCCCATTATTGATTGTCCAATGCAGAGAGGTCAGCCTAGAAACCATGTATACACCACCAACAAAAACAGACTCAGTAGGTTGCAATTATATACATTTGTGCACATACATACACATATATGTATGTATGAAATAATAATAATGAAGACAAAGAAGTTATTAACTTGAGAGTAGGGGAGACATGGGAAGGGTTTGAGGGAGGATAGCTGGGAGGGGCTAGAAGGAGGAAAGGGAAGAGGGAAGGCAGTGTAATTATATACAATAGAAATATAAGCAGAATAGNATAGAATAGAAACAGAAATAGAGTAGTCTAGAATAGAAATAGAACTAATTCTATTTCAATAAAAACATTTTAAAAAACAAACAAAAATTATAATACTAAAAAAAGACCAAGTGATAGAGATGAAGAATTCTGTAGTGAGCAGCTTGAGAGACATTACTGAGGGAAGAATAAATTAGCCTGAAGAGAAGGCAGCAGAGAGTATCCAGCATAGATATAAAGAGAAAATTTAAAAAGAAAAGGAAAAACTCCCCTAAGACATCAAAGATAGGGTCAATATTAGATATTCTAATGTATATATAAATGAAATATCAGAGAGAGAGGTGATAAAGACAAATTTGACTTCCTGTTTGTTTTTTTTATTGTTTTGTTTTTGAGACAAGGTTTCTCTCTGTAGCCCTGGCCACCACCTGGCCAAATTTGACTTCTTACTCCATTTTCTTTTTCTTCCTAGAAGTAACCATTGATCTTTTTGTATATATCATTTCCATCCTTTTTGTTTTATTTTATTTTATTGAGACAGGGTCCCACTATGTAGATCTGGCTGGCCTTGAACACACAAGAGATCCACCTGCCTCTGCCTCCTGAATGCTGTGATTGAAGGTGTNTGCCACCATGCTTTTTAAATTTTGGGGTTTATTTTTTGAGATTAAAAATTTCTATGTATATTGAGCATTTTTGCCTATATGTATGTGCACTGCTTGTGTGCCTGGTGCCCATGGAGGTCAGATGAGGTTGTTGGATCCCTTGGGACTGGAGTTACAGATGATTGTGAACTGGGTACTGGGAATTGAACCTGGGTCCTCTGCAAGAGCAATGAGTGCTCTTAATTACTGAGCCATCTCATCAACCCTCTGGCAATACTTTTCAAAAGCTTTATTTTTATTTTTTATTCCTGTGTGTGTGTGTGTGTGTGTGTGTGTGTGTGTGTGTGTATTTGCCTGAGGTGGCCAGATATGTGTGTCAGATAGGGAACTAATGACAGACCAAAGTGAGGATACCACTAAAATCCAACTTGGTGAACCATGAGTTTTATTGGGGTTACATAAAGTGATATCAGTGAGGGGTTTCTTACAGGACCAAAANTGACCCAAAGACAGCTGCATCACCAAAGACCACCCCAGCATGACTGTCGGCTCCTGGGAATCTGAGAACCTAGAGCACACTGCCCAACCACAAGTAGTTTAATAGATTGGAGAGTGTCCTTTCAACATAGCTCAGTTGGTCTGACTCTTTTCTAGGTATCTCAGCTAGTTTCTGCTTCTTCCAGGCTTGACTAATCTTTGTTTCTTCTAGGTAGATTGGNTTGTTAGAGTCTCTTCTAGTCAGCTGAGTGTCCCTGCAGTTCTTAAGGCTTAAATATGCTTGGGGAGGTGTCTAGTGCATCTAATCAGTTTCAGGAATTTCCTGAAGCTCTTTTGAGTTGTTTACTTCCTGAGCAGAAGGAACTTCTCTGCAGGTAGACTTCTGCACCCCTTAGAATATCCTGTTGTTTCACCTCCCTTTTAACATTTTGTGTTTTAAGGANCTTCCTTCCAATCTTGGAGAGAAGTGCTTGGGCATCTTATCAGTGCTACACCACTGAAGAAAATGTCTGGAAGTGTTACAGCTCTGGAGGAAAGGCTTCCCCAATGGAGGTGTTGCAGCTCTGAGGGGGCAGGTGTTTCCAATGCAAGTATTACGGCTCTGAAGGGAAAGGTATCCTGGCAGTTGGGAGCCAAGGAATACCACAAAGCCACACCTCACAACAAACCTCATAGAAGAGATTTATTGAGAGAGACACAAGAGAGTGAGTGGCTGCCTCTGCTCAGGTGTGAAGCAGCAGGGAACTTAGCAGGAGGCAGGCTTTATATAGGGTTTCTTGGGGGGATGGGGTATTCCAGGGGATTGGTGGGATTTCAAACCAAGCCCAGGAATTGGTGGGTTTGGGTAGGTTTTCGAACCCAGCAGTAGGCTCAGACCTTTTACCCTACAATGTCTCTCCTCTAGCAACCGTTAACTGTCTATACAGACCCTCAGGGAGGATAAGACAATGTGTGGTGAGTCAGGTTGACCTCAAACATACTGGGTAGCAGAGGATGACCTTGAGATTCTGATTCTTCTGCCTCCATCTCCCAAGTGCTGGGATTACAGATGTGAGCCACCACTCCCAAGCTAAAATTTGCTTTTTTCTAGTGGTGCTGGGCAAGTGTTTCACCACTGATTTGTACACCCCAGCCTCCAGTGTTCTATTTTAAATTGTGCTTTCTTTCCTGAGGCACTTTCATCGGTCTACAAGTTGGCATTCATATGGTGGGTCTGCTTCCAGGCTTCTCCTTATGCTCTGGTCTTTTTTCCTCTTCTAGTGCTGCTGCTGCTGCTGCTGCTTCTTCTTCTTCTTCTTCTTCTTCTTCTTCTTCTTCTTCTTCTTCTTCTTCTTCTTCTTCTTCTTCTTCTTCTTCTTCTTCTTCTTCTTCTTCT
>LZPO01044480.1:74850-86576 GCA_001675575.1 Neotoma lepida | reverse complement strand
ATCTATCTATCTATCTATCTATCTATCTATCTATCTATCTATCTATCTATCTTATTGTGTATATGTGTACACATGCAAACCATGACACACCCGTGCAGGTCAGAGGACAAACTGCAGGAGTCAGTTCTCTCCTTCCACTAGGTGGTTTCTGGGGTTTGAACCCTGGTGGTCAGATTTGGCAGCAAGCACTGTTACCCACTGACTGTGGAGTTCAGGGGATTAAATACACTCATGATCATCACTGTCAGGCTTCCCAGAATGTATTTTTAACTAACTGAAGTTGGACATCCCTGAAACATTAATTCTCCATACCTTCCCCCTGCCCTTGGAAGCCATTATTTTCCTTTGTCTCAATGAATCTGACATTCTAGGAGCCTCATGTAGACAGAATCATATAGTCCTCTTTTTGTGACTGGCCTGTTTCATATAACAAAACATCTTCAAGTTTCACCCGTGTTAGGTCAGCTGTTCCAATCCTCAGTTCTCTAAGTGTTAATTCCCTTCTCTAAATAATAAACTTGTTATCAGCCCTACAGAGGATTATCTCTTTGCTTCCCCTTTGACAGATAAGAATTCAATTCTGGTTTCAGGGGAAGCAGCAGAGATGTGGNGCAAAGTTCTCTCAGGTGACCTGTAGATCTATAGAGAGAAGCAAAGCCGCTAGGCCAGCTTCAGCCTAGATCAGCCAAACTCTACAGAAGTGAGTGTTCATAAATGACTCTTGTATTGGGCCACTGAGTTTTAGGGTATTCTGTTATGTAGCAGTAGCTAACTGATACACACTGGTGTCTACTTTTTTTTTACACCCCCCTTTTCTTTCTTTTGTTATCATTTTTCTTTCCCTATTAAAACAGTTACTGTTTTAACTTTTCTTTGTATTAATTTTTGGAGAAATCATTTCTCTCCTCATTTAGTACAATAAATTTGTTCTCAGTTTTCTTTTACTTCCNCTTTGCAACTCCTTATTTCATCAGCTGCCCTGGAGCTTTTACACATCAAGGTCTGATTTCACTAAGGTTTTATTTGCAGCAAGACTTGTGGACACTGGATTCTTTCTAAGTTTATAATGTTCTTATGGGAAAAAATAGAGTATGCCCACAGTTACTCATGAACTACTTTAGTGTACATCTAAATGATCTCAGATCAATACACCCCCATCCCTCCAAAGCACCCAGGGACCAAGGTGTGAGAAGCAAGAGAAAGCATCAGTATCTGCAGGTTTCTTTACATTGAGCTGTATTGTAATACTGATACATATTTAATATATTAAAATTATCATGTGTATAATACTGTGTATACATGTTTTTTTGAGACAGAGTTTCATGTAGCCCAAGTGGCCCTTGAACTCATTATGTATTGGAGGCTGGATTGGACTCTTGACCTTCCTGCCTCTTATCCCCAAGTGTTTGGATTACATGTGTGCCCCATTGCATCTGGCTCTCTGGCAACTCTACCTTCAAAATCATCTGTGTTGGCAACAGATAGACAGGCCACATCCAGTCAGTCTAACAACTGCATTTTATAAAGACCTTTGCAAGGATAAATTAAGTCATTGTGCCCAGGAAATCAGACAGGCATTTAATAAATAGTAAGTGTAATACTATTTATTGATATATTTTGGCTTTTTTAGCAGACCTGCTGAGAAATTGGTGGAGAAAATGAGTAGGCATCTAGTAGTCTTCTTAAAAAATATTATTATTATTATTATTATTATTATTATTATTATTATTGAAACAGGATCTCTATGTAGCCCTGGCTAGCCTGAAACTCTCTATGTGGCCTAGGCTGTCCTTGAACTCACAGAGATCNACCTGCCTCTGGCTCCCAAGTCCTGGGATTGAAGGCATGCATCACCATGTCCAGCTTAGAGTAGGTATTTTGTGAAATTTAGGCTGTAGATAGCATTGCTAGAAGCTGAAATTTTCATGTACTAATAACGAAGCCTTAACTTTGTAGAATTGCTTAATTCTCTCCCCTGTTCCATGCCTGCTTGGATCAGAGAATGTCCTTGGCCAGACTTCCTGTGAACACATTGCTGAATTTCTGATCTTCAGCTTCCTCCAATAACGAAAACAAATACACACCATATAGACTTTGTTGCAACAAGTNAAAGGAATGACATGTAGAACCCCTCACATTTCTAAATCATGGAGGGCACAAAAGGCTGCTGCGTCATTTATTCTGTAGTTTGAGATACACATTCAATATTTAATGCAACTCGTTCCATGANCTCATACCATCCATAGTGAGAATGCATTTTCCCCTTTCTGCCGTCTCCCTTTCTGTGACAACTCCACAGCCCTTTCTCCTGAAAGATACCCCATGATTCATAGATACTACCAACTGCCAGCAGGGGAAACTAAAGGCACAGTGCTCTTGATTTTGAGTTGTTACTGCTGATCCCGCCACACGGTGTCACTGTTGAAACAGGTAATCTTGTCACTGGGTACCATTCGGATCTAATGCTAGACAACCTTAGTGAACCCGAGAATACCTTTTTGGAATTTAGTCTCCTGGACTCATCATTTTGCTTAAGTCTGGTTTTATGTGTGATGGAAACGAAGCTGCAAGATCACTGTGTGAGCAGAAGGAATGCTCACCTGTGTGTTCTCTGCCCTGTGCTGGCTAGTTTTATGCCAACTTTACACAAGCTAGAGTCATCAGNGAGAAGGGAGCCTCAAATGAGAAAATGTCTCCATAAGATCAGGTTGTAGACAACCCTGTAAGGAATTTTCTTAGTGATTGATGGGGGAGGGCCCAGTCCATTATGGGTGGTGCCATCCTTGGGCTATGGGTGGTGCCATCCTTGGGCTGGTGGTCCTGGGTTCTGTAACAAAGTAGGCTGAGCAAGCCAGTAAGCAGCATTCCTCCATGGCCTCTGCATCAACTCCTGTCTCTAGGCTCCTGCCCTGTTTGAGTTTCTGTTCTGACTTCTTTTAATGATGAAGAGTGATATGGAAGTGTAAATCAGATAAACTCTCTCCTCCCCAAATTGCTTTTGTCATGGTGTTTTATCACAGTAATAGTAACCCTGACTAAGCTATGCCCACAGCAGAGGTTCTGTTCTGGCCCCTTGTGTAATTGCCCTGATCTTCAATTCACACTCAGAAGCTCTGTGAGGGAGGAGGGGGGAGTTCTTTGCATGTGACAGCCCCAACTACCATGCTCAAGTTACTGACATGCTTCTTTCTGGCTATTGATTCGCTGGTTCTTGCCACAGAGACTATTGCAGGAGAGCCAGAACTGACAGAGGCTTGGAAGCACCCTTCTGGGTGATTCTCTGCATATATGAGTTCTTTGGATCTGGAGCTTCCTGCCTATACTCCCATGACAGGCTGGAGTTCAGAAACAGTAAGTACTGAAGGACTGNTGGAACATCATCAATTGTGCCCTGTCCTGTCTCTCAAGCCAGAATCCATGTCTTTAAAGGTGTTAAGAATGACTGGAGCCAAGCATGGTAGTGCACATTTGTAATTCTAACATTCAGGGGGCGGTGAGGCCAAAGGAACTTGAGTTTAAGACTAGCCTAGGCTATACAATGCAAGACCTTGCCTCAAAAAAACCAGGGCTGGGGATACAGTTCAATGGTAAAGATCAAGTTTAAAGCCCTCAGTTTGATTCTCCACACACACACACACACACACACGCACACACACACACACACACACACACACAGATGGAGCCTACCAATGGGTAGGAAGGACACAAAGAGGTACTTGAGATAAATAGCTTGACTGCCAAACTTGTGTATAACGTGACTCCATTTCACCTGCTTTTTGTTTATGCTTCTCTATTGTCTGAACTGAGTTAGCATTGCATGGTGATGTTTCAGAAATGCCACCTATGAGATACTAGTCCCAAAGGATTATATTAGAGGTGAAAAGTTCCTAGCCCTTAGTGACNTCATGGTTGTGTTTGTAATGATGCTGGTATGCTGGTGTAAAAACCCTACTATGCTGCCAGTCATAAAAAGCACAACATGCACAGTTATATACAGTATATAATACCTGATAGTAATAATAAATAAGTGTTGGTTTATCCATTTACTATGCTATGCTTGCTTTTAATTTTTACTTTAACATAAAAAATACTATTGGGTATGTCTGTGTAGTGTACGNTTGTGTGTTTGTGTGTGCGTGGGTGGGTGTATATAAGTATGTGGGCTTGTGGAGGCCAGAGGTCAGTGTCAGGCATCTTCCTCTATCATTCGCCACCTTTTTGAGACACAGTCTCTCACTAGTCATAGAGCTCACCGATTGCCTAGACTGCCTGGTCAGTGTGCTCTGAAGGTCTACCATTTTACCCTTTCCAGTCCCATATTACAGACGGACGCCACCACTCCCCATTTTTTAGGTGAGTGCTGTGATGGGAATGTCTTTCTAAAAATGTGTTGCTCTGATTGGTTGATAAATAAAGCTGTTTGGCCAATAGTGAGGCAGAATAAGGTTAGGCGGGACATTCGAACTAGGGGAAGAGAAGCAAAGAGCAGAGCTGGGCAGACGCCATTCTGCCACCTAAAAAGCAACATGTAACTGAGCACAGGTAAAGCCACGTGGAACACGTGGCGACATAGATTTATAAAATGGGTTAATTTAAGATGTAAGAGCTAGCTAGCGAGAAGCCTGTCAGGGCCATAGTTTAAAAATGATATAAGCCTCTGTGTGTTTATTTGGGTCTAAGCGCCGTGGGAGTCGGGCGGGATCAGAGATCAGGACCAGACAAACTTTTGCCTACAGTGCTGGGGATTTGAACTCAGGTCCTCATGCTTACATGAAGGCACTTTCCTGACTGAGATATCTCCCCAGGTGTTGTGAGGTATGCATCAGAGACTTCTCGGACATGGATTTAAGCTAATAGAAAGTTTCTATTAGCCTGTCAGCAACTACACTGGGTGTTCAGGATCCCAGCGTAGCTCCAAGCCTTTCTCAGGATGAGCTTTTAAGCAGAAAAACCGTGTTCTGGGTTGACATACTTCAGATAACAAGAACAGTTAGCTAGAAGCAGAACTACAGAAGCCAAAAACCAAGACTGGTACCTTTAGAAACTTTCCCAGAACTGTGTGGACTTTGATGGATTAGGTCTTTGTTTTCATTTTGGCAGGTGGTGCTGTCTACATGCTGAGTTTTATGGCCTGAATGGCATTTCCATCATGGAGTCAATTGTGCTAAGGTCTGAGAGCCTTCTACGGTCTGGGGCCCTGTTACACAGGCCCTGTGCTATACTTGTAAATCATTATTTTCAACTACATTTCTGATTTAAAAAGTATCCTAGAGAGGGCTGGAGAGATGGTTCAGTGGTTAAGAGTATTTGCTGATCTTGCAGATCAGGGTTTTGGTTCCAGGCCCCAGGCTGGGTAATCCACAACTGTCTGTAATTCCAATTCCAGGGTATTTGTTGCCATTTTATGGCCTCCATGGGCATCTGCAAAAATGTGGTGTACATACATATACCCAGGTATGCACATATACTTAAATAACTAAACAAACAAATAAATAAGCACAAATAGGGATGGGGATGTTGAAGGGGACTCCACATGGTGGGGGCTCCGACCCCAGATTAGGCACAAACCACACCCAAACACCTGTTTTCACAGAGATCCTTTATTAAGCAAGGAAGAAAAGTTAAAGTGGCTGCTTTCTGACTCAGGCAGAAAAACAGCAGCAAATGACCTTGCAGGTGTCATTCTTAAGAGGAGAAAGAAGGGGAGGTCTGTGTTAGAATGGGCTAGGATGGGATGGTAAAGGAGATAGGGCATGAGGGACAAGTGGAAGGGAATAAGGAAAAGGGGGAGGGATATTTGTCCTGGAGGGACAAAGGACTGCCTCTGGATAGAGGGGAGACAGACATAGCACATAGGCAAATGGCGGTTTATAAAGGTAAAGGGGGAAACCCCTGTTAGGATGAGGTGTTTAATTTTACTTGGGCATGTTAATTAGGTGAGCCAAAAGGGGCTTCTGTTTGCTTGACTTTGGTAGTTAGCCTCAGGAGGAGGAAGTGGCCAAATAAGGGAATAGACTTTGGTGGCTAGCCTTAGGAATGTAATCTTAATGATTTTTTAGCAAGGCAGAGGGAATGGGGGCGAGGGCAAGGCCTGCCAGAGCCACGTGCTCAAGCGGACTAGTGTCCCTTCAGATGTGGCTCAGTTAGTCATGTTTCTCTAGCATGCACAAGGCCCTGGGTAATGAACTGCACAAAACTGGAGATGGTGGTGCATGCTTATAATCCCAGCTTTTAGGAGGTGAAGAAGGATCAGTTCAAGTTCAAGGCCATATTCGGCTCCATAAGGAGTTCTAGACCAGCCTTGACTATATAACATCCTATCTCAAAAAGAAAGCACTATTAAACAGTATGCCATACTATGCTAGCAACACTCTTAGACATCTTTCACTTATCATGTCTCTTTATCACATCAGGAGGCCACATCAGGTGACTGGTCCTGACCACCTAGATTTGTGTCGGAACACTCTATGATGTTCACACAAGGATGAAATTGCCACACAGCACATTTCTCAGAACATGTCATTTTGTTAAGTGATACAGGGTTGTCTTGAATATTGGATCAGTGACTTCACTGTCCATGTGGCCCCAGAGACTTGTGTCTTAGAAAGATTAAAAGCAGGGTTTAGAGAGATGGCTCAGCAGTTAAGAGTACTTGTTTTTGTAAAGGTCCATAGTTTAGTTCCCAGCATTCACACTGGGCTGCTTCACAACCTCCTATAATTTTAGCTCTAGTGGATTTCACTCTCTTCTTAGGCCTCGGAGAGCACCTGTACACATGTGGTGTGAATACACACAGACAGACAGACAGACAGACACACACACACACACACACACACACACTAGGGGCGGGGATGGGGGGAGAATAAAATAGATCTCTTTAAAAAAGTAGGTCCAAAGATGCTAGAATTTGTTTGCTTGTTTGTGGATTACTAGGGATTGGGCCTAGGACCATAGACACTCTAGGCAAGTGATCTGTTGTATTGTCCTCCCAGCCCAAGATGCTGACTTTTGATGACACATGGCCCTTGGATCCTGTATCTATGAAGCTGGTAACTGCAGAGATGCATATCTTATTGTGGGAAGGAAAAAAATTCAAGCTTTTCTAAATACATATTAAAATATATTTTAGTGGCTATTTTCTCTTCATTAATTTGGGTGGTGTTAACTTCTCTAGCAGATTAACATCACTTACGAAAAGATTAATACATTAAAAATATATTTCTGTCTTAGTTTCCCCACCAAACTGGTTGGGAAACTTTTGATATGATTAGTCAGAGCCCAACCTCCTTCCATCTTGTGGCTCTGGCCTTTGACAAGTTCTCAGAGCCCTTTTTATTTAGGTGACGGGTTGGGAAGATGGTGTAGAGGAGACACATGTTTCTTAATCACTGCACTAAAGAGACAGTACCACAACAATGTTTCCTAGTTAGAATAGTCCTGTCAACAGACTGAGGCTGGGGATTCCGCCCCAGCTGGAGATTTTCACCCAAATAATGCAGCATTTAGAGGGGCATCATGTGCATAAACCACGGGTCTATAGACAACCAGAGAGCATGGAAGCATGTCTATCACCAAATTCTGTTGAAAGGTAACCCCCCCATATACTTTAATAAGGTAGATGTAATATGTATTTCCAAATATCAGTAGTGTAGTTCAACACCCTTCCATGTAGTGTAAGAAGTAGCTATGTCTTTAATATATTGCTATTTTTACTTGGAATTTTTATTTGGCTTAACCACTTGGAGAGGAAACTGACATATTATCTTGAAATGGAAGATTTGGGCATCCCATGACTCAGCAAATCCATCAGCATCATGACTCAGCAAATCCAGCATCATTGGTAAGGATTTATTTTTCAGTCAGCCATCTCAGACAACCAAATAGTGTAAATAGTTGCATATTTAAATGAATCTTGGTGGTTTTATTTTTCAACAAGATGGTATTTGAAGAGCAGGAAAAATTGACCTGGTTCATATGAGAGAGAAATCAGTTTGTGCAGAATGCTACTGTTAAGAATGGAGCATGTGAAGTAGAATAAGGTAGAAAAGACCAATTATTAGCTACTGATTTATTTAGTGATTTGCTTGCAGCACTGCTTGTACTGCCTGTTTGCCAAGCATCACTTCACTTGCTGCCTGAAACAGAATGACCTGGAAAAATTGCTGAAACAACAGGTGGTGGCCCTCACAACCTGCTGACTGCTGCTATGCTTCTGTAAAATCTCGATTGCTTGCCTGCCACACCTTGTCGTTTTGGAGTATAAAATGAGAAAGCAAACTGGACCCAGGACTGAGTTTTTTCGGGAGCTGTCCTGGCTTTGGTCCACTGGTGACATCTCCTTCTTCCATTCTCATTGGTGTCAGAATGCTTACTCCAGACAGGTTCCCACAACACATGTAAGCTGGCAGCTGAGAGGACCAAGCAGACGCGTAACAGGCTGCTCAGTCTTCTCTCAGAGATCAGGTCTCAATTTCAGTTTCCTGAGACTTGAGCAAGCATTTCTGGGAGAGCTATGAACAAAAGACCTTCCTTGTGGCTGTCTCTTATACACATCTAGATGTGTATAAGAGACAGAGATAGATCTGTATGAAAACTGTAATTCTGTGATTTTTGCCTTTAAAAGCTGTGTGTGATTTCAGTTCGGGGTTTCTCTTGCTCGGGAGAGCCAAGAAAGCCCGATTGTACAACTGTTTGTCTTTTTGCCCTGAAATAAAGCCTCTTGCAGTTTGCATCAACTGGACTGGAGTCTGGGATTTTGGGGCCCCTCTTCCCGAGAAGGTAGTACCCTGTTTTTGGGGTCTATCAATGGGATGTACCAAGCCCTGTCTCTTATACACATCTAACCCCCCCCCCCCAAAGTTCTCGGGCAGAACCTCAATTGCTTGACCACAGGATGTCACAGGATGTCACAAGACATTCAGGTGATAATGATTATTTGGCTCTGGAATGTCCCAACCCTGGTCTCCATGACAATGAGCACCCACCCTATNATTAAGCCAAACTTTGTGGAAAGTCCCTAGACANGAACCAATCAAAGATAGATCTGTATGAAAACTGTAATTCTGTGATTTTTGCCTTTAAAANCTGTGTGTGATTTCAGTTCGGGGCTTCTCTTGCTCGGGAGAGCCAAGAAAGCCCGATTGTACAACCGTTTGTCTTTTTGCCCTGAAATAAAGCCTCTTGCAGTTTGCATCAACTGGACTGGAGTCTGGGATTTTGGGGCCCNTCTTCCCGAGAAGGTAGTACCCTGTTTTTGGGGTCTATCAATGGGATGTACCAAGCCTGGGCCACTGAGCCAGCCCCCATAGTCAGTGTGTACTAGGTCAGCCAGCCTCCACAGCAGCTCAAGGGCAAAGCCAGGGACTTGTCCAGGTCTGCCCCAAAATGGAAAACTGTAGCCCTAATCAGCCTCTGACCAGCCCTAGCCAATTAGAATGTATGAATACGATTGCCACTTGTTTAAGCCAATCATATCTAAAATGACCTAACTGTTCTAGGACCTCCTCTTGGCTGTGCTTAAAAGGAGCCCACACGTCCCTCTTTGGGTCTTCACCATTTTGCCTTTCTGTGGTATGGCAGGCCCCAGCATACTGGAATAAAAATGCTCTTGCTGATTGTACACATGGATGGTGGTCTTTTGTAGGACTTCTCCAGAACTCTAACAGCAGCAAATTTGTTTGTTTGTTTGTTCTCTCTCTCTCTTTCTCTCTCTTCCTTCTAGATTCTTTTTCTTTTGTTTTTTAACTTTTATTCTTCTCTCATATATTACTTCCTGACTGCTGTTTCCCCTCCTCCACTTCTCCTAGTCCCTCCTCCAACCTCCCCTTCCCTCAGATCAACTCCTTCCTGTTTTCCTTAAGAAAGGAAGAAAGGAAGGAAGGAAGGAAGGAAGGAAGGAAAAGCATGTCTCCCAGGGATATCCACTGAATATGACCTAACAAGATACAATAAGACTGGGCACTCTCATATCACATCTGGATGAGGCAACCAAGTAGGAGGAAAAGGGTCAGACCTCCCCCCGCCCCCGGGAGTCCCACAGGAACACCAAGCTACACAACCATAAGGTATATGAAGAGGACCTAGCTCAGACCCATAAAGGGTCCATGTTTGTCTCTTCAGTTTCTGCGAGCCCCTATGAGCCCTGCTTAGCTGATTCAGTGGTCCTCCCCCATCACACCCCTTTTTCAGAGATTCTCCTGACTCCATCTAGTGTTTGGCTGTGGGTCTCTGCATCTGGGCAGCAAGTTTCTTAACAGGGAGACCATCACTCCATCAGCTTCGCAGATGTTCTTGGAGCAAGGAGCTGATAAAGATATCTGTGCAAAGAGTCAATGATATGCCATCTTGTGTACTGCTCACAGGTGTACCACACAATGCATCACTAACTGTATAGTAACAATTCAATCATTTCTAAAAAAAATATTAGCAGAACTATTGATTCAGGAATATGAAAACACTCTAGGAATTATTTGTTGTAGAATACATGGAGGCTTCTAGGTAAGATCCGTATCATTATTATGTAAATTGACAGTCACTTTTAAATAAATGGTAAAATAAATGCCTTTGTCATTGTTTTAAAATAAGTTTCTTTGTAATTTATTATCAATGTTTGGTTTATATGCCAACTTTACAGACCTGTAAACATGGTGCTGTGGGAAAATTTCTTGGGTAGAGGGTATTGCAAGAGGTATGTAGGGAGCAGGGATTCTAGTAGATATCCCACAATGCACAAGACTGTCCCTGGTGTCGGTCAGAATTTTGCTGTTGTGACTTGATACTTCACAAAACCCGCAGGTGCAAAGATTTATTTTGCTAATACTTTCAGAGAGTTCANTCCATGATCTCTTTGTCCTGTGTGCTTGGGCAGAAGGCCTTGATGGTGGGAGCTGGTGGAGGAGGGGCTTCTTTATCTCATGGTGACCAGGAAGCAGAGAATTAGGAAGGGACTGGGCACTAGGCACAACCTTTATAACCATACCTCCAGTGACTTACTTCCTGCAGATAGGTTTCACCTCTGGAAGTTTCTAGAACCACCCAATATAGTGCCACCAGCTGAGGAACAAGTGTTGAACACATGAGCTTGTGAGAGACATTTTGTACTCAAACTATAACATGCCCCTAGGAGAACAGAGAACTATCCAGCTCAGAATGTCAGTAGTGCACTCTACAAGTGGGCATATGGACGTCAGGATGGCACATGTGACAGTTACAGCTTAATAGTTAGNTATGAGGCAGAAAAATGTCAAAAACAGACACATGAATTAAAAAAAATAAAATTTGGGGCTGGAGAGTTGGGCCAGNAGTTAAGAACACTTGTTGCTCTTGCAGAGGACCCAGGTTCAATTCCCAGCACCCATGTGGTGGGCTCACAGCTGTAACTCTAGCCCTAGGGGATCCACTGCTCTTTCCTGATTTCTAAGGGCACCAGACATGCATGTGTTGCACAGACAAACAGGTAGGCAAAACACTAATACACATAAAATAAACAAATCTAAGAAAATTACAAATGCACATCAGAGTTGCACCTTTTATCATGAGGCAAAGATCTCTATACATGCCAATCACCCCTGAGGCTATTGCTGTATCAGGTACAGAGTCTTCATAGTTGCTCAAATAATGCTAATATATTCAGTTTAATAAAGCAGGTGGGAGGTCTTTATTATCTGCAAGACAGGTGATGGCAGGAACTGACATCTGTGATGAGCAGACATCTCTGAACTCTGTCT
>LZPO01044480.1:31576-51278 GCA_001675575.1 Neotoma lepida | reverse complement strand
ATCCTTAATAATAATAATAATAATAATAATAATAATAATAATAATAATAAATCTTTGAAACAATATTAATTGTTTCAAAGATTTATTAATATTATGTGTATGAGAGTTTTGTCTGCATGTATGTCTGTGTACCACTTATGTGTCTGGTCTCCATGGAGGTCAGAAGAGGGTATTCAGTCTTCTGCACCTGGAGTTACAGATAGTTGTGAGCTACCATGTGGGTGTTGGGAATTGAACCTAGGTCCTCTGCAAGAACCACAAGTGATCTCAACAAGCGAGTTAAGATCTCCAGCTTCCAATAAAAAAAGAAGATCCTTCAGCTAGGGAGCAATGGGACATAGAGCCTGTGCAAAGGGACAGGCTAGTGGCTCTGAGAGGGATCACAGGGCCCAGCAAGGGGGACNGTGCAAAGCTGCTGCCCAGGCCTCACTCCAATGAGCAACGTCTGCTGGCCTGGAGGGAGCTGGGTCAGGATGCACCCAGTGACCACTGACCTTCTGTGCATGTTTGAATTCCTAGTGCCACAGAGCAAAGCCAGCAGTTCCCTCNCTGCCATGCTCTAGAAACACNCGCAGAGATCAGCCAGTGGGTCTCTGGCACANGGACCAGCTCTCTCGTTGGCCATCTGTTCTCTGAGACACTGCTAGTCCACCTGGATGACTTTGTGTGGCCAGTGCCNCTCTTGAAACATTTTGAACATTTGCAAGCCTATCTGACTCCTGGAAGGGCAGTAGAGAGGCCACATGGAAATCCTCTGCTTTGGAGGAATTGTGTGAAATTGTGTGAAATATGTGAGCATAGAACTCACNTCTTCTCCCCTATATTGGAGTTATTCTGTNTACTCTTGTCTGGAGGCGGTATTTTCCCANGTACTTTCCCCTCACNGTTAAACCGTCTTCCAGAAAGTGATTTAACAGCTTTGGAGCNTCTCATCACATGCAGCTATGCATCATGATTTGCTTCAAGAATCCCCTTTTGTTGAGCATTAAANTGATTTCCAGTGTTTTGCTGTTACTACCAATGAGACAAGGACTTTCATGGTTCCAAATCTTTTTGTCTTCAAATTAAAAAAAAATCATGGCAAACAATCACAAGATAATTACTGTAAACATTNTTGTCTGGCTTTTGGGTTAATTTTCTAGGCTTATTAGCAGCTCTTGAAGCAGCTGAGGCCCCAGCTGCATTGCAGATGGGCAAAGCCTGCGGAGACTACAGGGACTCACCACCCTGGCTGAGAGAAAAAAGGCAGGCACGGGAGTATGAGATCGCCATGGAAACACTCTTCCTGGCTAGATACACATCTTGGTTTCTCACCCTTGTCTGAGAGTGTGTGATGTCTAGTGTATAGGAAAAGAGGTCCTGAGGCTGCTTTTGCACAGATCCCACACCTGCCGGTAGCCTTTGTCCTCTCGTGCTTCTAATGGGAAGTTGGGTCTGAGTTGTCCTCACCTATGAACAGAAAAAGNGTAAAAGATTAACGGCCTTGCTGCAAACACTTGGAGAATGCTAGTCCCTTGCAAGTCAATAAGCATTGAGTTATGCATGACAATATCACCAAATCACGTTTATCATTAAGCTTCAGGTTAGAGTGGCCAGGGAACTAGGAGAGCAACCCAAGGAAGACACCAGTCAGCAAGAGTCACAGTCCCTTTGCTGCAGATTGTCACTGTAAAACAAATTCAGTTTTTGCCGGAAGTGTGTCACTCATCCAACAGTTCCTGACTTGGAAGCATGAGATTGGAAGAAGCCCACGGGGACTCTCTGAGTTTTCCTCCTCTCTCACAGTGGGGAGAACTGGTGAATCTCAGCATATTTTATATCTCCCTGTACACAGAAGGAATGCGTATCCGTTCTAATAAAATTGGAAGGAGCAGAAGATTCAAGTAAAATTTTCTTCCACTTAAGTAAGTATTACAGGACAGTGAGTTGGGTCAGCAGGTAAAGGTGCTTGCCTCCCAACATTGATGACCTGAGTTTGATCCCTGGGACACACATAGCAGAAGGAGAGAACCAACTCCTACAAGGTGGCCTATGACCTCCATATGCATGCTGTGGTATGCATGTCCCTTCACATACATGTTCACACAGAAATGAATGTAAAAAACATTTTAAACAACTGTTACTTCTTAGATTAGTTTGGGGTCAGCATACCAAGTAACAAGTATTAAATGTTACTTCTTAGATTAGCTTTTGGGTTAGCATATAAAGCAACGAGTGTTACTTTTAAAACAGTTTTCGGTTGCCAGCGACACTAAACAGAAAGCTCAAAGAAGTCCCATATACTCCTTGCTACCATACATGTAATCCTTCCCTGCTAGCAAGATCCCATACCAGAGTGGTGCATACATTACGGTTGGTGAACTTGCTGTTAAAAAACAAAGGTTTAGGAGGTTGGGATAACTCAGTAGGTAAGGGCACTTGTTGTCAAACCTGCCAACTCAAGTCTGATCCCTGGAACTCCCATGGGGGAAGGAGAGCACTGATTCCTAGGAGTTGTCATCTGACCTCTACATATGTGACATGGCAGGGATGCCCTTTAAATAAATAAGTAAATTTTAAAAATGTTAAAAGCCAAGACCTTCCAAAATTTCGATGAGTTGAGCTTAATAATCTAGTTAGTTTTGTTAGTAATTCATGAACAGGCAGTATCCTGTTCATAAAATGCGAAGACATAAGCTACACATGGGCGAATAGCCAGTTTCTGCATGGTGGCTTAATATTAGTGGAGCATGGAAAAACGGCAGCCAGCAAGATAAGGTACCTACTGCCAAACCCAATGATCTGAGTTCTGTTCCTGGGACCTACACAGTGGAAGGAGAGAATCAACTCCCACGAGTTGTTCTCTGATCATCACACGTNTGTTGTGGCATGCACCTCACCCCAATAAATAAATAAATAAAAATAAAAAGCACTGAGTATCTCTGAGCCTTTAAGGTGACATAAAATTATTTTGGTCCCGCAAAATTTGTGTATTATCAGTCATCTGTGTTGAGGTCACAAAGATATAAAGATAAACAGGACATAGATAGCTTTTGCAACTAATTTGTAATGACAGTAAAAATTGGTAAGTACTATGGTATAACTTATGTACATGGAATACTTATGACAGAATATTCTGAAAAGCAGAGGGAAATCACTTTTTCCAGCTAGGGTAGCTTCCTTACATGATGACAATTTATCTAAAACATTTTTTTGCTGCCAATATTTTTATTAATTTTTGATATGTATCAGATTTTATTAAAGCAGTCGTGGAAATAACAGTACAAACACCTGAACAAGCTTTAATTTTTTTTATTTTTGAGTTTATAATTTAATTGCATTTCTCCCTTCCCTTTCTTCCTTTGAAACCCTCCCCANGCTCCTTTAAATTCATGGCCTCCTTTTTTCACTAATTATTATTGCATGCATGTATGTAATACATATATATTCCTAAATGTAACCTGTTCAGTCTGTGTAATGTTCCTTGCATATGTATTGTTCAGAGCTGACTGTTTGGCGTGGGACAACAGATTGGTGTGTTCTTCCGTGGGGAGAACCACTTCTCCCATGCCCAGCTTTCCTCAGTTGCCTATAGTTCTTTGTGTGGGATTGAGGCCTCATGGGATTTTCCCTGACCAGTCTGCTGTCCATCTTGTTCTGCTTATGTCTGGGCAGTCGTGTTGGGTGAGACTTTATGGGTGTAGCTTCTGACATTATTAAGGGACACAATNTCACAGCAATCTCCCTGATCCTCTGGCTCTTGCATTCTTTTCACCTCCTCTCCCACAATGTTCCCTGAGCCTTGGTGTAGGAGTATTTTATAGCTATAGCCATTGGGACTGGGCTTCACAACTCTGCATTTTGATTGGTTATTATTATTATTATTATTATTATTATTATTATTTAGTGATTTCTGTTGCAAAGAGGAGTTTTCTTGATGAAAAGTGAACCACCAATTATTTGTGGTTATAATGATAAATGTTTACAAATTGTTGTTAGGAATTATAGTAGTGGTGTAGATTTTCCTCCAATAATGATGACTTCACTGGCACTAAGGAGTTAGCTAGATTTCTAGTACCAGGAATGGTTTCCCTCTTGTTGAGTGGGTTATAAGTCTAATTAGAGAGCTGTTGGTTACTGCCAAGGTCTGTGTGTCACTANTGCACCTTTAGAGTTAATGTGCTATGCTGGTCATTGATGTAGTTCATAAGTGATATAACTGGACAGGACTGTTGGTCACCTACCTCCTTTGGAAGCTTGCATGGCATTTTGTGGTACCATGAAAGCTAGTGCTCACTCAGGNAGGGTGTGTTTAGGTCAGTTCTAGCTCAGGGGTCTCTGGACTCTGTTTCTAAAGTTCATGATGTCTTCAGAAATACCTTCCACCTCGGGGGGGTAACCAAGGGCAACATTAGCTAAATTTTAAATGACGACAAGAATTCAGCAAGGTGAAGACTGAGCCAAGGAAGGTGTCCTGAGTAGAGATGACAGCTGTGGACATGGAACCAGGAAAGNATGGATGGAAAATAAAGATCCAGAATGCACAGATGAAGAAGAAACAAGACTTGGATCAACAGGATAACCAAATTGGTTATTTGTTTCATTTTTGTCCCAAAGGCTGTATTTTTTCTTTAAAACCACATAAGAACTCATAGTTATGAGTCTTTGTAGAGCAAAGCCATTGCTTGCCAGTGTCCCAGTAAGCCAAGTCAATGGGGAATGCTCAAGAAACCCTAGTTTATAAGGACTTGAACAAGGTTAGTGTGTGGGATTTTTGCCAAAATACCTAACTTTATGATTGTCTTAGGGTTTCTATTGCTCTGAAGAGACACCACGACCATGGAAACTCTCATAAAGGAAAATATTTTTCTTTTCTTTTTGTTGTTTTTTGAGACAGAGTTTCTCTGTGTAGCCCTGACTGGCCTGGAACTCACTCTGTAGACCAGGCTGTCCTTGAACTCAGAGATCTGCCTGCTTCTGCCTCCCAAATGCTAGGATTAAAGGCATGCACCACCATTGCCCAGCAAAGGAAAACATTTAATTGAGGTGAGGCCTTACAGTTTCAGAGGTTTAGTCCATTATCATCATGGTGGGGAGCATGGTGGTGTTCAGGCAGACATGGTGCTGGCTACATCTTGATCAGAAGGCAACAGGAAGTGGACTGAGTGCCACACTGAGTGAAGCTTGAGCAAAAGAGACCTCAGGGCCTGCCCCTACAGTGACAGACTTCCTCCAACAAGGCCACACCTTCTAATAGTGCCACTCCCTTTGGGGCTATTTTCTCTCAAATCACCACAGTGACTTATGGGGGTGTTAGTTTCTAATTGCTNTGGCAGAAAACCTGACCAAAGCAATATAAAGAAGGGTTTGTTTTGATTTGCAGTTTGAAGGTATGGTCCATTATATCTAGGAAGTTGTCGTGCAGGAACATGAGGTTGTTGGTCCTATTACACCCACAGTCAGGAAGCTGAGAGGCATGAGTGCTGATATTCCGCTCACTTTTTTTTTAAATTGAGTTCATGGAGTGATGATGCCCATATTTAGGTGTGGTTTTCCTTTCTCAGTTAATTCTTTCTCAATATACCCTCACAGACATACCGAGAGATGCGTTCCCATGGTGATTCTAAATTCAGTCAAATTGACAAGGAAGATTAACTATCAGAGGGAGAGAATGTTATTCATCTGAAAATTTGACTTNGAATATAGCTTTTACTTCTGCATGGCAAAGGAAACTATCAACAGAAAGAACAGATAGCCTAGAGCCATGGTTCTCAATCTTCCCAACGCTATGACCCTTTAATACAGTTCCTCATGTTGTGGTGACCCCCAACCATAAAATTATTGCATTGCTAGTTCACAACTGTAGCATNGCTAATGTTATTAATTATAATGTAAATATCCGATATGTAGGGTATATGATATGAGACCCCCAAAGGGGTCACAAACCACAAGTTGAGAACTACTGGTCTAGAGAACAAGGGAAAATTTTAATCAGCTGTACTCTAGACAGGGGTTAATATCAATCAATCAATAAATGGGTAATCAACCAAATAGACAGTTCTCAAGAGATGAAACACAAACGGCCAATAAATATTTTAAACCGTTCCATTAGGCAAATGCAAATTAAAACTACTTTGAGATTCCATTTTACCCCAGTTAGAATGGCTACCATCAACGAAGCAAATAACAACAAATGGTCATGAGGATCCGGGAAAGGGAATCTTTCTTCAACTATTGGTGGGAGCATAAACTGGAAATTAGGTTTCTCTCATTTGCAGAGTATGCACATGTATGTATGTGCATGTGTGAGCCTGCATGTTTGTATAACAGGGAAGTAGAAAGCGGACTATGAGAAGGAAGAAAGAAGTCTAAAGAGAGGGGAGGTGGGAACAAGAGAGGGCAAGGAAGTATATATGACATGAAAGCACAAGAGGAACTATTTAGGGGAACAAAGAAGAGGGGTGTGGGGAGTGNGGGGAAATAAGAACAAAATATAGTGGTATGTTTGTATGAAAATGTCACTATGAAACCTGTTACAAACAAACAACAAACAAACAGACAAACAAATGGTGTGGCAGGATTCACACTCTCACAGGCTCTTGCATTTAAAGGAAGAACTTGCCCCAAATTCTTTTGGACAAGAGGGTCACCCAATGATCCCTAACTGGTCACCCTTTTCCCTTTTACTCTACCGTTCCAAGAGGTGAAGGCAAACCAAGTCCCAGACATCTGGCTTTAGAGTCATGGGCCATTCATACAGCACACAATTTCCATTACAAAACCACAGGGTTCTCCATGAACTGAGGATNTCCCCCAGGAAAAGAAAATGATCTTTGGCAACGAACNGTTACTATTTGCAACTATGAATTATGAAATGGTTAATGTGGGAGGTCCAAACTTAGTTAAATTAGCTTCTAAAGGACATCCNTCCTATAGAGGTTCTGTTTGATCACGATGCTAGTCTACTTCCTAGATAAGCTGCCTTCTATCCAGCTTTCTTTGCAGGAGCTGACATTAATGAATCCCAGAGGGAAATCCTAATAAGCCAACGGGTAAAAGTATTCTGAAATAACATCCAAAATATGCTAAACAGGACATGTATGTAATTTCATGCATGTAACCCTGGGTAGCCTTATGTCTCCTGGTTCTCTCAGGGTCCACTCTTCCTTAGAAAGACACTGTATTTTAAGAAGCTGAAAGCAGCTNAAAGGCAATGCAATCTATACATGCTATTCTTGAGCATGGATGGTGTGATGAAATTAAGGGCTCATAACCAATGAGGATAATCCCCATGTCTTTGATAGCCTTTCTGTTACTTCTTATGCCATAGTTCAGTTATGATGATNCATCTGTTTTTTCCCTTTCCCCCTTTCCCCCACATCGCTATCTGTGGTGGTGCTCAGAACTGAAGCTAAGGCCTTCCTCAGGATAAGCAAGTACTCTACCACTGAGCTACATCCTCAGCCCGGTCATCATTTATCTATTTAACACACACACACACACACACACACACCACACCACACACACACACACACAAACACACACACTTGATTTAGCAGTCTCCATCTATGTCATGTTCCTGGAAGTACAGAGGTAGTGAGATGGTGGCAATGCGCAAAGAGTGATGGCTTTGAACTTACGGATCCTTATTTCCCTCTGACATCTGGTAGTGCTGTGTGGANAGCTGCCTCAGATCCTCTCAATCGACTTTAATCGTCATTGGTGCAGGTACTAGCTGTGTGCAAGGATCTCTGCAGTCACCTCAGCTACACAGAGCATTTTCCCCCTGTAAGACGGATTTTTTAAATAGTCTTGTTAAATAAAACACAGAGGCAGAGATGGGGTGAAAGTCTGACAGAGATCAGAGGAATTAGGAATAGCTACCAGACTTACCTTAGACTGCCGCTGCTGTTTCCAAAATGGAGAGAGACCTTCACTTCCTTCTACCTCCACTTTTATATCTCGTTCTGTTCTGTTCTCCCATTGGCNCTTTCAGCCTAGCTACATCACTTCCTCTTATGGCCCACTTTCGTNACTTCTGGCCTGTCTGTATAGACCTCCAGAATTCTATGGTTGATGCTAGGATTAAAGGCATGTGTCTCCACNTTCCTAGTGTGACCTAGAACTCACAGGGATCCAGACAGACCCTGCTTGCTAAGTGATAGGATTAAGGGTGTGTGCTAATTTTGCAAGGCTAGNGGCTNACCTTGTTCCTCTGATCTTCAGATAAATTTTATTGGGGGACATAGATAAAATACCATCACATCCCCCTTTCTGTCCCAGGGCTTTTCTTGTACTAATGAGGGACTCTTAGAAAAATCCTACATTTGATCATCTGGATACTTGTGCATAAGATAACCAGCACAAACAAGACGTTAACAGTACACAGCACAAGCTTTGACTGATGTGGGATGAAGGCTGGCACATAGTGCTTCATTTTTCTAACCCTTGGGCCGTATTTCTGTGTCATAGTTTATACATTCCCTTAGAATTTTCCTGCAAGGCTAATGTTTAGTTGTCAACAGGAGTGACTAGTACGATAATAAGCCCTTACGGTTGCTTTGCTTCNTCCCGTATTTCATCCGTGAGAGTATCCTTACCTTTGAACCCTGCATTCTGCACGCAAGGGCTCTGCTTTCAGGGCATGCGGGGGGAGGGGGTGCAGGTGGTGGCATTTGGTACCAGGAAGTGTTCTGGTAAGCGGTTCCTCAGGACGGATTCTGATGTGACACACTGATCAGATGGCCAGTGAGGAGCTTATTGCTGTGGGAAGATTGCATCATAACAATCACTGAAACTTTTATGACTGCGANCTGTGATGAAGAGCAGGTGCCCAATGGAGCCCTCGTGTGAATGGAGGAGCCTGGGCTAAGGCAGCAGCCTTTGAGGACGCTGGTCCTCACCACGCCTTAGAATGGCTGCCAGCAGCAAGCAGAGGGACCTGCTTCTTCTCTCACAACCAGGCAAACAGAGACAGGGCTTCCAGGAGGGGCCGCAGTAAGACCTTGCAAATGTCTAAAATCAATCTCTGTGCAAAGAAATGCTGTTAGGCCTGGGATTCTGAATGAGCCGTAGGCAAGGGGACTGTGATTACCTCTAGAACTGCCAATCATCAATCATGGACCACACGTGGAATTCACGTCTTTCTAACTCTACAGTTGCTGAAGGAGCCTGGATTGGATGGTGTATGGATTCTCTGTGCTGTGTCTTCAATCCCTCACCAAACACATTTTCGGTCTGTTTAAACACTGGAAACACAAAAATGACTACACATAAAAAAGCACATAACAGGTATACAAAAATTAACTGTTTTACTATTGATGCATATAGCTGAAAATGTTACAGTAANGTTCATTTCTTTATACACAACCAAAAAATTTAAATACACATTTCAATATACATTTAGAATACTTTTTTATATTATAGCTGGCATTATTGAGCACCTACTATATACCACAATGTCCNTTGTACCCTCATTTCCCTGGCCCCTTGATGGTAATTCCTCAGGACATCATTAGAATTTCTTCTGTGAAAACTTCTAAGAGGCCAGTTCATCTCATCCTGTGCTGGAGTCTATAAGGGTTCAGCAGTGGTTTTAAAANTATAGCTTCTTGAGCNAGCTTGCCTAACTTCTGATCTGGGTGTAAGGGCATTCTGTCTGTGTGCATGTCTGTGTACCTTGTGTGCATCTGGTGCCTATGGAAGACAGAAGAGGGTATCAGATCCCCTGGAACTGTTGTGAGCCACCATGGAGGGGCTGGGAAACCAAAGTCCTCTGGAGGAGCAACCGGTGTTCTTAACCACTGAGCCATCTCTCCAGCCAGCCATTTGACTTTTGGAACTTGTTTTATCCCTGTATGAATCTCTATACTTATTTCATAAGTGAAAAGGAACTTCCTTTAAAAAGTTGCTGTAAAAACTAAATAAACTAGAACATGTAAGTAAGTAGTTTAGTACTGTGCCTGGTATACAATATGTGCTCAAAATTTCAGGTAATATATATCATATATAAATATTTTATTTTTATATATGATATATATTAATATAGAAATATATATTAAAATATTCATTGAAAATGTATATTTAAGTTTTTTGCTTGGCGCACAAATAAATGAGTTTCATTGTGATATTTCATACATATATCATTATAAAAATGTAGTTTATTTTTATGTGTTCTATGATGTTACTTGTAGTCAGTTTTGTGTTTCCTCTGTCTCAAGAGAATAAAGACACATTCAATGAGTGAATGAAGACATAATACAGACTCTATGTATATACCTGGAAGGACTGGAGTAGGAACAGAAACCCAGGAAAGGTTTCTCAGAGAACGNGGACTCTCAACAGGAGTTTAACTGACAAAAATTGACTTTTACAGTCAAGAGCTCCAACAGTATTAGGAGGAGAAGATTCATGTGGGAAGACACACAAGAGAGAATAAGTACAAAATGTAAGGAATAAATTGATGCCTCTGCAGTTTGGAACCAGCCTGTGGTGGGGCCATTGTGGTGTGGCTAGAAGAGTGATTTTGTGGAAGGAGTCCAGGCTTTGGATTATAGTATGATGTGCCTCTCCACCCCATCATCCACTGCTTGAAAAGCACCAGACCACTCTAAGCGTTTTAATCTCTAAAATAAAAACAGCGTGCACAACCACCTGCAGGATTTTGGGGATTAGCAAGAGCACACAGAGAACACCTTTCAACGGCAAGCACACCGTTTAAAGGCATCAGTGAAGTCGATGGTTAGCTTGGACATTACTGTTGAGAGCTTCTTGATACAGGGCTGTGGTGTTTTAACACTGTTTGATGATAGCGTAATTGAATCATCAAAATTTAAACAGTGATAAAATTCCAGGGAGCCTGTCAGCAGTTGTCAGTGCATGGAAGTCACTGCCTCCTCTAGCTGCCTGGGAACCAGCAGAGGGCAATGGGAACACGGCATATCCTGAGCAGAGACCATGTAGATTCCCTTTCTTTTCCTGATTTCATGTTCAAAATCTGCAGACCATCACTTTCTCTAGAATTCGCTTGGTTTACCTGTAGTATTGGGTTGTATTTTCCTCCTAGATATCAACTACCAGGCATGAGGAAATAGCTCAGATGGTAAGAGCTTGCTAAGCACAAGGGACTGATTTTGAGCCAAGAACCGAAGCAAAAACAAACAACAGTAACAACAACAACAACAACAACAACAACAACAACAACAAAAACTAGGCATGGTGACACACACTTGTAATCCCAGTACTGGGGAGGCAGAGACAGGAAGATCTTAGGGCTCAAAGGCCAGCCTGAGTAGCCTAATTATTGCGTTCCAGGCCAACGAGAGACCCTGTCTCACAAAACAAGGCAGATGGTGCCTGAAGGACACCTGAGCACATATCCACAGACATGCACATGCACCTGAGCACATGCGTGCATGTACACACACACCCCATCCCTCCTCCCAAAAACTGTAAATCAGAGCTAATTCTAGGTCTATTACTATCTGAACTCCCTCTCTGGCAGTGCAGGAAGTGGAGGAGATTCACTCTCCTAGAAAACCACAGAAGGGATTATGATCCCATTTCTATTAGTTAAAGGCCTGCAGAGTGAATCCCAGGACTTTACAGAATGTGTGGCTTCCACTCCACTTTAGCTGTCACTTGCCCTTTGCAGCCAGGAGCCAGAAACTGCCCGAGGGCCTCTGCACTCTCACCTGTGAGACTTGTTTTGTCACCTGGGCTTGACAAAACACAAACACAATGTGGATTTTCCCACATTGTCTAGTGGTAACTTTTGCTCTTCTATGCAAAGAGTTGAAGTTGTTGCTGTTCTTGCATTTCAAAATTGAAATGACAAACATGCTTTCTGAGAAGTATTCATATTAATGAAGTGGGTACCCCCATTTGATAATAATCTTCTGTGACAGGAAGATGCTGACAATTGAATAGTCCCTTGTGCTTATTGAAAAAAATAAACAGGAGCCCCTATTGAGTGCGTGAAGTTTGTTCTTTGGGTCTTGAGGAATAAGGAAAACTAATTTAATTTGTACACTAGAATTTTGGCGAGAAATGTGCCTTGAATTTAAATCCAATTCTTCATGCATTTGACTCAAGGCAGATCACAAAGGAGCTTTTAAAATAGTATCTCCAGCCTGGCAGTGGTGGCGCACGCCTTTAATCCCAGCACTCGGGAGGCAGAGGCAGGTGGATCTCTTTGAGTTCGAGGCCAGCCTGGGCTACCGAGTGAGTTCCAGGAAAGGCGCCAAAGCTACACAGAGAAACCCTGTCTCGAAAAACAAAAAAACAAAACAACAACAACAACAAAAAAATGGTATCTCCTTTAGAGTCTTAGTTAGACATCAGNTTCTATTCCTTTTTCCTTACAGAGAAGGCTGTTCTCAACATTGGAGACCATAGATTGTGGCTGTCGCGTTACCACAGTTGGTTTGGGATCCAGACTGCTTCTCTTTCTCTCCTGGTTTCACTAGGAACATGTACTATTCTCTACAGTTTGTCAGGTTACATAACCCACTGGAAAATGCTTCAGACTTCATAAAAACATTGTGAGGACTGAAAATCAGCAAGTTGGTTCCCGATTCCTGGTAATGTTTAATCAATGGTAACAATTCATTCATCTCGTGCAGCCAAAAATCCACTAAAAGTGGATAAATTATAGAAATGGTGTTAAAATATACTGGAGGTCACCGGNAGCACAGAGGACCAGGTAAACTGAGTTTCAAGCTGAAGAACCCTTTTCAGAGAGCCGGGACCACTCTTTTCTCTGCTAGGGCTGGGTATCCTTGAGGTTGAGGATGGATTGGAGGGCAGGCTTGCTGTAGACAGAGGGACCATACTGAAGACATGTTAGAATAGCACCTGGTGCCATGTGCTGCTTTATAGTCAGAAGTGCTCAGGGTACTGGCACACAGGGAATCTGTTGAATGCTGAATTGTGACAGGCTCGGCATGGTCCTAAAAAGGCAGATGAAAANATGTTGTGCCTTGACATGTTGAGAATGAAAGCTTTCCCTGGAGGGCCAGTCCTGTGATAAGCACAGTGAGACAATCAAACCCCGGGCACACCTGTTCCTTAAATTCCTTAAATACAGAGCAGATCTGTAAAGAACAGGAGTTCTGGTTTTGCTGTTCTCTCCCTCTCTCTTTCTCTTTCTTACACACACACACACACACACACACACACACACACACACACACCCCAAAGACTTTGTTTTTTGAGCTAGTGTCTTTATTATTGAACTTGAAATCCTCCTGCCTCAGCCTCCTGAGTGCTAGGACTACTGACATATTGATAAACTAATTTTTGAATCATCTGGGCTTTTGGGATTGTATCCAATAAATAATTGCCAAATGCAATGTCATAATTTTTGTAGGGATTTTATGATTTTAGCTCTTGTATTTAGGTCTTTGACTTATTATGAGTTAGTTTTTATGTATGATATAAAGATCCAACTTCATTTTTTGAGCTATTTTCTCCGGCATAATTTTTAATATTACTATTGTCATTTATTTACCCTGTTATTTATTTACAGACTTTTGTGTTACTCACTTCTTTTTTTTTCTTTACTTTTGTTCTTAAAAAGTATTAAGATTTGGGGCTGGAGAGATNGCTTAGAGGTTAAGAGCACTTGCTGGCCTTCTGAGGACCAGGGTTCAATTCCCAGCACCCATATATGGCAGCTCACAACTGTCTATAACTACAGTTTCAGGTATCAAATGCCCTCTTCTGACCTACTCATGTGGTGGACAGACATCCTTCTCCCAGTTCCCCTTTATTCCCCTAAATAGATTTTAATGGTTATTTTACTCTTTATTTCCTTCTAGAAGGAGGCATTCCAGGCTGGCTGAACTGTGGTTGTGAGCCGGCTATGAACCAGAGTTGGGGGCGTTGGAAAGAAGAAAACTGCTAGAGCCTTTCTCCAATATATCCAAACCCCTTCACGTTTTCCTCACCCCCCTCTGGACCCTCCACCGGCCAAGCAAGCTCTTTTTCAGTTTTAAAGGAGTTAACAAGACCAGAGAGATCTGTCAACATTCATTATCTCAGCTTGCTTGGGGATGGCATAAATCGAGGATCCCACTGCCCAAGAACTTTGTCTTTCTGACATACCCTGGTCAGGGCTTGGGGACTGAGCTTGGAGTCATATGCACCTTGNGGCTTTAGGTGGGAGGGTGGAAACAGCAAGATAATTATAGTCAACTGGGAACAAATCTAATGGAATAAGAAGTTTGCAGATCTGTCCATATGCAAATCCAGAAAGCAGAGGGCGGGACTTGGGAGTGGGCGCTGGCTCTCCTCCAACCTATCCTGAACTCTTGAATCCGAAAGGTTAGACGAAAAGAGCTTTCCGCAGTGAATAAGGTNGGTTCTTGGGCTAGGCTCTGATTCTGCTGAATAGAGGACTCAGTAGCCCCGGGAGGGCTGGGGTGCTACAGAGGGGCGGGAACGCGNTGCAGAGAGGCGGGTGGTGGCGACGGCGACGAGGGCGGGGCGGTGCAGGTGTGTCCTGGGCAAGCGCCTGCCTTAGTTGGGATCGCCCCGGCGCTGCGTTAGCCGCAGCTGTCCAGACTGACGCTGCTTGGCTGCTGCCCGGCTCGCTGCGGAATTTCCACCCAGGTAGGGGACGGCGATCCTTGATGCGGCGCGCGCAGACCCGGGTTCTCAGGCCTGACAGGCTGAGCCCCAGGCTGGGACCTCTGGGTGCGGTTGATGTGGGAAAAGCCTCAAAGGACAGCGGAGTTGGAAAGCAGCCCCGAAAGGGAGCACTTGCTGCTGCCCCGGGCTGCGCGCTTCTTTGAACGTGGCCTTCCCCAGGACCAGGAGTGAAACCGCGTGAACTATTGGCGCGGTAAATAGTTTCCCAACTTGGGTTGCTGACATTTATAGCTGCTTTCCACACGGTTCCTGGGCATCCCGTTAGTTTCATCCATCCCTACTCCTCATAGACCGGTTTGTTTTCAAAGAGTGGATTAAATACATGCCCACACCTGCTGTCTCTGGACTGGGGTTTGTTGAGTGTGTTTTTCTGTGTGGAGGGCGCCCTCCGCGGGCGTGGGAGCCGTTTCTTAGGGACTCAGGATTTGTTGATGGATGGTTTTAGCGCAAGGAAAAGAACATGATTTGTTTTGCAGGGATGGGTGAGCAAATGCAGTTAGCCAGGGAGGAGCAAGGCGCTGCTGTTCCTTCAGCAGAGGGGTGGTAGATGTCTCATCTGATGGGGTGCAGCAGAGCGGCTGCCCAAACGCTATCTTTTATCCAGAAATCGCAGATGCAAACAGGCTCAGTTTAAAGGTAACTTAACGTCGATGTGTTGGGCTCTGGTAAGGTAGGGTGGGGCGCTAGGGAATGTTTCCTCTTTCCTAAGCATGTTTGGAAGGTGAATGTGGGTGNCTCTGGGCCTCAAGGAGGGGCAGGTGAGGGATGAGAGATGTGTGGTTGGTGGGGAACTAGACATTGCCGCCAGCTCAGAGGTCTCTTTTATGCTTTTGCTGCCTGCCCTGTGCGGAAGAGGCGACTTGTTCTGCTTGCTAGAGGATGCAGTTGATATGTAAGGCTCATGCTGCATCTTCCCTGAGTCAGCAAATACTTACCTAACGTCAATACATGTCCGAGGTGGAACTGATCCTTAGGGATGCAGAGGTGATGGAAACAAAAGTCCTAACATTGCACAAGTTCACACCCGGTGGGGGACGAACACCTGTAGTAAGGAAGTGTAACCAGTTCAGGACCGTGGTGTGAAAATAAGAGTGGGTGGTTGCAGAGAAGAGAAGGGGATTAGTTTAAAAGCTCCCGTGGGGCTTAGCAGAGACTGGATTTGTTTCTTGTCCATTGGTCTTGAGTGACCTACAATCCTCTCCTACCCCCATCACCATCACTGCTGATGGGAAGGCCGAGTTGATGTTTGTAGAACAAGACGAGTGCCAGCTAGGCACTCGGTGGGCACTGAGGGTGAAGCACACCAATGCAGATCCGGCTTTTTACTTGTAGTCTGTTAATAAGTGTTTCCCTAAATTCTTGGACCATGGAAGATTGAAATAGCATTTCACCAAGGCAAGGTCTTTGGAAAACTCTAAGGGAGTTTCAGAGCAGATCAACTTCTGCCTGCCTGCCTGTCTTCCTTCCTTCCTTCCTTCCTTCCTTCCTTCCTTCCTTCCTTCCTTCCTTCCTTCCTTCCTTCCCTTCTTCCTTTAACCCCTGGCTGTTCATGTCCCAGTGCAGTTCAGGACATTTCTGACCCCATTTGTCCCCCATGGTGGAATAAAGGAAAGCTAAAGTTGGTACCACCAGTCTACTCTGGGGGAGGAACATCTGGCTTTGGGGTTTATTCTATTGGGATAAAGAGTGACCAATGACATAAATAAGGGTTCATGGGATATTCCTGTTGCCAGAAGTATGCCTTACATGTATTTTGTAACCCAAACCACCAGATGATGTTTGAACGATAGCCTGGCACACTGTGGGTAGTGTGGCCTCGACTACTTAAACAGAGCTGGTGTGGGTCTTAGGCAAGTATCTTAGCCTTTATCTGAGCTTTGATTTCCTGATCTGTAAAATGGAAGCAATGGCGCTGTCATGATAATTATGTAAAACACGCTTAAAAGTATTTGTTCATTGTTAAACAATTGTCATATATTAACCATCTGGCATGAAGTCACTGCTTAAGAAATGAAAGTTTGTTCATTGAGTTCCTACCATGGTGCCAGGTACTTCTCTAAATGTAAGGGATATAGAATTGAGCAAAGTGTGTGTGTGTGTGTGTGTGATAATGAACAGTTAAGTGTTTAGCATATTAGCTCAGAGGCTATTGTGATGGAGAAAAAAGAAAGCAGAGTAAGAAGNATGAGGAATGCTGCAAGGATTTGGAGTGGGCTTGGAAGCTATTATCTGTCATCTATCTACTTATCTATCTATCTATCTATCTATCTATCTATCTATCTATCTATCTATCTATCATCTATCTATCTCTACTATGTATGTGGTCAGGGAGATCTTTGATAACAAGGACATCTGATCAGCTCTGGGGAAAGTGAGGGAGGAAGCCAGGCAGTGTGGGTAGAGGAACAGAACCCACAAGAGCCAAAGACAAGACAAACATGTTCAGAAGAGAACAAGAAAGAGACCCAGGAAGCTGAGTTGTGTGAACGAGGGGGATAGTGGTGGGAACTGACTGAAGACGACATGACAAGGTCAATGCTGTCTTGCCTTTTGTGATTTATGTTTATATATTTGTCNCTAAGATATAGCACTGACTTCCTGTTTAAAGACTTGGCTGAGTTCCTAAGCTCCGTGCTTAGAAGAAGGTTATTTGGTAGGAAGTGGTACCTGGGTCTTTCAAAACATGATCTGAGGCAGCAAGCAGGAGGGATACATCTTTGCAAGGCAAACAGGGACTGAGGAGATGGCTTAGATTCCTATAACCCATATGAGAGCTGTGTTTACATTTGTTTCTTTTTCAAATGAACCAGAGTCACCTTTAGTGAACAGTTCAGCAGGTGTTGTCCTTGCTAGCCTATGTTCTCTTTTCTTTGNCAAGAATTTCTGTGACTATGGAAAGGGTTGGGATCATCTGGAAATATGCTGACCTTCAGTGCACCATGGAGTGCATTTATGTATGGCTGGGTGGCGGATTTATTTGGGGCTTCCATCCAGAAGCTTAATATAAAGATCACAGCTTGCTGCTTTGCCCTTTGGAGAAAGCAGTATTTGGGGATCTGAGGGCTCCATCAGTTCTCTGTGGTGCAGTAAGCCTACTGCAGTGTTCCATGAGCAAAATGGGGGTTGATGGCTGCGAACCTTGTCAAAGCATCTGTGAAATAGGATGCGGGGAGGCTGGGTCAAGGTCAGGGTGACTGGCTGGCCCTCATCCAATTCATCTCAGAAGAAAACATTTATTTCTGTGCATTTTCCCATCCAAGGCCTGGCTCTTAGTCATACTTTTTAGTCTCAGAAACTTGATCTGTCTCTCTGGGCTATGTCAGAGTGGCTTTGTTCATCTGCATTCCAGGCTATTGATCCACAGTGGCTGAGACACTGTGTTCCACAGCTAGCATATGTAAGTCCTGCAGACCTTTCCCCCACTCCCCATCATGGCATCCAAGCCAAAGGGAGCAAAGCTGCTTAGATATCTACCTGAAAGACTGGTCACACACCTTAGGCTTTGTCTTGTCATTGAGGCTATGGAATAAGCTACCTTCAAACTCACTGACCTTGAACAACCAGCATTTATTATTTTCTCTCATGTGTATGGAGTGGCTGAGAGATCTTCAGATCTGAGTTGTGCTTGGCTGATCTCTGCTGTGCCTGTTCATGTGACTTGGATGAACAAATTGATGGAGAGTCTGAAAAATGGCTGGTTAAGATACCCTGAGCTGGGATGGCTTGGCTCTGATCATGATTGTCTTTTCCAATTAAAGCTGGGCGTTTTCACATTGCAAGGACGGAGAGCCAAGAGAAAGTGGAAGTGTGTGGGCTGGGGATGTAGCTCAGCCGGTAAGGCTTGCTAAGCATGCGCAAAGCCCTGGATTTGATCCCCATTACCATATAAACTTGGCGTGGTGAGACATATCTGAAATATCAGCATGGGAGAGGTGGAGGCAGGATATCGGAAGTACAAAGTCATCCTTTGCTATATAGTAAGTTCAAGGCCAACCTCAACTACATGGGGTTTTGTCCAGAAAAAAAAAAAGAAGAGGAGGAGCAGAAGAAAAGACAGAAAGAGGATGGAAATGTTCATGGTCTCTCCAAGCCTAAGCATATAGTTGACATACCATCACTTGACCCTTGTTTATCAACAAGAGCAATATTTGAGGAAGACAGTGTGAGGGGTAAGGAAACAGATTTCACTTCTTCAGTTGATCTTAGCCAAAAGGCTGAGAAGCAATTAGATTCGGTATTGCAAAGAGCAGGTTGCAGGGAGGGGAAGGATTTGGCATGTCTGGATCTTAATACTTAAAGTGCCCTTGGGTATGGAGGGGAGAAGGGTTCAGGAGCCCCAGCCCTAGCTGAGGAGCTATTGACAGTTGATAGCTAGAGTCAATTTTCTTTAAGGATGTGGTTCCATGTAGGTCATCTGTGTTCTAGGGGATGGCCCTACACAGGAAATTACATGGGCAGCACAAATTGGACTCAATAAATAGATGATAGATAGATAGATAGATAGATAGATAGATAGATAGATAGATAGATAGAATACAAAGTTGGGAGGGGTTGGGTGTAGGTAGTAAGTAGAACTAGGAGTTGTTAGGAGGAAGAGTCAGGGGTGAATATGATCAAGATACATTGTATGCATGGATGTAAGTCTCAAAGAATTAACAAAAATACATTAAAAATTTAGTAAATACATTAAAAATTTAGTTCTCATGGCTAAACCTCCTTTCTCCATGGACCCCAGGTTAAATGTATCCTTGTGGCTTTCCCCCATGACTATCTTTTTTCTGTGTTTCCACGAATCTTTAGACAGTAATTCACTAAATATTTATTGAGTGTTCTTTAGTGCCAGGCATGTCATAGTCAGGGCATGCAGCAGTTAAACATAGTGCAAGCTCCACCCTGTTGCACGAATCCAACCCGAGCCCCAGGAGTTCAGTTGTGAGAGGGGAAAAATTGTATGAGCAAGGGACATGGAGAACATGACTGGAAAATGTACTGAGATGGCCAGCCAAACTAGTGGAAATGCATAAACTGTGGACCAATAGCAGTGGAGCCCCCATGGTGCTGGACTGAGCCC
>LZPO01044480.1:0-24465 GCA_001675575.1 Neotoma lepida | reverse complement strand
TTTAAGGAGATAGAATCTATAGGAAAGCAATGGAAACAAAATAAACCAGTAGCGCAGGGCAATAATAGCTCACAAACTCCGGTAGTACCAGGAAGAACTAGCCAGGTTTCAAAGTCATCACTGAGTGTATCAAGTAGGAAAGACCTCAAGGAGCATTGGGCCATGCAGAGAAGCTAACTGTTCTGTCCCTCGCAATGGCCCCTTGAATCCTCAGCTGCTCAGTCACAGGCTTGGCTGTGTGTGACCTGAGTGGCTCAGGAGTTTGACTTGGCCCTGATCACAGGTAGCCATCCATTTAAGGAAACACAGCCCTGAAAACTACGGTGGGTGGCTTGGTGAGGTTGTAAGGCATAGACTCTGGAAAATATTTAACCATGAAAAAGAAGTCCCTGGAACATTACTGCCCAGAACAGACGATGTGGAAGTACCTGTGCACTCCGGAACAGGTGTGGGAGAGGGGCAAGCTTCCACAGTGCCTCCCCAGAACAACAAGATTTTAAAAGGAGGTGCTGATTCAGCAAGTCTGGAGTGGGGCCTGACATTCTACATTCTAGAGAGGCAGGGAACAGCACGGGTTGGATTGATTTCTCAGCCAGTTGCCTGGATTAAATGGTTTCACCTGTTCAAAGCCTTACCAATTAGGGTCTTCACCCCATTCTCATTCTCCTGGCCATTTTGATTATATGAAAACCACATTACATGTATCCAGAGAACCAGGAAGAGAAAAACCAATCCACAACTCCCACTATGCATTTAAGCACACTGCTTTATTTTCTTTTTTTTGGGGGGGGGAAATAACCATATTTACTATGCACTTTTGGAGCCGGTGACAAACACTGGGAAACTGTTCAANAATCTTTTCCTCCTTTTCCTGACCATGCAGACTTCAGGTGGCTGTGACCACATTACAGTTCCTTTGTTGGACTGAGAGTGGTTATGAGAATGGGCTTTCACCACTGACTGGCCCTGTTCAGGGCTGAACCAAGTAAAGAAACAATTGATGTTAACCTGCTAATGCCTCTGCCATGGTTAGTATGATTGTTACCAGCACAGAGCCTGGAGTTCAATAAACAATTTTTTGCAAGCTTATGGCAACATGCTGCAGAAGACCTAAAATGTTTCTTGGTCACACAGAGATTAAAAAAAAAAAAAGCTATGGCTGGAATGACTCAGGGTATCTGTCCTTTTGGTATGTTCTAAGTTTAAATAAGTACAGGGTTAGGGCCTGGAGAGATGGCCCAGTGGTTGGGAACACTGGTTCCTGTTCCAGAGGACCTGGGTTCAATTCCTAGCACCCACATGGCAGCGCACAACTGTCTATGATTCCAGGGTCTTTTTAGTTATTCCATAAATATAATATGCTCCGGCAAGAGACCAAAATCCAACAACCCCCTTTACTTTCTCCCATTGTTTCTGACTTCTACAAAATGTTAGGAATGTTCTAGAATTTCCTATCATTTTGAAACCAAGAGGCTTTCCCCGATACGTACAGGCTACCTAACCTCATGCAAGATGTTTAACTGCTCAGTGTCAACTTCCTCACCTGTGGAACCGTCACTGTAAGATCTGCTTCCTGCGTGTGTTGCAGAACCTGGAAGGAGGTGATGGTGTGAAGTACTGAGTAGGGTATATACAGCTTACAACAGGAGCATTCCCATTGGTCTGAGAGTTGAGACTGCCATCTTGGGCTGCTGTAGTAGCTCNGATGTCTAACGTGGTTACCTGCTACACAGTGTATGTATGCTTTTTAGTTAGTACTAGACANGGAGAGCCTTGAACCTGTGTATTTCAAAGGAGGACCAATGGATGTTGGATTGGAGGTCTTAGGAAGGTAGTGGAGGAATGTGGAGGAGATCCTGGCCGTCTAACCCTCGGTTTTTAGGTGCTGTCTAACCCTCGGTTTTTAGGTGCTGGTTAAACTATCTGCTTACTGAAGGGCGAGAGAGAGAGAACATGAGAGAAAACGAATGTCTGTGAGCAGGCGGGGGCATGTTCTATCTCTCCTGTGTGCTTGGGGTTGCTCTATATTTGGNTGCTGAGTGTCTCAGCTGAGGTTAATCCTCTTTGTTCGAGTCATCAGCCAAGGGATTAACTGCTTTAAACTCAAAGCTTTGCTGGCCAGACAATGTGAATTTTGTGCTGCTGATGCCCGAGATTCAGGGGGTCAATTTCTGTTGACCTAACATATAAGGCTCCTTTGTGGGCATTTTATCTCAGTTCCTTCATGCTATGGGGAAAGAGACTGAGGATCCAAGAGGGGAGGTGACTTACCCCTGGTGGATTTATGATCCATAATTTCTGGCTTGAAATTCTCTACTTTGTACTGCTTTGGTCTCCCATGAAGGAGTCTAGGCAAAGGCCAAGGACCTTTGCCGAGAGAGCAAAAGAGCAAATCAGTGGGAAGAGTCCTCACTGGTGTGAATTCTCTCTTCTGTTCTACCAAAGTCTTCATGTGTCTGCAACAGTCCAGCCTTCTGCCTCTCTAATAGATGAGCTTTCAGATGCATGCATGAGGAATGGTCCCCGCCATGATGTTTCTGGCTTTGTGTGATTAAGATACATACTGTAGGCTAGGAGAACCCTGCCTGGCCCAGTTGGGGTCCATGCCCAGACCCAAAGGCCCAAAGGTGAAAATCCAAAATTGTGTGTGGTGAGGGTAGGGGGAATTCCCCAAAAGGAAAGTAGGGAGTTGCTACTCTAAGTTGCTGGGCAGGCAAACCCCACAGATAGCTGGCACACATTTCTGCTAAAATAAAGCACATGGGACATTCGGTACCTGGGAGAACATCAAAGACTTTAAAAATCTGACTAACTCTCTAGCTCCTCTTCCTTTCTTAGCCGACTCACATGGTCACAACCATCTTGCTTACCGTAGGGGTGCAGTAAGCAAAAGTCAAAGATGCAGATTTCCTCCTTAAATCTCTTTTACCTTTATTTGCTTATTTAGTCAGTTGATGTTTATTGATGGCCCACTGTGTCAGGCACTGGGGTTAGTGGTAGGGGTGGATAACATGATCCCTGTTCCCAGGGGGTGTATCATAGCCTAGTAATTTATAAGGAATCCCTGTCCATGTATATAAAGTACACATAAACATTCTTGATATAAAATTCGTTACATTGTCATTCAGAATTGCTAGCCTGTTTATAACTTGGAGACCCATATGCTCGATTAATAGACATCAGGGTGCTAACCCANTCAAAGGAAGAGGGGCATCTGAATTGCCCTGAGTTACTTTGCTCAAGAGCATGACTTTGCACATTCTCACTGTTCATAGAGTACATTGGCAAGGGAAGAGTAAAACTCCACCCTGGGACCACATTGCCTGCAACTCTGTCCCCCTGAGGCTAGGAGAGTGGGTGGCCTTCATTTGTGCCGCTTCTGTTTGCAGGCTGTGAATGAGAGCTGGCACTGTGGGCTGGCTTTGTTGTTGTGTGGTGATGTTTGAACACGGGGCAGCATATTGCTTTGCTATTATCAATTTATTTGTGTAATCCCAGCAGCTGGCAGTGGTATAATAACTTTCAAGCGAGGAAAAAAAAAGCCTTGGAGATATTTGCTTAACGAGAATAAAAATAGGCAGAGAATGAGGTATGCCATGTCTGACTGCACTTCACAATGACAGGATTGTTCCGTGGCTAGAATTCCCAGTGGGGTTTCCTCTCTGCAAAGTGCAGAGAAGGGTCATGTGTCCTGGAAGGGAAGCCTATCTCATCTTTGCATGCACTGACAGAGCTAGAAAAATGGCCTTAGCTCTCAGGATTTGGTTAGACTGTGGCTGATAGGGAATCTGCATGTAGCCCTGAGAGTGAATCCAAAGTTAGTNCCAGAGTATATAATGACTTAGGCAGCGAAGAGCNATCTTTGGCCCTTTCTGTTTTGTTGTTGTTCCACGATGGTAAAAATATTGTGTATGGTGTCTTCAGGGATATGATCTTATTGTCTAGTCATGGTAGGCAACCAAGAGGAATGCCAGGAGCTTGTATAATTTTGGGGGCCTCTGGGCCTTACCGACCAACAACTTATAGGGAAGGAGGTGCCCCCTGCCTAGCACTGGGATTTTTGTTCAATGATCGATGGCTTCTGGGTGAAGAATTATCCACCTGTACAGGGTGCTTCCTTTCAAACTCCCTTTTGTTAAATTATCTTCTTTCTTTGTTTGTTTGTTTTTGGTTTTTTGAAACAGGATTTCTTGACTGTCCTGGAATACTCTCTGTAGACCAGGCTGGCCTCAAACTTAAATTATGTTCTTAATCAGCATGCAGAATAGTAGCTTTCCATATGGGCTTTCATAATCCTTGGTTTTGGCTAACTCTCCTAATACCACTCTTCTCCCTTATGCCAGTTTGAACATTTCCACACCTCCCCACTTATCTGTCCCCCTCTTTCCATATTACACATGCTCTACTGGCTCCTCCCACCCCGCTTAAGACCACCATCTAATGGGCTCTTTCTGGTTTTCTTGCCATTCCAGGCATGCCAACTTAAACGAACAAATCTGAAAATTTGACACGAGGATCTACATTTGAGAGAGAACATGTGTTTTTGTTTTGCTGAGTCTGTGTTACCTCACTTAATGCTTTCCAGATACACCTATTTCTCTACAAACTTTGTGCTTTCATTATTTATAGCNGACTAAAATTTCATCGTGTNTATAAAACACATTTTCTTCATCCATTTGTGCTGGTTGGACACAAACCAGAGTCACCTGAGAAGACGGACCCTCAATTGAGGAATTGCCTACATCAGATTGGCCTGTGGCATGTGTGTGGGGGCAATTTATTGATTAATGATTAATGTGGGAGGGCTCAGCCTACTGTGAGCAGTGCCATCCCTAGGCAGGTGGGTCTGAGTTGTATAAGAAACCAAGTTGAGGATGCCATGGGGAGGAAGCCAGTGTGCTTCTCTGCTCTCTGCTTCTGTTCCTGTCTCCAGATTCCTGCTTTGAGTTTCTGCTTTGGCTCTCCTCAGTGATGGACTGGACTGTGAAGTGTAAGATGAAGTAAACAGTCAATCTTTTACTACAGTGACAAAAAGGCAAACTAGGCATTCATTCATCTGTTGATGGATAGTTAGGCTGGTTCCATTTCTTCNCTCTTGTGAATAATGCAGCAATGAACATGCATCTGCAAGTTTCCCTGTGGTAGGATGCAGGGACACTCTACTCTTTCAGCCTCTGAGATCCCTCAAGACTTTCTAAGAGGGATCAAAACTGGCCTTAGCACCCCCAGGTCCCTGTAAGAATAGGGCTCTCAAGGGAAGGTGGGCTCCTTGGCAGCTTCACCTATAGCAAGTGCTTGCTTAAGGATACACAGGCTTTGCTTTACAAACCCAGGTGAAGGTCCTGTGAGAGTCCCTCATGGACACCGCAGGTGCTTATAGGAAGGGAGTCAGGACAATGACTTGTCCTTGGTGGCTTGCTGACCNGACTTGTGATACTGTAAGAATGGGATGACCACACAAAAGAGCTCTTGGCATGTCCCCTGACTCTGGACCATATGAAGACATAGAATGTATGTTTAGCGTGGAAAATATGGACAGATAGCTTAATGGAGAGCCTGTACCTGTGGGGGAAGCTGGGTGATAGGGCTAAGGGAATAAATCAACTGTTTCTGTTGGATTCTACGAGTGCTTGGGAAAGTACACGAACCTCCTAGGAAAAAGGGTAGGAGCAGAAGCCCCAGGGATGCTGCAANAGCAGTGAATCACAGAAAGGGACTGTCTGAAAAGGGACTTCTTCACTGAGAAGCTCATAGGCACTGAAGAGGGCCAAGACCACCTGGCCTTAGGAAAACTGCCTACAGAGAAGCCATCAACATCAGAGAGCTAGTCTAAGTCACAATGCCAGAAGGAGCATCTCCCTGTCACAGTTGTAATTACCGTTGTTACTGGTATGTTTCACTTAGTTTTCCAGTGTGAATGACATGTTAAATCTACCTCCTCTGCCTCTGGCTTCTCTTCATGGCTCTGTCCCTCCTGTCTTTAGCTCTGTGTGGAGCCTTCCACTCTTTTATATACTGGTTAATGAGCTCTGTCTGCACAGAGGCAGGGCTGGGGTGTGGGCGGGCGCGCTGACTGATCTGCTTGGGCTCTTGGCTCTTACTGTTAATCCACGCCTTCTGTCTGGCCTGTAGCAGATGGAATCCCCTGCAGGATGCTCAGGCCAGTTGCTCTACTTTTTAGAATAAGGTAGAATAAATAAAATGCAGGCAGGGAGCCTATCTTTGCAATGAGCAATAGGTTGACATTTCTGGGAGAGCAAGATTTCCCAATGGCAAGAGTTGTCTTTTAAAAGAGAAATCCTTTCCTAATTTGACAAGGTCTCGACTTTCAAGAGGAGATTAGATGGCTAAAGTGGATGAAGAAATAAATTAAGCTGTGTCTAAGNCACTTCACAGCTATGGTGAGCAGTTTACTTGTCCCCATGCTTGGTCTAAGCTGCCCAGTGACCTGGCTGACTTTAGTGAGTGATGAGCCCAGTTCCTGGCTCTGGCTATTATAAACTGATGTACCATCCCTGATGTGATCTGGTCCAGTTCTCATGTTTGTAAGGGGATAGGAAATAACCCACGTTTATTGCTGAAGTCAGTGAGGATTCAAGTTTTCTACCCAGGTAGCCGCTCTCTTTATGATTATTGTTTTATGATTGGAAAAATATTTGCTGTGGAAGCAGATTTTGGAAATGGGAAACCTTNAAAAGAGGTCTTCATTTGTGCTAAGTCACTTTCCNAAAAGCTCATTTACAGCCAGCGACGGGAGAGTGTTCTCCTGGCACTTCCATTATATTTCATGAATATAATCATGAACGGAAGCACTCATAATTTAAAGAGGCAGGTGCCAGGTCTGTAAGGATTCTCTTCTTCCTCACTCTCTTCTTCACTGCATCCACCTCAGAAAATCATCCACTAATTGAGTATTTCCAAAGGGGACATCTGAAATTCGAAATACTGTCAAATTGGAAAGTCTTTCAGCTCCAACATGACACTATAAGTAGAAAATTTCATATCTGACTTTATGTGTGACAGGTTGCAGTAATAAACACAGGCAGGCTAAGNATATTGTATGAAGTTGCCTTTAGGCTGTGTGTATAAGATGCATGTAACTGGATTTTGTGTTTAGGCTTGGATCCTCTCCCAAAGACATCTTATTATATATGTGCAAATATTAAAACATCTGAAAAAAACCCTTGCAATCTGAAATAGTTATTATTTATTATTATTATTTTGGTTTTCAGAGACAAGGATTCTCTGTGTAGCCCTGGCTGTCCTTGAATTCACTCTGTAGACCAGGCTGGCCTTGAACTCAGAGATCCACCTGCTTCTGCCTCCTCAGTGCTCAGATTAGAAGTGTGTGCCACCACATCCAGCTTCTGAAATAGCTCTTATCCCAAGTGTTGTGGATAAGGATATTCTTCAACCTCTATTTACATTAATATTTTAAAAGTAAAATATTTTTGACTTTAGAAGCCTGGCCCTGAAGACTGTATTTGCCATGTGTGCTCCGAAGACCCCCATTTGCTCAACTTTATCTGCCTTCTCTTGTCCTGTTGATAAGTGTCTCAAAAGTCCAGATGCAGGTCAGATGAGCACAGAGGCAGACTCAGAGTAAAGATTTATAAAAAAATCCCTTCCTGCCCTCCATGAACAGTTAGGTCATGATGCTCACACATGGGGATCCCAGATGGCTTTCCCAGGGACTGTCTGGGAAGCAGGAGTAGCTGAAACCACCCCCTTGTGGGAGTCTCTCCTGCTGCGTCAGCTCTCTGGTCCCTCCGCCTGGGAGTCCTTTGGATCCAGCTCTCTGTACCCTCCTTGCCAGCTCACACCATGCACAGCTAGTTCTCCCATTTTTGGCTCTGGCTCCTTCCTTCCGGATTCTTTTACTTGCCTGTTTTGATTTTCCCAGTGATTTGANCAAACTGGAGGTCCCTGTTAAGATAATTTGTATCTGGGGCTCATAATCCCTTAATTTTTGTCTGTTTCTACTCCTACACTTTTCAAGTCATCTGTAAAAGAAAAGCCAGACCCTGGAGGATGGTATATCACATGNAATAAGCCAGACACAGAGAAAGGCTGCAGGACCTCACTTCAGTCAGGAATCTGAAATCTGAAAAGCTCAACTTGCAGAAAGTAGAACAGTGTTTAACAGGGCCCAAAGTCAGGGGAGTTTGGGAGATCTTTATCAAANGATACAAAGTTTCAGTTCAAAGGAATGGACTCAAAAGATACACTGTACAATGATATGGCGACTATTGTTAATAACTATTTTTTTCATGGAAATCCATAGAATAGATTTAAATTTTCTTATTCCCCCAAAGTGATTAAGNCCATGAAAGTGCATATATATTAATTAGCTTTATCAGATGGTTCCACAGTGTATATGGATTTTAGTTTTTTCTCCTTTTTCGTTGAAAATAGATTTTTTTCCATACAATATATTCTAGTTATGGTTTCTCTTCTCCCAGGTACCCCCTAGGTCCTCCCTTCTTTCCCACTCAAGCAAATCCACACCCTTTCCTTCTCTCTCATTAGAAAAAAGATCCAGGCATCTAAAACATTAAAATGAGATAAAATAAAAACAAACCAGAAAAAGACAGATCAACCAATCAAACAAACAAACAGAAAGAAAGAGCCAAAGAAAAATCCCTATGCCACACCTGAGCAGCACAGTAGAGCTGGTCCTGAAGGTGTAGGTGTGGGAGAGCCAACCCTGAGGATGTGAAAGCAGGAGAACTGGCCCCACCCCTTGTTCATAACTGCAAGGGGTGAGCTCATCAAGGCAATGATGGGGAGCTCACCCTGATGGTGAGGACAAGGAAGAGCTGGTGGGCCGACCGATCCTGCAACTACCCATGCTCAGAGCCAGGGTCATGTGTTGGTCCACCCCAACACCCACCCCATCTGTGATCTGCTGGAGCATGTGAAAGGCCCCATCCTGCAGATCCAAAGCTGCAGGATCTCCACAACACAGGGCAACAGCAGGNTATCCAAGAGGAATTCCCGTGAGGGCCCAGCATCTATAGTGTAGCAGAAACCAGAGGCCTCGAACNAGACCAATGACTCTTCGCAATGAACACTTGCAAGTAATAATATATGAATAAAAGGGTTTACTGCGTGACTCACTGTGTCACACTGCAGCTTCTATGACGAGATTGATTTTCCCATCTCTCTCTCTTTTCTTTTCTCTCTTAAACTTCATCTTATTTTATTTTTGGGGGGAGGTTGCAAGGGCAGAGGGTGCATTCTCAGGGACAGGGAAATGAATGGGATGGAGATGGATGATGTGAAAGACATAAAGAATAAATTAAAAAATAAACAAATAAAATAATCCAAAAAGCAAGCACATACAGATACACACACACACACACACACACACACATTAGAACATATAAAAAACCCATAAAAACACAAAATCAGAAACCATAACAGATTAGCAAAAGACCTGTAAATTTTTAAAAAATGACCAGACAAAGCATTATAAGACAAAAACTTCCCCAAATACCATTGAATTTGTTTTGTATTGGCCATCTACTACTGGGCATGAAGCCTGCCATTCAGTGTGGTTGTATATCCAGTGACACTCTGTTGGGGAAAACTAAGTTTTCCTTTGTGCATGGTTATCATTAGAGATAGCTTCTGGGTTAGGGATGGGGGCTTGTGTCTACTTCCCCTCTCAGTACTGGGATTGTATCTGGCTTAGTACTGTACAGGCCATGGACATACTGCTGGTCTCTGTGAGTTCATATGTGTGACAGTCTTGTGTCTAGGAGGGCTTGTTTCCTTGGTGTCTTCCATCCCTATTGGCTCTTACAATTTTTCCACCTCCTCTGCAGAGTTCCCTAAGGGAAAGATTTGGTGAAGGTATTCCATTTAAGCCTGAGTGTTTCCAGATCTCTCACTTTCTGCTTATTTCAGTGGGTCTCTGTATTCATTCCCATCTATTCCAGGAGGAAGTTTCTCTGATGATGGCTGAGCAAGATACTGATCTATGAGTATAGCAGAATGTTGTTAGGAGTCACTTTTTTAGTACATTTCTTTAGCAGAACAGTAGTATTAGGTTTCCCCCTAGGTCCATGGCCTATCTAGTCTCAGGTTCTTGGCTACCTGAGCAGTGTTGAGCATGGGTTCCATGTCATACAGTGGCCTTAAATTCAATCAGATGGGGGTTGGTTACTCCCATAACTTTTGTGCCACTATTGCACCAATGTATCTCAAAGGCAGGTCACCACTGTAGATCAAAGGGTTTGTAGCTGCTTGGTGTTTACCTTTCTCCTCTGTTATAATGCACTGTACCTTCCAGTACCGTGAACACCAGTCAGTAGGGGAAGGCTCTAGGAAGGCACCATCTTGAATTCTCTGTGATCAATGGGTTATATAGATATTGTCTTCAGCAGTAGGGACTTACCATCAGTATGTAGAGAACAAACAGTAGCCCTGACAATAGCCTGGGTTGTTTAGGGGTTTCCATGGGACCCCTTTGGCCAACAACTCATTTAGATGTAACCCATTCCTGGCACTAGAAGTTTTTTGGTGGTGAGAGATGTCTAGTTGGGGCATTGTTTCCCCTGCTATTTGGTGACTCCATTTAGATTTCTTCCCTATGTACATATTTTAAAAAGCTTCTACTGTGATAGTTTCCATCTGACCCTTCAAATGACCTTTTAGTTTTAACTGTCCCTCCTCATATTTCTTCCCTTACTCCTTCTTCCTCTCCCCCATTTATTTAATCTTCCCATTAATTAGCTTTATGTGACAGTTCCACATGTATACAGATTTTAAAACAACATGTTACATACATAAATACATTCAATGTCTGTCAGACAATTAAAAAAATAAAGAGCTTGAAGAAGATGCATTTTGGACAGGCTGTAAGTCAGAGCCTGTATTCATGTGTGGTGGTTTGAATAAGAATGGCCCACATAAACTCACCTTTTGAATGCTTAGTCTTCAGGGAGTGGCNCTACTTGAGAAGGATTAGGAAGTGTGGCCTTTTTGGAATAGGTGTGGCCTTGTTGGAGGAAGTGTGTCACTGAGGATGGGCTTTGAGGTTCCCAAAAACCCAAGCCAGGCCCACAGTCTTTCTCTTCGTGGTGCTTGTGGATCTGAATGTAGAACTCTCAGCTACTTCTCCAACACCTTGTCTGCCTGCATGCCACCCACCATGCTCTCTGCCATGATGATGTCGTACTAAACCTCTGAAACTGTACAAACAAGCCAGAAAGCAGCACTCCTCCATGGCCTCTGCATCAGCTCCTGCTTCCAGGTTTGTCCCCTGTTTGTGTTCCTGCCCTGACTTTCCGCAGTGATGCACTGTTACCCGGAAGTGTAAGCTGAAATAAACCCTTTCCTCCTCAAGTTGGCTTTGCTCAAGGTATTTTATCCCAGCTAGTAACCCTAACTAGGGTATCATGCATTCAGGAATAACCAAGAGAGTTGAGCTCTAGCTTCTCCCTTTCAACAATTCTCTGAACTTGGTCCCTGAACTTGCTGCTATTCATGAGATGTAAATTGATGGCTGAGGACTTGTGTCTTCTCCATTTGATGAATGAAGAAGCCAAAGTGGCTGAGTCAAATCATTGCTCTGAGGTTAGGCTGCAAATTTGCCTATCACTTTCTGAGGAGTAGACCTCCTGTGCTTTTTATATGAAAGTCCTGCAAAGAAAGGACCTCCCACACAGAACAGAGAAACCAAGCTGATGCCTTGCCGGACACAGTTGGCGAGTCATTGAGTTTTGACCCAGGCCATTAGATTCCTCATCCCATGTTTTCTTCTTTCTATGGAGCATGCCTGCACTGAAGCACTCCAAAGATGACCAAAGAGAGGTTGGCTGGGAAANGGCTGGGTTGGACAGCTGGAAAAGCTAGATTATTGATCTCCTTGAGGCACAATCTTCAGCTTGGTCCTTACATTTTATCTGTGCACCTCCATGTCTCTATCAAACCATCTCTCTCATCTAAACATCACCTGGAACAGTCCTGAGGACTGCCATCTAAAGAGGTGCCTTGCAGAGATGCATAGAGAAAATGGGGTGCACTGTGTTACTGTGTATGCCAGCCCACTGGAAGATGCTTTAAATCCCTGGAGAAATATTCTTGCGTTGCGACCTTGCATTCCTCAGTATGGAAAGTTATCCCAGGGTTAAACACCGGAGCAGATAGTTGTGTTCTAGTACTGGCTCTGGTACTAGATTGCCATTCTTTCTTCACCACACTCATTAAATTATCAAAGTTCTATTAAGATTTGCATGCAATCTTCCAGCCTAGGACCCATCTGTTCTCGCTATTTATTCTCCAGGGAAGTCACGAATCTGTCATTTGTGAGTTTACAGTTTTTCATAACTGTGATGCGAGTGGTGTTTCCTCTGCCAGGCTGCCACACATGACTCCCCACGCAGGTCTCTTGGGGGAATTGTGAAGCTAATGACATCTTCTTCCCCAGTAGGTGAGAAACCCTCAACTGAGTGTAAGGCCCAGCACGAAGTCCTAGAGAGAGAGGAGGAGTGTGGTCTGTGGAAAATNCACCAGACAGCTTTTCAGATTCATCCGGGGACGAGGGCTCTTTTTAATTCATACTGTTATGGTATAGATCTGAAGCGAATCCCACAGGCTCATGTTTTGGATACTTGTTTCTAGCCTAGGATGCTATTATGGGAGGCTGTCAGACTTTTAAGAGGCGAGATCATACTGGTGGAAGTGGGCCACTAGGGGAGAGGTTTTGAGGATTGTAGCCTTGAGTTGGAGAGATGGTTCGGTGGCTAAGAGTGCTTTCTATACAAGCATGAAGACCAGGGTTTGAGTCCAGCACCTACACAAGAAGCCTGGAGACCTACAAATACCTGTAGCTGATGTTCTGAGGAGCACAGAGCTAGAAACATCACTGGGACTTTCTGGCTTCCAGCACAGTAGAGAAAATGTGAAGTTCTAGGGTCAGGGGGAGACTCTACCTCAAAGGAATAGGTAGAGAGTGATAGAAGAAGACACTTGATTCCCTCTTCTGGCCTCCATGTGTGCGCATAAGTATGTGGTCCTACACACACATGTGTGTACACTCTTACACAGGCACACAGACACATACACAAATAAATGAATCTTAAAAAAAATTGTAGGGCTGCAGCAATAGNCCATGAAAGTGCATATATATTAATTAGCTTTATCAGATGGTTCCACAGTGTATATGGATTTTAGTTTTTTCTCCTTTTTCGTTGAAAATAGATTTTTTTCCATACAATATATTCTAGTTATGGTTTCTCTTCTCCCAGGTACCCCCTAGGTCCTCCCTTCTTTCCCACTCAAGCAAATCCACACCCTTTCCTTCTCTCTCATTAGAAAAAAGATCCAGGCATCTAAAACATTAAAATGAGATAAGATAAAAACAAACCAGAAAAAGACAGATCAACCAATCAAACAAACAAACAGAAAGAAAGAGCCAAAGAAAAAGCCCTATGCCACACCTGAGCAGCATAGTAGAGCAGGTCCTGAAGGTGTAGGTGTGGGAGAGCCAACCCTGAAGATATGAAAGCAGGAGAACTGGCCCCACCCCTTGTTCATAACTGCAAGGGGTGAACTCATCAAGGCAATGATGGGGAGCTCACCCTGATGGTGAGGACAAGGAAGAGCTGGTGGGCCGACCGATCCTGCAACTACCCATGCTCAGAGCCAGGGTCATGTGTTGGTCCACCCCAACACCCACCCCATCTGTGATCTGCTGGAGCATGTGAAAGGCCCCATCCTGCAGATCCAAAGCTGCAGGATCTCCACAACACAGGGCAACAGCAGGNTATCCAAGAGGAATTCCCGTGAGGGCCCAGCATCTATAGTGTAGCAGAAACCAGAGGCCTCGAACNAGACCAATGACTCTTCGCAATGAACACTTGCAAGTAATAATATATGAATAAAAGGGTTTACTGCGTGACTCACTGTGTCACACTGCAGCTTCTATGACGAGATTGATTTTCCCATCTCTCTCTCTTTTCTTTTCTCTCTTAAACTTCATCTTATTTTATTTTTGGGGGGAGGTTGCAAGGGCAGAGGGTGCATTCTCAGGGACAGGGAAATGAATGGGATGGAGATGGATGATGTGAAAGACATAAAGAATAAATTAAAAAATAAACAAATAAAATAATCCAAAAAGCAAGCACATACAGATACACACACACACACACACACACACACATTAGAACATATAAAAAACCCATAAAAACACAAAATCAGAAACCATAACAGATTAGCAAAAGACCTGTAAATTTTTAAAAAATGACCAGACAAAGCATTATAAGACAAAAACTTCCCCAAATACCATTGAATTTGTTTTGTATTGGCCATCTACTACTGGGCATGAAGCCTGCCATTCAGTGTGGTTGTATATCCAGTGACACTCTGTTGGGGAAAACTAAGTTTTCCTTTGTGCATGGTTATCATTAGAGATAGCTTCTGGGTTAGGGATGGGGGCTTGTGTCTACTTCCCCTCTCAGTACTGGGATTGTATCTGGCTTAGTACTGTACAGGCCATGGACATACTGCTGGTCTCTGTGAGTTCATATGTGTGACAGTCTTGTGTCTAGGAGGGCTTGTTTCCTTGGTGTCTTCCATCCCTATTGGCTCTTACAATTTTTCCACCTCCTCTGCAGAGTTCCCTAAGGGAAAGATTTGGTGAAGGTATTCCATTTAAGCCTGAGTGTTTCCAGATCTCTCACTTTCTGCTTATTTCAGTGGGTCTCTGTATTCATTCCCATCTATTCCAGGAGGAAGTTTCTCTGATGATGGCTGAGCAAGATACTGATCTATGAGTATAGCAGAATGTTGTTAGGAGTCACTTTTTTAGTACATTTCTTTAGCAGAACAGTAGTATTAGGTTTCCCCCTAGGTCCATGGCCTATCTAGTCTCAGGTTCTTGGCTACCTGAGCAGTGTTGAGCATGGGTTCCATGTCATACAGTGGCCTTAAATTCAATCAGATGGGGGTTGGTTACTCCCATAACTTTTGTGCCACTATTGCACCAATGTATCTCAAAGGCAGGTCACCACTGTAGATCAAAGGGTTTGTAGCTGCTTGGTGTTTACCTTTCTCCTCTGTTATAATGCACTGTACCTTCCAGTACCGTGAACACCAGTCAGTAGGGGAAGGCTCTAGGAAGGCACCATCTTGAATTCTCTGTGATCAATGGGTTATATAGATATTGTCTTCAGCAGTAGGGACTTACCATCAGTATGTAGAGAACAAACAGTAGCCCTGACAATAGCCTGGGTTGTTTAGGGGTTTCCATGGGACCCCTTTGGCCAACAACTCATTTAGATGTAACCCATTCCTGGCACTAGAAGTTTTTTGGTGGTGAGAGATGTCTAGTTGGGGCATTGTTTCCCCTGCTATTTGGTGACTCCATTTAGATTTCTTCCCTATGTACATATTTTAAAAAGCTTCTACTGTGATAGTTTCCATCTGACCCTTCAAATGACCTTTTAGTTTTAACTGTCCCTCCTCATATTTCTTCCCTTACTCCTTCTTCCTCTCCCCCATTTATTTAATCTTCCCATTAATTAGCTTTATGTGACAGTTCCACATGTATACAGATTTTAAAACAACATGTTACATACATAAATACATTCAATGTCTGTCAGACAATTAAAAAAATAAAGAGCTTGAAGAAGATGCATTTTGGACAGGCTGTAAGTCAGAGCCTGTATTCATGTGTGGTGGTTTGAATAAGAATGGCCCACATAAACTCACCTTTTGAATGCTTAGTCTTCAGGGAGTGGCNCTACTTGAGAAGGATTAGGAAGTGTGGCCTTTTTGGAATAGGTGTGGCCTTGTTGGAGGAAGTGTGTCACTGAGGATGGGCTTTGAGGTTCCCAAAAACCCAAGCCAGGCCCACAGTCTTTCTCTTCGTGGTGCTTGTGGATCTGAATGTAGAACTCTCAGCTACTTCTCCAACACCTTGTCTGCCTGCATGCCACCCACCATGCTCTCTGCCATGATGATGTCGTACTAAACCTCTGAAACTGTACAAACAAGCCAGAAAGCAGCACTCCTCCATGGCCTCTGCATCAGCTCCTGCTTCCAGGTTTGTCCCCTGTTTGTGTTCCTGCCCTGACTTTCCGCAGTGATGCACTGTTACCCGGAAGTGTAAGCTGAAATAAACCCTTTCCTCCTCAAGTTGGCTTTGCTCAAGGTATTTTATCCCAGCTAGTAACCCTAACTAGGGTATCATGCATTCAGGAATAACCAAGAGAGTTGAGCTCTAGCTTCTCCCTTTCAACAATTCTCTGAACTTGGTCCCTGAACTTGCTGCTATTCATGAGATGTAAATTGATGGCTGAGGACTTGTGTCTTCTCCATTTGATGAATGAAGAAGCCAAAGTGGCTGAGTCAAATCATTGCTCTGAGGTTAGGCTGCAAATTTGCCTATCACTTTCTGAGGAGTAGACCTCCTGTGCTTTTTATATGAAAGTCCTGCAAAGAAAGGACCTCCCACACAGAACAGAGAAACCAAGCTGATGCCTTGCCGGACACAGTTGGCGAGTCATTGAGTTTTGACCCAGGCCATTAGATTCCTCATCCCATGTTTTCTTCTTTCTATGGAGCATGCCTGCACTGAAGCACTCCAAAGATGACCAAAGAGAGGTTGGCTGGGAAANGGCTGGGTTGGACAGCTGGAAAAGCTAGATTATTGATCTCCTTGAGGCACAATCTTCAGCTTGGTCCTTACATTTTATCTGTGCACCTCCATGTCTCTATCAAACCATCTCTCTCATCTAAACATCACCTGGAACAGTCCTGAGGACTGCCATCTAAAGAGGTGCCTTGCAGAGATGCATAGAGAAAATGGGGTGCACTGTGTTACTGTGTATGCCAGCCCACTGGAAGATGCTTTAAATCCCTGGAGAAATATTCTTGCGTTGCGACCTTGCATTCCTCAGTATGGAAAGTTATCCCAGGGTTAAACACCGGAGCAGATAGTTGTGTTCTAGTACTGGCTCTGGTACTAGATTGCCATTCTTTCTTCACCACACTCATTAAATTATCAAAGTTCTATTAAGATTTGCATGCAATCTTCCAGCCTAGGACCCATCTGTTCTCGCTATTTATTCTCCAGGGAAGTCACGAATCTGTCATTTGTGAGTTTACAGTTTTTCATAACTGTGATGCGAGTGGTGTTTCCTCTGCCAGGCTGCCACACATGACTCCCCACGCAGGTCTCTTGGGGGAATTGTGAAGCTAATGACATCTTCTTCCCCAGTAGGTGAGAAACCCTCAACTGAGTGTAAGGCCCAGCACGAAGTCCTAGAGAGAGAGGAGGAGTGTGGTCTGTGGAAAATNCACCAGACAGCTTTTCAGATTCATCCGGGGACGAGGGCTCTTTTTAATTCATACTGTTATGGTATAGATCTGAAGCGAATCCCACAGGCTCATGTTTTGGATACTTGTTTCTAGCCTAGGATGCTATTATGGGAGGCTGTCAGACTTTTAAGAGGCGAGATCATACTGGTGGAAGTGGGCCACTAGGGGAGAGGTTTTGAGGATTGTAGCCTTGAGTTGGAGAGATGGTTCGGTGGCTAAGAGTGCTTTCTATACAAGCATGAAGACCAGGGTTTGAGTCCAGCACCTACACAAGAAGCCTGGAGACCTACAAATACCTGTAGCTGATGTTCTGAGGAGCACAGAGCTAGAAACATCACTGGGACTTTCTGGCTTCCAGCACAGTAGAGAAAATGTGAAGTTCTAGGGTCAGGGGGAGACTCTACCTCAAAGGAATAGGTAGAGAGTGATAGAAGAAGACACTTGATTCCCTCTTCTGGCCTCCATGTGTGCGCATAAGTATGTGGTCCTACACACACATGTGTGTACACTCTTACACAGGCACACAGACACATACACAAATAAATGAATCTTAAAAAAAATTGTAGGGCTGCAGCAATAGNTCATCAGTTAAGATCACTGGATGCTCTTCCAGAGGATCCATGTTCCATTCCCAGTAAGTACCTACCTGGCAGCTAACAACCATCTAGAACTCCANTTCAAGAGGATCTTATACCCTTTCCCGGGCTTTGAAGGCACTGCACACATGTGGCACACAGACATTGATACAGGCAAAANGCTTTTACACATAAAAGTAAAAATAAAAAATATTATAGCGTGGCCTCTGGTTCCAAGTTCAGTCTCTACTTCTGGTTGGCCCTGATCGAAGTGCTTCAGCCACATACTCCCACCACCNTGAATGCTCCCATGCCCATGGATGTCCTGAAATCCCCTGAAACTGTGAGCTAGAACACATTGTTTCCCTCTTAAGCCATGAGTCAAAGAATTCTTTTCCTCCTGACGTTGTTCTGTTAGATACTGTCACAGTAGCTCAACCCAACTAATATATACACTGAAATTTTCTGTGGTCAGAAAATGCTTTTCCCCTCACTCCAAATTTATTCAAAGGAGGGTGTATTCATTTATTATGTCTGCCATAGCAAAAAAAGCCAGACACTGAGCTTAAACAACAGAAGTTGATTTTCTCATACGACCTGTCCCTGGCTTGTAAGTGACCATGNTCTCCTTTTCTTCCTTTTCTGTGTCTGTGTCTTAACTTTCCCTTTTTGTGAGTGTAGCAGTTGTGAACTGCAGTCCACCATGACAGGCTCATTTTGATGTCATTACCCCTTTACAGGGCCTNACTCCAAATAGAACCCTTTCTGGAGTAGAAATGGGTTAGAAACGGCACACTGAATTGAGAGAGTACACAATGAGTGTATGAGTGAAGGTGTAAGCATCTTCTGGGTTTTCCTTCTGTGCCAGGCACTGAACTTGACTTCACATTCATTTCCTTGTTGCTTGAAAAGCATCTTATGGGCCATACAAGAGCACCCCAGATGACATTTGTNTAACTATAATTATGAAGTCAGTACAAGGGCTAAGGCTTCTGTCAAGATAAAGCAGAGTGGAGAAAGAAAGTCATCTTGAAGAGGAAAAGCCCCCAGCTCCATTGTTCTCATCTATAACTGGGATGAGTATATTATGAACTTAGGCAATGAAAGACAGAAAGCTNGTGAAGATATAATTGAACAAGGGGGCCATGTTCCAGCCCCAGTAAGCGGCAGAACTTGACAGCTTCAGCTATATGGTTCTGGCTTTAGAGTTAAAGACAGAAGAAAGGAGTTATGGAATAAAGCTGCTGAGGCTAGGTGAGTGTCAGGGGTTTCCCTGAATGGAGGCCTAATACAGAGGCCATTGCATGAAGCTATGAAGTTGAAGCCTGGATTGTCTTGGAGAACACAAGATGTTAGAGATGCCAGAGTTGTGGGATACCTGCTGAAGAGAGCTGCTAGTAGGAAGTGAAACCAGCCCAAGAGAAAGAAGTGTGTTGTAGTCAACAAACCTGAACAGAGTTGGTGATCTGAAGAGTGTTTTGACATCAGACATGGAGCTGCAGAGTTTGGAGTTTGCCCAGCTAGTTTTTGGTCTTGATTTTATACAGTATTTCCTCACTATGCTCCCTTCCCTGCAGTTTGGAATGGTAACGTATATCCTGTGCCATTATATGTTGGAAGTATGTGATCTGCTTTTTGATTTTGAGTTTTACAGGGGGATNACAATTAAGAAATTGCCATGCATCTCAGAAGAGACTTTGGACCTTGAAACAAGTTTGAAACTGTTATAGACTATGGGGACTTTTGAAGTTGGACTGAATGCATTTTTTTCTTTTTTCCATTAGGATATGGCTATAAGCCTTTGGGGGACAAGGAGTGGAGTGTGGTAGTTTTAATGTAATTGACCCCCATAATCTTACATGGAGTGGCACTATTAGGAGGTGTGGCCTTGTTAGAGGAAGTATGTTACTGTGGAGGCAGGCTTTGAGGATTCCTATGCTCAGGATACTGCCCAGTGTCTCAGTCAACTTCTTGTTGCCTGCAAGATGTAGCACTCTCAGCTCCAGCACCACGTCTGCCTGCATGCTGCCATGGTCCCCATCATGATGATAATGGACTGAACCTCTGAAACCGTAATCGAGCCACCCTAATGAAATGTTTTCATTTATGAGANTTGCTGCGGTCATGGTGTCTCTTCACAGCAATAGAATCACTAAGACACTGTGGCTACTGCAATAAATGACTAGAACCTTGGTGCCTTAAAACAGGGAAGGTTCCTCTTATGATTCTGGAGGACAGAAGTCCAACACTGATTTCATTTAGCAAGAATCAAGGTATTAGGAGTGCTGTGTTCCTTTTGGAGGCTTTGGGGAGGAAGTCCAGTCGCTTGCCTTGGCCAGCTTCTTGAGACCAGCTACATTCCTTGACTTCAAATCCAGAAGTCTAATGTTTCAACTCTCTTTTGGACTCTATCTGCCCTGCCTCCCTTATTTTACTTACAAGGATCCTGCAGTTGCAGAGCACCCTCCTGGATGACCCAGAATAATCTCCCCATCCTTAATCATGCTTGCAAGATCCACTTAGCATGGAAGGTAAATATTCATAGACTCTGGGGGTCTAGATGTGGATATATTTGAGGAGCCACCATTATGCCCACTGTAGCTGCTTGGTTAGATTAGCCTCGTAAGTTAAAAACTTTCNGTGGTCAAAACCACGCAAAGNCAACACACACACAAAAGAAACCCAAAGGGCAATGATGTCTTATGGGTAGATGCAAAGAATCTTCAACAAATGCCAGCATGCCAAATAAGGAACAAATGAAAAACGCTAGGCACCAGACCCAAATGTTACTTCTTACATGATTGAAAAATTGATTTAACACTGAAAAGCCAATCAATGATAGAACACATTGTTAGGATGAAGAATCCCATGTGATCATCTCAATCAATATGGAAGAAACATTTTGTTGGTCAATACTGAAACCTTTTCATGTTAAAAATACGGAACTTAGGTCTAGAAGGGGAGTTCACCAAACTAATTAAGGGCATCTGGGATGAAACCACAGTGAATGCAGCACAGCTAGTGTTGAAGACTGAATGCTCTGCCTTTGAGATCAGGANCAAGACAAGGCTGCCTGCCAGCTCTACTTCTCAGATTGCAGGGCACATAGCATGGGCTTTGGACTCGAAGAACTTAGACTCAAATGCTAGTTCTGTCAATCATTAGCTGTGNGGTTTTGGGCAACTCACTTAACATCCCTGAGCTTTCCTCAGACCTGGGTTTTCCTTCAGACAACGAGATGATGACGATGTCTCTATTGGAGGGTTTCTTCGAAGACTACATGAATATCAGGCTTCCAGCTCTGAGCTGGGCATGTGGCAAGCACTCTAGAGATTTTTTTCTCCCTTTTCCCTTGATGTTCACTTTTTCTTGAAGAAAAAAAAAGATGTGGAGGAACAGGGGGAAGGAGGNAGAAAGGTGAAACATTTCTAAGATGTTCTGATGAAGGAACAGAGCGTTAGAAAACAGATCAACAGAACCCTTTGTGCAGCGTTCCAGAGCCAGCTCATTTTGTCATGCCCTTGGTGTGAGCATGCCAAGACAGCATCCTGTTCTGCACACCCACACATCAACAGTGCTTCCTCTGAGGCTGGCTCAGCCCAGGAGCTGATGAAAAAGCAGGGTGGCNATCCTCCCTTGATTCTGCTCCTTTTTGTGCCCCACATAACTTGGGAAAGAAAAGGAGTACCCAAGGCTCAACCCACTAGGGGGATGATGTGTAAGGATCTGAGAAGCCAGGGTGTGGAGGTGAGTGGAGAGGAAGGGGCGAGACATTGGTGTAGCGTTTCTTCAGGGCTCTGGCATTCTGCCNCCATTGGTGGAGCTCAGGTGCAACCAGTGTATATTGGAGCACAGAAAGTCACAAGCGCTTACTAGGATGTCTGTGTTGACTCTGCAAAGCTGTGAGGATCAGAAGTAGGTCTCGGAGGAGCTTTTCCTCTCCTCACGATAAGCATTAAAGTGGGCTGCTGAGAGACTCGGGAGAAAATGGTGAATTATGGCATTTGGCCCTCTGCAGAGAAAAACAGCCTGAGGTATCTGAGCCCACCTCACTAGAAGAAAGGCGAAGGCACACCTTTGAGAATTCTTGTCTGCATTGGGTTTCCCCCCAACCCTGCCATGTTCCCCCAACTCCAGGGCTCAAATCAAATCTGGGATCATCTGGGAGACATGGCATTTTCATCCTCTGGGGATGAATGCNGTCACCTGCTGCACTCCGTGTCTGGCTGAGATTTCCAGCCTTTCCCAGGAATGGTTTTTGTCTCTTCCACAGTGATGACTCACCGAGGCAGTTCTTGAAGAAAGTGGGAGAGCAGGAGGATGTGTCACAATGCGAAGGCTGTTCTGCTCCTTCCTCCAAAATCGACTTCACAGCTCATAACAGTGAGTTTTCTGCAGAGTCTGAGCAAGCAAATGGACCAGGACTCCCCAGGATCTGTAGCCTGCTTCTGATGGAAGCTGAGATTCCCCCCCATTGCCATGTCCAAGCCTCTTGCCTTTACACTTTACCAATGGGAAAATCATCCCAGTGCCCGTATGTGTGTAAGATTCTGGGGTCTAGTCATTTCAACAAGTGTTCAGCATGCCCTGGTGTCAGTGTCTGACATATGGGCATGACATTGAGGTCACCGACACAGATGTCCATCTCCTAAGATAGTGTGAAATGAAGATATGGTGGAGAGGCAAGCCAAGTGCTGGGCTGTGCTGAAATAGAAGAAAATCTGCTGTCTGGAGTTGGAGCTAGGGGAGGAGTGAGCTTTGAGGCTAAGCCGAGGAAGATGGCAGAACCAGCAGAAAGGGGAAAAAGCCCAAACTGGGGCATGGCCTGATTGCACGGGCGTGACTACAAAGATGGACGGTAATAAAGTGGAAGAGATACCGGAGGTACAGCATGGTGGGTCCAGNGTAGGCTGTGTTCTCTTGGGGAACACAGGAAGTTGGTGGACAATGTGAAGCTTCCAAAGGATTCTTTGGAAGTTATTGAGTCTATGGACGGAAGCAGTGTGACTTCATGGTTTGGGGCCATATCCTGGATTCAGTGAGCCTTGTCACTATATCGTGAGAATGTCCTTCAGTCTCTGTTTCCTGATGGTTGATATATGGGGACAAGTGGTGGCTTAGGGAAGGCTAAGTGGGAGGGTAAGAGCTTATTTATCTCAGTGCCTGATGCTCAGGAAGGGCTCAGNAAAGGGAGCTCACACTAACAACCTAACTCTAAGGAGATGCCCATGGGGAGGGCAGGGTGAATGGGTTGGAAGGAGAGGAACAGCAGANCTGAACCATGTGCGTAGCTGCTGCCAGTGTGCAGATAAATCTGGCCAAGGCCCAAACCTGGGCAGCAGGATGGGAAGAAGGAGGGTCAACAATGACTAATGTTGGTGNGTTGGAAGGGCTAGGGCTTAGCAAGTGTGGGGAGCAGGGGGAGGAAAGTAGCAGGACTCAGCCAGCTGAAGATCCCTGGGTAAGGTACCAGGGAGGATGATGGGTAAGGAATACCATGTTGGGATTTCATGCGCCCAATGGGCACCTGAGTGGAGCATGTTGCAAATATGAGTGTGATCAATGTGAATGATAGGCGTGGCTAGAGCTGAAGGTCTGGAACCAAAAGGAAGCTCCAAACGGCATTTAGGACATCCCTAGTGACCCTCTAGGACATGCTGTCATGGAGTGCTGAAACAAGAGCCAAATCATTAGGGGTACATATAAGAGGATGTGAGGCAACAGGTCTANGACCCCAATGTTCTTTGTGATGTTCAGCGGTGGAAAGAAGGGGTCTGCAGACTACAGACTGAGGTCGAAGACAATGTTGGCAGGATGTGTGTTGTTGGAACCTTTTACAGGATGAAGATGCAAAGGAAAGGGATGGAGGAGACGGCTTAGGCGGGGATGAGGCTGAGAGCCACGGGAAAGGAGGAGCTTAGCCTCAGAAACAGAGTGGTATTGTAGAGCTGAGGGGGAGGAGGATGGAGTGAGGGGTTATGATGATCCCGGAGCAGGTGTTTAGTGAACTAAGGGGTGAGGTCAGGAAGTCAGGGAAGGGGGTTAGAAGTGGGGTGAGATTTTCCTGAGGAATAAAACTAGGGACTATATAGGGGCATTGGCAACCAGGATTGGGGTTCAATTGATTCAGACTTTGGTAGAGGCTGAGAGTGTTTGTACTTACATATGTGTTCTCTCTCTCTCTCTCTCTCTCTCTCTCTCTCTCTCTCTCTCTCTGTGTGTGTGTGTGTGTGTGTGTGTGTGTGTGTGTGTCTGTGTGGTTTGTCTTTCCTGTGAGTGTTTAGCAGTCTAGGCGATGGGTGAAAAAGGACGTATTAGTTTTTTCTATGATGGAAGATGGAATACTTGACAGACAACTTAAGGAAGGAAGGATGTATTCTGGCTCATAGTTCAGGTGAAACAGTCTGCCATGGTAGAGAAGACAGAGCTGTGGTTTAGGATTCTGCAGTATACCGTGGTCAGGAAACTATGACTCCCAGAAGCCTTTCTATAGCTACACAATCCTCACAGTCAAGAAGCAGGCATTGGCAGGAACCAAACTGAGCCTATAACTTATAAG
>LZPO01044479.1:269797-295520 GCA_001675575.1 Neotoma lepida | reverse complement strand
CTGGAGCTGCTGTGGTTGGGTAGGCAAGGCTTAAAGAGAAGAAAATGAAGTGCTGAGTAGCACAGAAAAGCAAGATGGTTAATTCCACACACAGAAAAGCAAGGTGGTTATTCCACACACAGCACCAGCATGAACGATATCTCACAAGAGGAAGCCTGTGTTGTACTCGAGGACATGAAACCCCATTAAATAAAATGGCTCGTGTTCATGTGAAGACTAAACATGAGCAGAAATAAAAATCAAAAGCACTATGACAGCCAGTGTCCAGGCTGAGGACATGGCTCAGTTGTTAAAGCACGTGCCCCGCAGGTGTGCAGACTGGAGTTCAGAGCCCCTGAACCCACATAGAAAGCCAAGCAAGGTGGCACACACCTGGAACTCTAGCAATGGTGAGATCCCTGGAAGCTCACAAACCAGCTAGCCAGGCCAGAGAGGCAAAGTTCCAGGCCAATGAGAAACTCTGCTTCAAACAAAAGGTGGAAGGTCCCTGAGGATCACACCTGTCTGTGCTGTGTTCTTACCTCCAGGCACACACGCAGGCACACACCTATGTGCAGGCATCCTGAGGATTACACCTGTGCTTGTGTTCTAACCTCCGTGCACACGCACACGCACACACTTAGGTGCAGGCATCCTGAGGATCACACCTGTCTGTGCTTGTGTTCTAACCTACATGTACACACGCACACGCACACACTTAGGTGCAGGCATGCTGAGGATCACACCTGTCTGTGNCACTTAGGTGCAGGCATGCTGAGGATCACACCTGTCTGTGCTGTGTTCTTACCTCCAGGCACACACACAAGCACACACTTAGGTGCAGGCATGCTAGTTCCAGGAGTTTACTAAGTGTACTAAAATGAATAGTTTTTTTTTCATTCCCTAAATAATACAGTGTGACAACTACTGACATAGTGTCTATATTGTAAGATATTATGAGTAATCTAGAGATTTAAAGCATAAAAGAGGTGTGTGTCATTTATATGTAAATACCACACTGTATTCATAAAAGACTATATCTGTGGATTTTGGTATCTGTGTAGACCCTGAAACCAAATCTCCTTAGATTCTGAGGGGTGACTATATATTGATAGTTTTTGTTGTTGTTGTTTTTAAGTTCTAGGGACTTGTAATTCATTGTACTGAATTAAAATATAAATGAAAACATCTCAGTAAGAAAGACTTTGGCAAGAAATAGTAAAGTTAAACNCTTTTTAGCCTTTTGGGAAATCTAAAGCTCCTGGAGGTACAGCAGAAAAATAGCATTACTATCTAAAGGGCAGTGCTAGGATATTATCTGAAGTAGCAGCTGGCAAACAAGAGGCTGCTAACANTCTGCCAGCAATCACAGCACATTCCCAGTGCCAGTGCTAGCTCCAGGACAGCAGACAAACAGCCTCCATTCTTGCCTTCCCCGGGTCTATGCTGCCACATGGACCCTTCCACAAGGCTCCAGTATACCGAGGCCAGGAGAACAAGTACAGTACACAGAACAGTGAAACAAGAAGGGAGCCCTACGGCTGAACAGGACAGTAACACACATAAAGCAAGGCTGATACTTCTTGATTGAGAACAACCTGGTGAAAAAGATTAGGTATGGAGAAAGCTTTCTTTTAGGGCAGAAAAAAAAGTTCTNAAATTAGATGTACAATTCTGAAAAACAACAATGGATTATAGCTTCTGTGCTATTTCTATCAGATGAAATGCAACTCTTCCATCTGAATAGAAAGGAAACTGCTAAATGTGGTAGCATCTGTTAGGAATGGCAGCACTCAAGAAGCAGCAGAGTCACAAGTTCAAGACCAACCTGGACTATCCATAAAAATATGGTGTAAGATGCACTGAAATTTTTGCAAATGTTTCTACTCAATTCCAGGGCATCACAAAGTACATTGTTCTCAGTCATTTCAATCATATTACTCCTTTTCAAAAAACAAAACCTGAAAGGTGGCTTCACTGTTAAGAACACCAGCTGCTCTCCCAGAGGACCAGGGTCCAATTCCCAGCATCTATGTGGTGGCTCACAACCATAGGGACCTCCAATTGCAGAGTATCCAATGCCCTTTTTCTGGCCTCCACGAACACAAGGAATGCACGTGGTGCACAGACAGACATGCACGCAAAATACGCATACACTTAACACAAGACAAAACAATAATAATAATAAAATTTTTAAAAAGTTTTTAAAATAGCTGTTATCTAAAAAGAATAAGAAGAAAATTTCAATTAAAACTGAATGGTATGAACTTACAAACTATTAACTGGTAAATTAACATACAGAGCAAGTAGGGACATGTCTTACTATTTGTAACAAATTCACATTCATAAAAGACACATTTTTGTATGGACTGGGTATTTATAAGTACAAATCTTATAGATACCATTTTTAGAGCCAAGTCCTGTGGCACAGGCCTATAACCCAGCACTCAAGAAGCAAGCCAAAAGTACATAGTGAGATCCTGTCTGAACAACAAATACATATTTNTACATTGTTTTTTATCAAATATTACTTCAAAACAAAATAATAATCAAACAATTTTAAATGTTCNAGCTGTCATTATCTCACACACTTAACCAAGAGAATTTACAAAAACTCCAGACTGTAGCAAGTAAAACAAATGATACTATAGCGATTCAGTTCACTATTTAGCAGCAAGATCCCTTCCAGGTGAACTGCTTTTACAGAGACCCACAAGCTCTTNCCCTCATCCCGCCACTCCTCTTAGTCTCCTACTGCAGGTTTAATAACAGCACTACTATCCTGCTCCCAACAAGGAACTTACAAACGCCATCAATGTGATTCAAGGAACAGCTGTTCTATGCTCACACTTTGCAGCTGAACTCTGAAGCTGAAAGGAAGTAACTCTGAAAAATGACACACAAGCCTTGGGAGTGAAGTTCCATTTCTANACTAGCCAACATGCATCTTCTCAGCCCTGAGTCGTAAATGTGATGTGTGGGTTTGCAACCTTCGTAGCAAAAGCATAAAAACGCTCGCACCTGGCCTGGGTCGTTGTACCAGAGTTCATCATGAAGCCGGTCAGGGTGAGCCTTCTTGCGTTTAATCTCTGCAATGACATCAAACACCTCGGAGTCTGAGCTGCTAGAGCAGGTGCTCTCCTCGTCGGACTCACATTCAGATTCACTGGAACTCTCTAGGAGAAGGCAGGAGAAAACANAGGAGAAGCTCGTGAACTTAACAAAAGGTTCTGCAAAGACCTTCAAATGCCCTAAACCTTTAAAGGTAAGGGCCAGCTGGGATCACTGCTCACNGCTCTAGTAAATTTTTGAGAGGTTACTCGACACCCAGCACTGCCAAGCAATGCCATGAAAACCAGTTCGTAATGCTAAGGCATAATCTATCTAGGGAAACAAAGAAAATATAGATTTTTATAAAGAAAATGGGAATCATGACCACTATCATATAAAATTAACAGAGTAATAGTGATTTCACATTTTAAAAGTGGTATCAACTCCGTAAAGAGTTAGTCCACTATGAGCCAGAGTGGCAATTTCACAGAGGGGCACTGGTAACTCAGGCACTGGACAGAAGAGGAGACTGATGGAAGGTAGAGCAGGAATGAGGAGGGGCCACGTAGTCCAGGCATAGAGACAGGAGCNGGTGGACCCTGAGTGCAGCAGAACAATACTGGGAGGGAAGCAGGTAGAATGCCCCAAACGTGAGACTCTAGGCTATATATGAAAGCAACACTGAAGATCTTATACTTTTTTCTCTTGATAGTAGCAATTAAAGATTAGTCCTTTCTGAGTGTAGTGGTTCACACTTGTATCCCCAGTACTCCTTAAGTAGAGGCAGGAGGATCAAGAGTTCAAGGCCAACCTTAACCACATAGTGAATTTGAAACCAGGTTAAACTAAATGAGACTCCATCTCAAAACACAGAGAGAGAAACACAGAGAGACAAGATTTTAGTCTCTGAAAGTAACTGCATGAGAGCAGAGAGAAAATTATGATGTGTGAAATAAGCCACGAAAGAAAGATAAATACTACATGATTCCACTTAGGTGAAGGATTTGAAGTCACCAAATTCAGAGACAGAATATTCTGGGAGTTAGGGGTGGGAGACTCTGCATTGCTGCTTAATGTGGACATTTCAGTTTTACAGGATGAAGAGTTCTGTAAACTGGTTCTAGCAATTCACATGTACTTAATAACACCAAACAAGATGATTCTAATGGTTAAGATGGTAAATTTCGTGTTGTATTTTATTACAGCTTGAAAAAAGAAAATAGCAGCAGACTAACAAAATCCAGCATCACAAAGTTATCTCCCCTGAACAATGCTGTCAGTCTCATTACAAATGGGAAGATCGACACACAGAGACTTGGGTCTGAACTCTTTTGCCAAAATCACTTCGTAAGTAAGGAGGACAAGGATTCTGAGCCAGGCCACTTGGCTCCTGAGTCCATGATTTTGCCACTACTGTATGACATAAGACAAAATGAATCTGGATGAGTGAGAGCCAGACAGAAGAGGTAACAGCATATGGAATGTCTCGTGATCACTTCTCCACCTTCTGGCTACAATACAGTGTAGTAACACCTGTGCATGGCATTCTATTAGGGGCTAAGAACACAGAGTGGCAAAAAGCACTTCTATCCTCAAAGATAATACTACCAGCACACCTTGTGCCTGTAATTCTAGCACTTTGGAAGCTGAAGCAGGAGGACTACCATGAGTTCAAGTCTGGCTNNGGCAAGAGATTAAATTTAGAGCTACTAAGACTACAGAATGAGAGCCTGTCTCAAAAAAACTAGAGCAAGTGGAGAATCTCACCGTCTACTTGGAAACTCAGAACTTACACTTAAAAAACAGACATCTCTGTGAGGAGGTGAAAGCCTTCACACAGGNCTGCTGCCTCCTCATCAAACAAGGAGCGCTCTGCAATGAAAAGAGCCAAGGAGTGCCACCTCCCCATTCTAAGGGTTCAGGCACAGACTCCTGCTTTTAGAGGGATGCTGGAATACAATACTTTCTGATTCTAAGGCTAGACAACTCTGTGAGAGATACACTTGTTAGACTGGCCTATAAAATGAGATCTTACATATTCTGGAGCATAACTGAGAAGATAAGTCCACATATTTGCTGACTATAGCTACGAAAAACAGAATGAAAAGGAAAATATTTCAAGTTGGGAGTCTGAAGGGTATTTCCCAAAAGGCCAGTGGTAAGTAGCAATAACGGAGCAGTCTGAGGCTCCTCTACTCACCTAAATCTTCATCTAGCTTTGTCTTCGGAGGCTCCCACGGAGGCCGAGCAGCTTTGGCCTTCTCTTGCCGGTTCCCCAGCTCTTCTTCAAATTTGTCATATAAGTCACGGAGCCTACTTGTTCCAACGACAGTAGAATCTCCCTTTTCAAAGTAAAGGAGCAATAATGAGAAACCATATAAATAATCGCCATACTAAGAACCTTTAAATACAAAATGCCATTTTTAAAGCCCCAATGCAATCAATGTTTGAAAAAGAAAATGCCACACACTGGTGGTGAGCCTCTGAGCCAGACACACACTGCTTGCCTGGCAGTTCAGGTAAATGCCCTTCATCAACATAGAGCAGCATGGGAACTATTTGCCGATGCCCATTAGATGCTGTCTCTTATACACATCTAGATGTGTATAAGAGACAGGCCCTCCTCTCTGCCACAAGCACACCCAACGAGCACAGGGCTTCTACCACAGCCCAAGAGGGATTCTCCTGCACTCACCCATTCTCCTTCTAGAATGAAAATCAATCTAAAGGCCCAGACCTTTTGACCTAATAACCTCAAAATGTAAAAAGCAGACNTTTCATATATAAAAATAAAACTAAGGCCTGCTCCTCAGAAGAGGAAGTGACTGTTTTTCTCAGGCTCTCCTCATTCCCACAACTACTGCTGCCTTGACAGCTCTGACATGCTTACCACCTTCTGTGTACTGTGTCTCTAACTGGTGCCTTGGAGGTCAGAAGAGGGAGACTGAGTAAAGACAGCTGTGAACTGCCACATGAGTGCTGGGAATTGGACCTGGATCCTCTGTATGAGCACCCGGTGCTTTGAACCACTGAGCCATCNCTCCAGTTCCCTTTTCTTACATCGTTAAAGGGAGATTACTAGAAGGGAAGTTGCTAAGACTCCTGCGGTCTGGCATTTGCCTTTGAATCTTGTTGTCTCTGGCAGAGAAAGTGGTATGGATGTCAGAGCCATCATGGCAGAGAGTCTTCGGAATGAGGAGAAATACAAATGGCTACAAGAGTGAGGAACCCACAGGAGACATTAGGCAATGAAACCAGAACCTCTGCTCAACAGCCACAAAGAACAAAACAATTTAATGAATGAGAAAACATTTTCTCTAGGGCTCCAGAAAGAACATATTAAATCCCTTCTGACACCCTGATTTAGCCAATGAGATCCAAGTTTAACTTCTGGGCCCTGGAGCTATGAAATGATAAACACTTGTTTTTGAAGCCACACAGCTTATAAAGCTTTGTTATGGCAGAAATGGAAAACAAAATCCAGGGAGATGAGTGACACAGCTCTGGTAGAGAGAGGAAGGGGAACCTGGGCAGGGCCCACGCCCTGTGTATCCTATGTGCAGACATAGGTACAATGCCTACCCAGTATAATTCCAGAACTGTGGAGGATTCAAGACAACCTCAGGGTGCTATCCCTGAGCCCATGTCTTCCCTCTACACACCTTCTTATAAGAAAACTAACCCTGACTCAGTTGAATAAGCAGTATTTCTTACGGCAGCAAGCCTCGTTAACACTGACATCCTGCCGCAGATATTGTGACNACTAATTAGGACACTGGAAACCTGGACNAAAATGCTCAGCACCATAAAAGTGCTCAGTACACGCACTTTCCCTTTGCTACATAACAGGAACTAGCTGACTTAAAAGCCTGCTCCAATTGATAAGTATCATACACTATCACGGACTCCTCAAGCCCTTTTCTTCCAAAAACAAGGAAATCTTTCAAGTTCCCCACAGATAAGGGTCCCAATAGAAGAAACTGACAGTCCAAAAACAATACATATTCAGTAGAAGCTGTATTTCAGGGCCAGCAAGATGGCTTGGCAGGTAAAGGCACTTGCTGCTGAGCCTGAGAACCTGAGTTCAATCCCATAACCTTCCTNGTGGATAAAGGAAACCAACTCCCACAAGCTGTCCTGTGATCACACACACATGCTCACTCACACACACACAAAATAAATAAATGTTTTTAAAAACTGTGCTTCAGATTTGGGGTTTTAATCTTTTCCCAAATTAACAAATGCTGTATGCTCCTCTCTTGAGATGCTGGGCGGTGACTAATGAGATGTTGTGTTTAGGCAGCCATGCCATTATGAAAAGATACAGCCCATATTCTACTTCATACTATGCTGCCAGGATTTCTGGCACACGTTTCAAAACTTTCCATGAGCTACTCAATACTTTATATAAGACAGATGTTGTAGAAGATGATTTTTGTCCAACTACAGAGTAGAACCTAAGTGCTCCAAGCACACTTAGGGCAGAGTAGGGTTACTATGACATTTGGTAAGTGTATTAAATATTATCTTGGACTTAAGACATTTTCAACTTATAATGGTGTTACTGAGATACAGCCCTGGCCTAAGTGGAGAGGCATCTCTATTTCCACAGAACCCCAAACAGCAAAACCCCATCTTACCTACCCTCATGCACTAAATCTCACATGGCCAACTTCTTGGGCCCTAAATCTGTAGTACTCACTCATTTAATTAACNAACCTTTTATCAAGTATTTGATATGAGCTAAGTTATAATTAACGGAGTTGGCACAATGCTTACAGGGAAGAAAAGGAAACAAGAAAGAGAGGATGAAAGAAAAGAAAGTGAAGATGAAAGAAAATGAAGAGGAGTAAGTATGTGGAGGGCTGAGTCCACCACAGCAACAGCAGTGCCCACAGCAGAGACCCCCAAGAGCTCATCCCAAGGACTATGCACATGAAGCCCCTCTGTGGCACAGGAAAGGCGACTGAATGGCTTCCCCTCCCCAAATCAATCAAGATGTGCTGGAAACTTCCTATGGTTAGTCATCTTTCGGTCAAGGATAAACCTCAAAATGAAACCCAAATCCTTTACTTCCCATTTGGGGAAACATAAGCACTCACAGAGTCACATAGAGGCATGCACACACCCATATACCCATACACGCCACCATACGCTAGTTATAGGTTAGGAGGTCATGAAAATACCAGTATTAAGATTATTAGCATCACAAAATGCAGAATCCTTACATAGGTACTAGACTCTTGGCCTTTGGTGTCTTTAAAACACCATTTCTCTGCAATAGTGATTCTCACCTTGGGGTGATGCCCCTCAGGGAACACTGTGGTTTGAATGAGAAATGACCCTCATAGGCGTAGGTATAAACATTTGGTCCCCAAGCAGTGCTGCTGTTTGGGGAAGTTACGGAACCTTTACGAGGTACAGACTAGCTAGAGGAAGTATATCTCTGGAAGTAGGCTTTGAGTATTTACACCCTCTCACTGCTTCCAGCTCTTCCTCTTCACTTCCTACATGCCACTGAGATGTGATCTCTTTCTACACCACACCATCCTGAGGCGCCCAACCTTGTCTGGTCTCAGAAGACAGGCAGCAGGCAGGGACCTGGTTAGTACTGACTGCTGCCCTCAGCTTCTTGCTCCAGCCAGCTGCTGCCATGCCGGGTGGGTCTCTGCTATGCTGGACTCAAATCCCCTGGAACCACAAGTCCAAATAACTTTCTCCTTTAAGCTGTTTCTGGTCATGATATTTTACCACACCATAAGAAAAGTAACTTTTCTTATGGGGAACAGAGGGCCACATGTGAAGACAGCTTTGGTTCTCATNACTGGGGAAGGATACTACTAGAACCAAACGGATAGGACCTACAGATGCTGCTTACACAATACAATATAACACAGGCAACACCCACAAAGGATTATCTGCAAATGCCACCAGTGCTGCCCTGGAGAAACCCTAGTGGACACGGTCTCTGCCTCAGACCTACCACCTGATCCATGGGGTCGCTGGAGTAATAACTTTCTGAGTGTGTACATCGAATCCACACAGGTTTAAGCAGCTCCTCCTCCTCCTCCTCGNTTCTGTCAGGAGGCGCCTCCTCTGACTCTTTTTCTTTGATGGAAGTGTAATTCTTCTCTTTGCCAGAGCTCTGGCTGTCACTCCATCTGTCTTTTTCCTCCTCCCAGCGAGCTCTCTTCTTCTCCCTGCTTGGAGAACGACTTCAAAAAGGGGGAGGGGGGGTGAAGAGCTAGTTATTAAAAATAATGTTCCATCATATAAGCTACCTGGTGCATTTTCCACCTACATGCAAATACCAGGCCAATGCACCACACCAACTTTCACTAAACCAGTGATTCCCAAATGCCAGCCTGCTAGCATCAGAATCACCTGGTTTGTTTAAAAATACAAATTCCCAGGCCCTACCCCAGATTTACTTACTGATTCGCAATCTCCGGGGGTGGGGCCCAAGAATCTGTATTTTTAATAATCTCCCCAGGTGATTCTGGTGCGCATCCAGCAGGTTCAGGAGCAACTGGTAAACCGTAACTCCTAGAAAAAAAAAGATACTTAGAAAATATGTGGAAATCATTGGGAGCCGTGCAGCCTAGTCTCGGATCAGTATATGACTACCTGTCCAACTGGTTTCCTCAGGATAAGGCACCTGTGGAAACAGACTCTCACTTGGCAAGGACCAGTAGTCCACAGGATGGCGTATGAATTTGCAAAATTCATGTAGCTTGCAGGCTCTTTTCTCTCTCATTATATTGGTGATTCTTTGGGCAGTTTTCAGTTTTACTTTATCAGTCACACGTGCAACAGCTGTAAATTTCCCTGGAAATTCTATTCCTTTTCAAATATTTTCCCCTAAGATTCAGTANGGGGCTAATGTTTCTTAAATCTCTGTGATTACTAACTACAACTCCTAATCCTGAGAACTTTTCTGACTCAATAGAGATAGTTAGGTACACCTGAGAAAACACTTGGAACATTAACCATGTCTAGTAAGGCACGCATACACAGAATAGGGAAAAAGGCTCAGGAATACACACAGTGACAGTTGTTGAGAGTAAGTTCCCTGGACACTAAGCATATAGAATCAATGGTAGATCTGGCATGCTCCAAGGGGAAAAAATGCAATGTAAAATATGGGATGGAAAGATCCATCTTTACCATACACAGGAGCTTATATTGGTGAAAGAAGTATAGTATAGGGAGATGGATAAAGAGCGCCTTACCAAAGTCTGCCTTTTACAGAGAGATTGAGACACTGAACCCTCTTGTAGAAAAAGGAACTGTATACAAATATATCTTGCAGACATGAAAGAATTGTCTGGGTTTGAATATTGTTGTCCTTAAAGCATTGTGCCCATGTCTACTACTTTTTAACTTTGTGACAAGTAGCTGCCAGCCGACATAAGCGCTGCGAGAGCAGGATGTGCCTGGCTCGATATTTAGTTAAACCTGCAAAAATGCTGAACTCTATGTCTAGAATAAGGTTATGCGGGGGGTAGGAAGGTGTGTTGGGGAAGCATAAAAGGGAACAATGGGGACTTTTATAATGATCAAGATATATTCCTTAAACTGTGATGTATTTCTTAAAGCAAAATTAGAAGCCAATAATAAGGCTGCGCATGTAACCCTGGTTAAAAAAAAAAAAAAAAAAAAACTTTGTTTAAGTATAAATAAAGATGGCCTGAGCTATTCGGGGCCACTTGAGTGCAATCTACTTGGTGATCAGAAGTTTCCCTTGTGCCGATGCCCCTTCCCTTCCCCGCCTCAGAACCTGAACCTAAGCCAAGGCTGGACCCCAGCAGGAAGTCTCCACTTATGGACAATTTCATCAATGAAGGTATTAGATTTAAATCTTTCTCATATTGTTTGGCAAAAAAAAAAAAAAAGCTTCCTAAAAAACGAATGTAGCCTGACAGTAATCTGAGCAATGCAGCACGAACACTCCTACCCTCATGAAAACAGACTTGAGTATTGCTGCGCAGTCATTCAAAACCGTGCCTAATCTTGACCCTCAAAATACTAATATCAACTTAGCTAATAAAAAAAGTATGAAATCTACTATCCTTAAATTCCTGGGACTTAAAATACAGGAAGATTAATCCTATGGATGTACTCGGAGGAAAAAGAATCTAGAGTAGATTCTAACTTAAGCCTATTAAATTAAATCTAACTTAAGCCTATTAAACAGAACCTAAAAATCCTTCAAAAAGACAGCTAGTAAGAATAGCCACGTTATTAAATCAGTGGTCACCTCACTGTCCACTAATAAAGTTACTACTATCCAAGAAAGTTGAGACAGGCATGGCGGCTCATGGCTGTAATCTCAGCACTCGGAAGGTAACGATGGGAAGACTGTTGCAAGTTCTANACCTCCCTGATACACAGTAAGTTCCAGGCCAGCCTGTGAACAGATCTGAGACCCTGTCTCAAAAATTTCTGTAACTTCTAAACATATATATTACAGCATGCATTATTAGTTTTGTTGCCAAAATCCAAAAAGTTCTAGTCAAAATAAAACATATGGGATCATGAGATTGTTGTGGATTATCATAACTATGTAGAGATGTGTTACATTTGCTTATGTTGCAGANTATTATTTTAACAGTGTAAAGGTGTGTTATATTTGTTTCTGCACCCTTTGTTAACGATGTAAAGATGTGTTACATTTCTTCATGCTGTATTTATTTAATGATATAAAGATATGTTGCTGTTTCACCTTGCCTGCCTAAGGCACCTGATTTGTCTAATAAAATGTTGGTCGACAGCTAGGCAGAAGAGAGATAGGCGGGGCTGATGGGCAGAGAGAATAAGTAGGAGGAGGAATCTAAGCTTGAAAGAAGAGAAGAGAAGAAGAAGAGAGGAGAGAACGAGGGGCTGGAGAGACGGCTCCGCAGTTAGGATGCAGGTTCAGTTCCCAGCAGCCACATGATGGTTTACAACCATCCCTAACTCCAGTTCCAGATCTGTTCCCTTCTGACCTCTGCAGACACCATGCACACATGTGATGCACATACATACATGTATGCAAAACATTCACTTGAAATAAAATGAATACACCTAATAAAAAATTTAAAAAAAAAGAGAGAATGAGGGAGAAAGAAAGGAAGATGCCAGGGGGTTAGCCTGTCGACAGGCAGCAGACACAGAGTAGGACACATAGAAAAATGGTAAAAATCCCAGAGGAAAAACATAGATGAAGAGAAACAGGTTAATTTAAGCTAAAGAAAAATAAAGCTAGTCAGAAATGAGCATAAACTAAGGCCAAGCATTCATAACTCATAAGTCTCCGTGTCATGATTTGGGAGCTGGGTGGTGTCCCAGAAGAAAAAGTCTGGTACATGAGAAGGCTCAACAACTAAAGGTGTTGATTGCCTGACAAGTATAATCCCCAGCTCCTACATGATAATTGAGAGGAGCCCTTCCAAACACTGCCTCCTGTCCCCTACATACATACACACACACACACACACACACACACACACGCGCGCGCTAGTAAATAAATAAAATGTGGGTTCACTGTAGAAGAAACCATAACCTAAGTTTGTTGGTATATGCCTAAAACCCAGCACTCAAGAAGCAGAGGGAGGAATGTTGTTGAAAGTCTGAGCCAGACTCATCTACAGAGCAAGTTTGCAGCCAGACAGAGCTACATGGTGAGACCCTGTCTAAATAACAACAAAAATAAATAAATAAAAAATAAAAAGCAAAGAAAGATAAAGCATAAATACATAACCAAAAAATATNCAAACACTCATAGATAACAACCACATTCCATGAATGTTTGTAAATATTCCTAATCAGGAATATGTTCTATTTTAACACACCTATATCTGAACCATTTTTCACAGGTTCTGTTCTGTTTTTACTCTTTATTCTTTGGAGGCTGGGTCTCACGTAGCCCAGGCTGGCCTCAGATTTACTGTGTAGCTGAGGTTAGCTTTGAGTTCCTGATCTTCCTGCTTCTATCTCAGAAGTGCTGGGATTACGGGGTGACCAGCACTCGTCTTTATTCTCTTACTTAGAGATCGTAACACTAGTCATGTAGGGTAACATTTCCCCTGCTGAGAACACCATTTGTCACATCAATCACCACAGTGTAGGTGCTGTTTCTCAGTCCTGTCTCCATAACCTAGCCCCAATTTAAGCTACCACCAAAAACACCTGCAAGTTCTCATCAGAACAGTTCTTTTGAAATCTTTGCCATTCTGATGAAGTAAATTAACTCATAATTTCTTTTTTTTTTTTTTTAAGACAGGGTTTCTCTGTGTAGCTTTGCACCTTTCGTGGAACTCTATAGCCCAGGTTGGCCTCAAACTCAGAGATCCGCCTGCCTCTGCCTCCCGAGCCACCACTGCCCCGCATAACTNGAAATTTCTTACTAACTAAATTGTATCTGATAAATGCATACATGTATCTGATGCATTCTGATTACCTCCTACCTTCTCTTATAAAAACTATGGAGTGCTTCATGAGTTTACATGTCCTTCTTGCACAGGGGCCATAATCTCTGTAACATTCCAATTCTTGTGGCATCTGAGCTGCTAAGGCAAGCACAGACTTGGTATCACCGATGACATGACAACAGTTCATGTCACTTCTTTTGTGAACATTCCGGTCATAATGTTATTGCCCTAGACTGAATCCATTTTCTCATCTTTCTTCGTGTCTCCCCCACTCACAGTAAGGAAATTGGAGACAGGTTTGCTCAAGGGTCATAACCCACAGGTTGAGAACCGCTGATCTAGACCTCAGACTCACTTCTGCTGAAGCTTAGTACAGAAGCCTTCACAGCTGATTTCCTGCCNCTGACTCAGAGCATTTCTCTACACTAAGTCCTTCGCACACACTCTTCTTGCTTTCCCTAGTCTTGGTTACCTACTCTACTTCAGGCATCAGTAAACCCTTCTCTGCGTCTGCTCCATACTAATCTTTCACTGCCGGTTTCCTCAAACTCAAAGTTGACTCCTCCTGTGTCAGCCTCCCAAATGCTGGGACCACAACTGTGAGCCACCACACTCAGCTTCTTAAATCCTATTTTCTGCTTTTTTTATTTGCTATCTGTGGTAGTTTGAATGTAATTGGCCCCTATAATCTCATAGGGATTGGCACTATTAGGAGGTGTGTCTTTGGAGGGGATATGGCCTTGTTGGAGGAAGTGTGTCACTGTGGAGGTGGGCTCTGAGGTTTCTTATGCTCAGGATACCACCCAGTGTCTTAGCTGACTTCCTGTCACTTTCTGGTCAAGATGTATCCAGCACCATGATTGCCTGCANGCTGCCAGGCTCTCTGCCATGACGACAATGGACTGAACCTCTGAACTGTAAACCACCACTTCAATTAAATGTAGCTTTTGGCNCCTTTCCTGGAACTCACTCGGTAGCCCAGGCTGGCCTCGAACTCACAGAGATCCGCCTGCCTCTGCCTCCCAAGTGCTGGGATGAAAGGCGTGCGCCGCTGTCACCACCACCCAGCGGTTCTAAGTGTTTAATGTGTATTATTTCCATGACGCTTTGCCAGTCAATAAGGAAAATATTAACTATTCTTATTTTACATAAAGGAATTATGGCTTAGAAAGGTTAGATAACTTCACAAGTAATAAGATAAGGGCACTAATAACCAACCTCNAATCTGTCCGACTCCAGGACCACTCTGAATCACCATGATCTAAGACCACAGATTTAAACATAGAAATGATGTTTTAAACTGTAGCAATCACAATCGTGGTGTCCGTTTGCTAAAGGAGGTATAACTGAACACTTTGCTTTTTTTTTTCTGAAACAAATTTAAGAACATAATTATGAATAAATTTCAAGGCTTTTTATCTAGACTTGTTTTTTTTAATCTAGACTTTAGTCCATAGTTTTATAGCACTGTGGATGGATGTATATACACATACATACATACATACACACTTTCTAATTTGGGGACACTTATCAAGATTTTCCTCAAATTCCATATTAGTGTTGGGCTTCTGATTTTCCAGAGCTGAAATGAAGACTTGGCAGACGGNTGCACATACACGGAATTTTGAATTTTGAGAGAGAATCCTANAAATGCTTACCTCCCAGATCTCTTATACTCCTTTTTGTAGGACCTTTCCGGAGATGGTGACCTGCGGTTGTCCCGATGCCTATGTCTCTCTCGTTCCCGCTCTCTTAGAAGAAATAACACACAGAGCTGTTTTCAGCAGAAAGACTCAAAGCATCATCTCTGCACTGAACTTTCCTCTAAAGAAATGGCCCANGCCTAAGAATATTCTAGGTGCTACTCCTACTACACCTCCTCGGTTTACCAGAGGGGCAGGCACAGTCCCTANGCAGGCAGTTTTCCACGTCATCACTAGCACTAAGNGCTGAACAGAAGTCTACCTAAATCTTCTCAAGACCTAAGGAGCTAACCCTACAGCAGAAGCATTCAAGGACTCCCTTACCTACTGATTTCTAGAAAACTCGTATTTACTTAACAAATAAATGCAGACTAAAACTTATAGCCAAGATTAGAACAANTCATTTTGCTNTGTAGATCAGGCACAGAGATCCGCCTGCCTCTGCCTCCCGAGTGCTGGGATTAAAGGAGTGTACCACCACCACCCAACTTACATTCTGTTTTTCTTCACAACAATTAATTTACTTCTCAGTCTCTCTTCTAAAAAGTCTAAATCATGCTCTTTTTTTTTCTTAACAAATCAAAGTACATGCCAAGTGATGGTGGCAGTAGTGGCGCACGCATTTAATCCCCACACTCTGTAGGCAGAAGCAGACAGATCTCTGAGTTCGAGGCCAGCCTGGTCTACTAAACAAGTTCCAGGACAGCCAGGGCTATACAAAGAAAGCCTGTTTCAAAAAAACAAAAAAGAAAAACGTTCACAAGTTTTTGTTGGTCTGCAGACAGATAGAAACTGGCCGTGCCTGTGCCTCTGTGGCTTTATTGAAGTACTCTCCACGTGGGTGTACCTGCTCCTTTCGTAGCTGCGGTGGCGAGAAGGCGTTCTCCCCCGATCATACTCGGACCGGTAGCGGCTATCCGGTCTTCTCCTTTCAGGGCTGCGGCCTCGCTCCCGGCGCTCCAGAGAGCGGTGCCTCTCACCTCGCCCATGACTGTGATCTCGGTGCCGGTGGTCATCATAGTGCTTAAGCCTTTCTGGGGACCGTCTCTCACTCTGAGCCTTTGGGAGTGGGTACGGAGGGAGATGTCTAAAATGAGGGCTACTGCTATTATTATTAGCACTGGGTGGAAAAGAACTGGAGTTGTTCTGAAAACTGTTGAAATTGGGAGGTGGGAAACTGTGTGAGTATCCAGGAGGGTACTGATAATTAACTTGCTGGGGCATGACTGGAGGAGGTGGGGGGTGAGGCATGGAAGGTGGGGGTACCATGTAGGGGAAACTGCCTTGTCCGGGAGGTGCTCCAGAGACTGGTGGGTTATTAGGGCAAGGCATTGGAGGGGGCACCGGGGGAAAACAGGGAGGAACTGGGAAAGGGTGCCTCATCTGGTGGTTGGGGAAAGGGGGCCTAACTGGGCAGGGTGGGACAGGGCCTTGTGCTGACGGGGGCATGGGTGGAGGGTAGGGTACAAAGTCTGGTCGTGGAGGCATAAAATTGGGGGCTTGAGAGTTCGAGTAGGTGGTAGAAGGGGCACTTGGAGGTTCATATTGATATTGCGCAGGAGGCTGCTGTGGATGAAGAAGTCTCAGATTTTGGGGCCTGAAAGCTGGTGCTGAGGGTCTGGCTCCATGTCCTCCTCGTCCTCGGGGACACCCTCGTCCTGGGTGGAACGACATTCTATGACTTTTTAGAGAAAAGGAAAAGAGAAATCAAAACATGGGCAAGATCCACATCGTGCAGAGAGAAATGACTCCTGCAAGCTGTCCTGTGACCTGCACACGTACACATACAACAAACGGAATTTTAAAGTAATTTTTTAAAAATCCTCATGGAGGCAGGCGGTGGTGTCGCACACCTTTAATCCCGGTGCTCGGCGGCAGAGGCAGGAGGATCTCTGAGTTCAAGGCCAGCCTGGTCTACAAGAGTGAGTTTCAGGACAGTTAGGGCTGGTTATACAGAGAAACCCTGTCTTGAAAAAAAAAAAAAAAAGGCTCACGGGATACGGAGAATATGAGGATCTGAGTTCAAGGCCCAGACATAATATAATAAAAAGCCAAACATGGTGGATGTACTTATAATCCCACAGCTGGGAAGGCAGACACAGGTGGATTCCTGAGGCCCCCTGGCCAGTCATACAGTGAGAGAACCTGTCTCAAAATATAAAGTGGGTGGCACCTGAGGAAAAAAATGACACCCGAGGTTTGTCCTCTGCATGTATCTATGTGGACCTACACATACAGCACTATGTAAATGGGGTTTCCCAAATATGAGGCTATCCTGATGAGCGCTGTGGTGGTTTGAATGAAAATGGCCCCCAAAGACTCATAGGGAATGGCATTATTGGAGGTGTGGCCTTGCTGGAATGTGTCACAGGGGGTGGGGCTTTGAGGGTTCAGAACAGATGCTATATCAACTTAACAAACTCATCTGTATCTACCCCCATCCCCAATTTCTTGCTCCTGGCAAGGTTTATCTTACTACAAGCACCTAGAGCCCCATCTCCAAAAACTAGGGGACCGCCACTCTCCATCTGCCATTTCCCATCTTTCTCTACCACAGACCCTGAATGTCCAATCTATTCAACATAAAATATTTGCCTTGGCCGTCAGTTCTCCCTCAACTTTGCATTTTCTCCTCTTCCTCACATTTAAACTTCTTGAAAATGCTACTATAGACTAAACATTTTTGTTTCCTCAAAATTCTTATATTCCTATGGAGGAAGGGCCTCGAGGCAGTACCCAGGATTAAAGTAAGTCACAGGTATTATTAAAGTAAGTCATAAGTGTGGTAGTTTGAATGAGAATGGCCCCATGTGTTTATATATTTGAATGCTTAGTCCCAGTTAGTGGAACTGATTGGGAAGGACTAGGTGTGGCCTTGTTAAAGGAGCGGTGTCACTGGGGTGGGCTGTGAGGTTTCAAAAGCCCACACCAGGCCCAGTCTCAGTCTCTCTCTCTCTCTCTCTCCTTGCCTCCCTGCCTGCGGTTCAGCCTGCCTGTCTGTACCATGCTTCCTGCCATGATACTCATGGACTGACTAACCCTCTGGAACCCTAAGCAAGCTCCCAATCAAATGCTTTCTCTTACAAGAATTGTCTTATTTATGGTGCCTCTTCACAGCTGGGGTGTTCTAGTAATNGGATTAGTACTCACATGAAAAGGGAAGACAGAGAACCCTGTCTCTACCCAGTGAGGGAGGATATATCAAGAAAGCCACCTAAACACAAGACAAGAATCTTCACCATGAAAGCAAACCTGAAACCTGACCATGCTGGCACCTTGACAAGAGCCTACAGTCCTTCTTATTACACAAGGAGGATTAGTGCCTGGACCTTTATCTCTAGTTACTGAAAAACAAAATGCTCAATCCCCTTCCCAACAAATACGAAATGTTGGGCATCAATTGAATCATCCTGAGAACTTTTTCTCCCATATCTCATTTAACTAAAACTTTATTTTAAAATTGACATCATGTACGTGTCATTACACCTTAATAAAAAGGTTTTGTTTTGTTTTGTTGAGATATGGTCTCATTCTGCAACTCTGGCTTGCTTAGAACTCAATACAGAGCAGGATGGAATGGAACTCACAGAGAGAAGTTCACCTCTGCCTCCCAAGTGCTGGGATTAAAGGTATGTACCATCAATATTTTTTAAAAATAAAAATTCCTGTCATTTTCTTTGTAAATACTCCCTGAGTATTTCCTTACTTAACTACAATTATATTCTTGCTGAACTTTCAACAGCCTCATCACCACACATAAGCCTTCTGTNATGGCTATTCTTGGTTGTGAACTTGACTATACCTGGAACTAAAACTCAAAAAATTGGATGCCATGCTTGTGAGAGATTTTTGCTTAATTTGAAGAAGATCCAGTTCTGANCCAGATCTTTGAGGTAGGAAGACACACCTTTAATCTAGATCTGTAACCCAGATATAATCTGGGTCACACCTTCTGCTATAAGTCTATATAAGAACACTGAAGAGGGAAGCTTTTGCTCTTTGCCTGCTTNCCCTCACCTTGCTAGCAAATCCACTCCTTCACTGGAATTAGAGCCTACTTCTTTGAGATTCCAGAATGTACTGAAGACCAGCTGAGACATCCAGACTCAGGGACTGAGCAATTACAGAATTCTTGGATTTTCTATTCACAGCCAGGCACTGATGGATTAGCTGGACATCAGTCCATAAGTCATTCTAATAAATCCCTTTCTGTATATATCAATTCATTCTACAAATTCTTTAACTCTAGAGAAAGAATACTGCCTAATATGCCTTCCTTAGGTTTCCTGCTCTTATAATATTCAGTGCTGCTTCTTAGCAGGTCCTACAAGAATCACAGTCCATCAACTAATTATGTAATTCTACCTTCAATGCCTACTTGCAGTCAAGAACTGCAAGCTCAATGGGGGGGGGGCATGCTGTAGGATGTTTCACTAACTTTCCTGGTCTGGTTCTTAGCCCTACACACAAACCTCTAAAGAGCTATGATCATAGATAAAAGAACGAACACAGTCCCTGCCCTTCCCCTCTATCTGAAACTTTCCTACCCTCTGGCCCACTACCTACCCTCTCTTCTTTGGTCTCCCTGTACTGCCATTTCCAGCACACNACTTACCACGTATTGCCTTGCATGGTGATGTATCCTCTGGACACGCTACATCTTCCACTCAGAATGTAAGTTCTACAAGACAGGAAGAATATTTAAATACATTTTCAAAACTGCCAATGCTATAGAGTTTTTTGCTTCTTTGTTTACAATTATCTTAACAATAATTTTAAACCCTTGAAAATGCTTAGCCTATTAACAAAACCAGGAACATACTGACTATCTTCACGTTTCCAAGCAAATTTCAAGCTGTTCTCGTTAGTTGTACTAACTCAAAACTAACTATTGCTAAACTGACCAAAAGCACAGCCACCTCCCATCTNTGGTTTAGTAAAAGACTGAAGGAAAGACTTTCTCCGTCCCTCACAAACATGCTTCCCTTCACTGGAATAGAAAGCAGGCATAAATCCAACCCCAAAATCACAGAGAAACCTGCATTCAAATTCAAATATACCCACAACCTTACTAACACAAGTTACGATTCTTTACTTTCATTCTCCGCTTTTCCCACAGAAGAACAATGTCAACATAAATGACTTTTCAAAAATTTAAACTTTGGCAAAATGCTTCAAAACACACACACACACACACACACACACACACACACACACACAAATACTAAACGCAAAAAGCTTTAATGTAGAAACATCTTTCTAGGGGCCGAGAATAGCTCAGCAGTTAAGAGCACCTGCTGCTCTTGGAGAGTTCCATTCCCAGCACCCACATTGGGTGGCTCACAATCGCCAGGAGATACAATGCCCTCTTCTGGCCTCTGGAAGCACCTGCACACGTATCCATACAACTATGTAGACCAGTGGTTCTCAACCTTCATAATGCAATAACCTTGAATACAATTCCTCGTGTTGTGGTGACCCTCAACCATAAAATTATTTTCTTGACCCAAAGGGGTTGCAACCCATAGGTTGAGAACCAATGATGCAGACACAATGTGATGGCTATTCTTGGTTGTCAACATAACTATACAGGGTGAATACCTGTGAGGGATTTATGCTTAATTTGAAGTGGGGGGAATCTACTTCTAATCCAGATGTTTGAAGTAGAAAGACACACCTGTAATCNAGATCTAATCCAGGCCACACCTTCTGCTGGAAGCCTATATAACGTTTGCTTTTTGCCTGCTTGCTCTTGCCTTATTAGCAAGTCCATTCCTTCAGTGGCATTAGAGCCTACTTCTTCAGGACTCTAGCATATATATAATGAAGACCAGCTGAGACATCCAGCCTCAAGGACTGAGCAACTACTGGATGCTTGGACTTTCCATTCATAGCCAACCATTATTGGATTAGCTGGACCACAATCAGTAAGTCATTCTAATAAACCCCCTTTCTATAGATATAGAAGTTCTTTAACTCCAGAAAAACCTAATACACACACACATATATATGAACATATAGATACACATTCACAAAAATAAATAAAATTTTTAAAAAATACTTAAGTCTTTCTTTATCAAACTGACAAAATAAAAAAAATTACAAATAACTGAGCTCTATCAATTACTGTTTAATAAACATAGCTACCAAATAATATGATTAATGACGACTCCTCATTCCAATACTCTTGATTAAACTTGAGACCCACAGAACTACTACTGGCATCCCAGGCTCCTCAGAGCCAACAGAATTGAGTACAACTCCATGCTTGGCATTTGAGGCTCTAAAGAACCTGAACTCAACCTCTCCCAGGCTTATCATCCTAGTTCCTTCTCCACAAAGCCCCTCTCAGCCCATACTTTCCCCACCCATTAACATACCAAGCACTATCATGACACTTCTTTGCTCCCATTGTCCCTCACTTGTCCAGTGAATTCCTATCCATCCACCAACCTCTTATTGAACCTCATTTGAGAAGCATTCCTGATCTCCTTTGGGAACATAATCTCATCCCTTCTGGATTGCTACGGCCTAATCTATACTCACTTCTTTTATAGAACTTACCAGCAACTGCCTGTGACAGTCATGGGTGCCCATGTTGAGCTCCTTCAATGTTACTAGAGCCTTGAAATCATGGGTTCATTCAGTCATTTCTGCATCCTTCACAGCTTCTGCATACAATAAATGGCAGGCAGGTTTTACTCTCGTTGTGCATGTTTCTGTGTCATTAAGTTTGCATTTCTCTTCGGCTTCTCCCCACAAATTTGCATTATTGAAACCACCCGGGAAGCAGACATTTTCACTGATTCATGCATCATTTACTGAGCCAATACATATGAGGTCCTGTCCCAAACTCTGTAGACTCAAAAGATGAATATGACACACACAAGCCTTCAGGGCTCAAAGATCTCAAAACCCATATATAAATGTTTTAATAATAATAAAAATCCCCGACACCACAAAAAGAAAAATGCACTGTTATTAAAAACAAGAAAATAAGGATGTAAAGACTCTAAGATAACAAAAAGGAATATACTGAAGCCAGACAATAGTCAAGCAACAGTCAGGGTAATTAACACCTCCGGACGGTGTAAAAGTGGAGTGGCACACTCACTACCAGACCACCCTGGACGTTTCTACAGTTAGAAAAGCTAAAAAATACTGAACCAATGTATTGTGCCTGAAAAATTAATTCGTCAATGAATTCAATGCAAATGAAAAATGCCTATTCCTGGGCTGCCATATGAAAGCAGGGAAACCGAGGGAGCTATTCTAAACAGTTGACTAGTCCAGGAACGTCAATCGACACACAGAGTTGCAAGGTGTGACTACAAGTCACTGAGACTCCGCACTTTGCCACGGTTGAACCCTGAAGCCCGGCCTCCGCCTGGCGGATGCTCAATTGCACGTTCTCTGGTTTGCATCTCCCGCCAGCCTGCGAGGTAAGCGCGGGACTCCGGGACTCGCCTCCCCTCCGGCCCCGGGAGGCCTCGGGCCTGGACCATGGCTTGCGCTCCACAAATAGATGAAAGGCACCCCATCCCGTTTCTGCGTATCTGTGGGATCTGTCCCTAGGGTCGCTCTTTCGCCCTCGGCNGCAGATCTGNACCGAAGCTGCCAGACCCAACTCCCAGGATCGTTTCGCTCAGCCCCGGACTCCATTGAAATCCCGGCCCTCGATACTCGCTCTCCAAACACCCGCCAAGCGCCCCCATTTACCTACAGAGAGTCCCCGGGTCGCCGCCGGAGCCAAGCCTGGTTACTACAACAGCCTCCACGGCAAAGGCGCCGCCCGCGCCTCCGGAACAGGAAACCCCGGGAATTAAAAAGCAAACCTGAGAAAGCCGAGCCTAGGGAGGGAAAACTCTCCGGAGCNCATCACAGCACCTTTTGCGCCGTGATTGGCGGGCCANCGAGAGTGACGGACATCTAGACCAATCGACACTCCCTATAGTTCTCACACCCGCCCCTCCACCTTGACGTCCTCCAATCCGGAAGCGCAACCGGGTGAGCGCGCGTTTCCGCCGCGAAAAGACAGTGGGCCGCCGGGCTTGGAGTCACCGCCGCCTGAGTCGCGCGGAGACATGAGTGACACCGCAGGCGACGGCACGCGCCTCAGGCGCTACCCCAGGCTCCCGGTGTGGGTGGTGGAGGATCANCAGGAGGTGAGCGGGCAGCAGAAGCCCCCGAGCCCTGACAGGAGGGATTCGCATCNCAGCAGCCTGCAGAGCCTTGACCAGCATCTGACGCTGGCTGCCNCCTGTCTCCTACGACGAATCATTCTGCTGTTTGATGAGAGGGGTTAGCCAAGAACCTGAACCTGAATGGGGACCATAATAGTAGATCCTAATAGAGGGCTGTTCCTGAGGACATTAAGTCATCAGCATTTGTTAACGTTTGATGGCAGTACTGTTGTAGTGTGGGTACCAGAAGTCTACATAAGGATGTCTACATAGACGGCCAGCAAGAGGTCCATGGGTCTAGGAGCTTTGTTTACAGGACGCATGGAGAGACTCTGGATGTAAAACAAGAGGGGTCAAGAGTGAAGCTCAGTGGTACAGTGTTTGCCACAGACCTTGGGTTCAACCCCTCCCCCTAGGAAAAAGTGAGGGAAGGGGATTTACAGATTTCTGAGACAAAGTCAACTTTGGGTTGGTCTGTGCTTTCATATTTAGTAGTAAACATAAGCATATAGCGTGTAAGAGGAGAAAATGAGTCATCCAGCCTAGCTCCACCCTAAAAGGACAGAAAATGCCCTAAAAGCTAGAGTACCTGCAACACGGTTAATGCTAGAGGTGAGTGGTTCTGAGCAGTTGGGTGATAAAGATGAAGATTTTCATCAGAACCATCTAGANTAAAGAAATTTTATGTTTTTCCACTTTTTAACAACTTGATGCGCTTCAAGTTTGTGCAGTTATTTAAATTGTTTTTGAGNTTGCAACTTGACAGTGTGCATGCAGTTCTCAATGTGTATGTGTCTCTGTTACAGGTTCTGCCTTTCATATACCGGGCCATAGGTTCAAAGCATCTTCCTACCAGTAATATAAGCTTTTTACATTTTGACTCTCATCCCGACCTCCTTATTCCTGTGAATATGCCAGCAGACACTGTGTTTGATAAGGAAGCACTCTTTGGGTAACATGATTTTTTATCATATTTTATGTATTTGAAATATAACGTGTAGCATATGATAAACAATGCTACACCCCTGTTTGTGGTTTTTTATTTGCTTAGGCAAATAAAGGGCACTTTTATTTTGTTTAGAACATGTTTTTGACAAACTAAAAGAGCCAAAATAGGGACCAGGCATGATGGCTGATACCTGTGATCCCAGCCCTTAGAGCACTGAGGCAGGAGAATTACTGTTGGAGGACAGCCAGGGCTACATTGAAGCCTCTTTATGATTAAGTGTTAATTGTCAATTTGATAGAATCTAGATTTATCTGAGAAGTGGGCAACAGGGCTTGCCTGTGGAGGATTATCTTGGTTGGATTACTAAAGGTGGGTAGACCCACCCACTGCGAGTAGTGCCCTTCCTGGCTGGGGTCCTGGTCTGTATAAATGGAGAGAGGGAAGTGAACAGCACTTCCCTGGTTCCTATCTCAGGTTCCTGATTATGGATGTGACGTGTTCAGCTACTTCAGAGTCTTGCTGCCTTGACCTCCTTGCCAAAACCTGTTACTTTTGTCAAAGTATTTTATCATAGCAGCAGGAAAAGAAAGTAAGACGTGTGTGTGTGTGTGTGTGTGTGTGTGTGTGTGTGTGGTAATTTAGGTTTCTGGCACTGCATCCATATACAACTACTTGTCCCTGCCTCTGTAACGTGAAAGCAATCATGGATGTTGTGCAAATGGCAAATAAATAAAACTTTACAAAAACAAAAATTATAAAAAACAGCCAAGCCAGTATTTGATGGCCTCTAATTTAGAATTTGGAATGCTAGAAGAGACTTGTGAAGTAATCTGAATATGTCCTCCTCCTTCTCCCCTTTTAAAGCCCGGTAGTGGGGTCCGAGAAAATATGACTCTAATGAAAACAGTCTTATAATCATGCAATGCCACATCTTCAATTTGCCTATCCTTTCTATGATTGTATCCTTCCTACTTCTCAGTGACTTTATTTATAAAATCATAGATATGGGGCTGGAGAGATGGCCCGGCAGGTAAGAGCACTTAACACTTGCAGGCCCAACTGTGGTTTCCCAGCACCTGCACTGAGTGGCTCACAACCACTTTGTGACTGCTCTAAAGGACCCAGCACCATCTTCTGGCCTCTGCAGGCACCTGCACTCGTGTGCACATTCTACACACACACATAATTAAAAGTAAAATAAATCTTAAAAAATAAAATCATAGGAATAGAAGTAAAGTTGATAATTCATAGCCCATCCTTCAGGAAGGATTATATATCTTCAGATAATAGCTCCCTGAAATGCTGTAAAAGCATATTATTTTCAGTCTACTATAGACCTTTTAGTTGACTTTTTCCAAAACTCCAAATCAAGGCACTAATTGCTAAAGAAATGTGGTAGTCCCACCATTTCCTCACTGTCCTTGATAGGTTAGAAACTGAAAGAGA
>LZPO01044479.1:259690-269707 GCA_001675575.1 Neotoma lepida | reverse complement strand
CTGGGTTTCATGTAGACCAAGCTGGCTTTCAGCTTGTTTTATAGCCAAGCCTTGAACTCCTGGTCCTCTTGTCTCTACCTCCTCAGTGCAGGGACTGCATGTACATGCCACCATGCCCAAGTTTCTGCATTCCTTTATACTCTTAAAAAATTAAGCCTTGAAAACAATCAGAATTGTAATTGTGTATATTTACTTTACAACTGAAAATAAAATTTTCAGATGTTCACTNTAAAATATTACATCATTTTATCTGCATAAACAAGTTATTTTTGTAAAAATACATTTTTAAAACTATCACATGAATTATTTAAATTTTTTTAAGATCTAATTTTTGCCCCTGTAAATGACACCTGGATTCTCTATCTGCTTCATTCAGTCTGTTGCTGTGTGTTGTTTTGGTTGAAATATATGATGAAAATTCATGCTTTCATAGATGTAATTGGAAAATGGGATAGTATTTCCATTACTTATTCAGCTAAGTAGTGTTGTGATGCTCTTTGATCCTCCACCAAAACTCCACAAGCTTCTGAAAGCTTAGCTGGAATGCAAAATCTCGTGTCTAAATAACCTCAGTTAATTGCTCTTTCAAAGAAGAAATTAACTCAGGTCGCAATTCAGTCCCAGATGTTTCTCCTTGAAGCAACCGCTGTGCTTCACGGTCTAAAGCAGGAGGAGTTCTGCTGTTTTCCTTTTTTTTTGCTACACAGAATATTTTAAAATATCTAGTTGGGAGCAAGAATTAATAAAACTGTGACTTTTCAGCAAAACTAGCTTTTGGACAGGGTGATTGCTAGTAATGTTATAGTGACTGCTAATCGACCTTGCGTGGCACTTAGGTTACCAATCCACCATCTTGCTGTGCACCATCTTGCTGTGCACCATCATGCTTGTGCAAATGTTTGTTCAGTGAAAGGAAATAGTATTTCCATGAAAACAGTTTTAACCTAGTAGTCTCAGGAACCTCGTCAGGGGCCATACTTGAGACCTGCTGTCTTCAAAGGTTTGGGAAAAATCATTCATTAATAATTTTAATGTTTCTGTTTTTTCCAGAGAATTAAGTATTGAAAACTGGATTATGCCTGCAGTTTATGCTGGCCATTTTTCTCATATAATATGGCTTCATCCCACATGGGCTCAGCAAATCAGAGAGGGCAAACACCACTTCTTAGTAGGCAAAGACATTTCTACCACCACAATCAGGTAATATCCTCATTTTTGGTAAGCATGAAAGGAACTGAATGCTTGTTATTATACTTTGGATTCTTGTAATAACTTACTAAATGCCTCCACACAGAGTCACATTAAGCCCCAGCTCCTCCAAAAAGTTCTTGAATCACCAGAAACAGATTTATAATAATCTTGATCTCCTTCATGTACTCTTTATATCTATTACTAGATAAATTATTTTGTTTTGTTTTGTTTTGTTTTATGACATTCTCTGGAATTTGGATTCCATTGCTGGCTAATTCCCATCAAGTCCTTATAGTACCTTATAGATTTATATAACCCATAGTGCATTTTTTTTCCTGCTCTTTCTGATGTAACTATAGTGTGTTGAGTTTCACTTTTAGAAATGAGCCAGGCAAGGTGAGTGGCACATATNTATAATCACAGCCCTTGAGAGGCTGAGGTAGGATAGTGCTGAAAGTTTGAAGTCAGCCTGAACTACAGAGTAAGACCCCATTTCAAAATGCAAAAATAAGGACTACAGATGTAGCTCAGAAGTAGAGCACTTGCCCAACGTGCCTACACCCCTGAATTCAATTCCCAGCACTGAAAAGACATAAAGTTTACCTGGGAGTTGTGACACACACCTGTAGTCCCAGCCCTCTNGAGGTAGAGGCAGAAAGGTCTAGGGTTCAAGGTCATCCTCAATCACATAGTGAGTTTGAGGCCAGCTCAGGCTACATGAGACCCTGTCTCAAACAAACAAACAAATCACTGTTTTTGTTTTCATTTGTAATAAATCAGTGTCTGGGTAAGTAGATTTTAGGTTTTAAATTTATTGTTGTGAGTTTTGGTATTTAGTCTAAGTTAAATTNCTCTGCCCTCTGATTTGAGCCATATGTACATCAGGTTTTTATGTGTGCTACTTAACCAATATCCTCTACCTTGTGTTGCTACAGTGTCTGTCTTTGGAAGCAGCAGTCTGGTTCTAAATTCCCTGGGATTGGAAGAACGTTTTAGTTGATGTACACATAACTTTCTAGGCCTTCAGTGACAATGAAAACTGTTCCCTGTAATTCTGTTTCCGCTTTAGGGACAGTGTTTCCTTTGGTGTTATGTGTTTTGTTATTTATGTGAGTAATGTCATCTTGATTTATGAAAATTATACTTACTATATAATTTTTAAAAAGTAATTAGAACTCAATATATAGCAAATANTATACATAATATTAGTCTATATAAAAAAAGTGAATTCAGTGTGTTTAGTGGACCTAATAGAAGCTGTAAAATAACAGATTTTTGTTGTCACTGTTATTCAGCAGACTCACAACTGCTCTTCTTTGGCCTCCCAAATGCTGGGGTTAAAGGTGTGAACCACTGTGCCAGCTTGATACGGAGATATATGTGTGAGAGAGGTTTTCTGTTTTTTATTTTGAGGCAGTTCTCGCTTTATGTTGCCTTGGAGAGCCTAACTTTCTATAGAGACCAGGCTGACCTTGAACTCACAAAGATGTGCCTTCCTAGGGCTGGGATTATAGGGGTGCACCACCACACCGGGCATGGTTTTGGTTTTCTGAGACAGAGTCTTATTCTGACACAGAACATCACAGTTATTTTTGGAAACTCAAAATATAATAACAGCTTGGGGAATANTGTGCTTCCCTCATGGTTTCATTAGTCCAGCAAGTAGGAATGTATGAACAGCCTATTNCATGTAAGCATGAATCTGAGTTTATTTATTTGCAGGAATAGAAGCAAAGTAAGATTTGCTTCTATTCCTGCANTATGAGGCTTCAGAGAGAGCTGAGTTGATAGGTTCTTACAGTATAAGCATGAGGACCTGCCTTTGATCTCAGAGCCTGCATGAAAAGGCTAGGTGTGGTGGCACATACTTCTAATGCCACTCCTGAGGAGGCAGAGCCAGGCAGATCTGTGTGGCTCATAGGCCAGCCAGCATAGCCTACTAGTGAGGTCCAGACCAGCAAAAGCCTCAAGGGATACCACCCCGGATTGACTGGCTTCCACATATACACACTGGCATGCATACCACACACAGACTATAAATTTAGGTTAGGGTTTCAGTCTTTGTCCTCATTAGGATGTTACAGTTTTTAACAGNCTTGCACTTTTATTTCTATGTCATTGATCTGTTCTAAAAACTGTCTTTTTATTTTATAGTTCTAAGGGCTNCAGGTGGAGCCTCAGTTGGTAGGGTGTGGTTAGTGTGCTTGAAGCCCCAGACTCAATCCCCAGCACATATACCAGGTATGTTGGCACATGCCCATACTGCCAGCACTCAGGAGGTAGAAAAAGGAGACTCAGTAGTTTAGAGACAGTCTAGGCTGTGGGAGACCCTGTCTCTGGTCAGTTTAAATCTATATATATATATATTAAGTGTGGACAAGTGGGAAATAAACTGTATTATTTTTGTTTAGTAGAGTATGCCTCTGAAACATGTATTTGAATTTATGTTCTAAGTACTCATCAAGACATANTATAGTCAAAAAGCTGCGAACATGTGGTTTTTTTAGAATCAGAAATCTTACCTACATATTCCTATTGTCCCAGATTCTTGGAATGCTAAGGCAAAATCGCTTGAGCCCTAGAGTTGGATGCCACAAAGAACACCTTAGTCACACTCTCTCTCNTTAAAAAGAAAAGGAAAAACTAAAAAGTCAGGGCTGTAGAGATGGCTCAGCAGTTAAGAGCACTTAGTGCTTTATCAAATGACTGGAGTTGGGNTCTCAGCACCCACGTCAGGACGCTTACAAACACCTGTCTCCAGCCCCATGGAAGCCAGCGCCTCCTTCTGACCTCCGTGAGCATCTGCACACTTAAGCGCGTGTACACACACACACACACACACACAGAGAGAGAGAGAGAGCGAGAGAAAGAGAGAGAGAGAGAACTCAATAAAATAAATCTTTAAAACAGAAATCCAGGACTCATAAACTGAATTTTATATGTGGATCTTTTGAAATTGCTTTTCATGTTAAAAAAAATACTGTTATTATATACTTTAAATTAAGCTATGAAATATGTCAGAAAGAATTTCTGTATTTAGAGAAATTCTTATAATTTTTTCTTAGAGTTTTTTATTTACATTTTTTATTTGTGTGTATGTGTGTCTGTGTCTGTGTCTGTGTCTGTCTGTCTGCCTGCATTTGCCAAATCATGCTAGAAAGGGGGTTGGATACCTTGGAGCTAGGGTTGCAGGCAGTTGTAAGCTGTCTCTTATAGGTGCTAAGAAATGAACTCTCATCCTCTGGAAGGGCAGTAAGTGCTCTTATCCGGTCTCTCTTAGCCTTTTGTTTGTTTTCTNATTTGATTAACAATTTCTTTCAGAAAAACCTAGTTCTTTCTTTTCTTTTCTCTCGAGTATGCGTGTGTGTGTTTGTGTACAACAGGTCCCACTTTGTAGCCCAGGCTGGCCTCACTTTCACCAGCCCTGCCTTACCTTCCCAAGCTCTGAGATTACAGACATGAGTCACCATACCTGGCTCCTTCTATCTTCATGTTCCACGGTCTCTGGAGTCCTCATAGGCCNACATGACTTCCCACCTTCATGCTCATGGCTGGTCATCGCGATGGGGAGAGCACTGCTCCNTACACCCATTTTCCTATCATAGTCACTGACCAGAAATTCTGAGGTGGCCACAGCTAGCTGCAAGGTGGACTACAAAAAATGCGTAGTCTTTACTTGGGCGATGGTGTGCCAGCTCAGAATGTGGAGAAAGCTGTTTCTACTGAAGTACAGTGCTAAAGTCCCTTGTTTTTGTCGGATGTGTCTTACTTCTGCAGTGTCATGGTGTAACGTCAGTTAATGTGTTCATTCCTTACAATAGTTTTTCCTTTGATCCAGGGTTACCAGTACCGATTATTACTTCCTAAGTGACGGTCTATTTGTACCTGAAGACCAGCTAGAGAACCAAAAACCACTACAGTTGGACGTGATCGTGGTTGAACCTCACAGACTCTGTAACAATCAAGATGACAGTGACTCTGTATCTTCTGCAAAGAAGCCCAGGCTGGCACTGGACGGTCGAGAGAGCACTGCTGCTGCTAATAGGGACCCTTGCTCAGAAGGACTGCAAGGGGATGCAATGACACCACCAAGTGACCATGCTTGCCGAGAGCCATCATGCTCCTGTTCTTCTGGAGGCCAGCAGTGCCAGAGCACAACCAGCACTGGGGAGATCCTGGAAATGTTGAAGAATGGAGACGCATTTGTTTTAGATATTGACTTGGATTTTTTTTCTGTCAAAAATCCCTTCAAAGAAATGTTCACTCAGGTAAGTGTGGTATTTTGGAAGCATGAACCCTGAGAATTGCGTGGCATTTCTCTGGATGACAGATAGCAGCCTTTCTGCAAACATCCAGATGAGAATTATCTTTGGTTTAAAGGCCATGTTTCATGCCACATATTTTTCTGTTCTTTTCCAATCTTTTAAAACTATATACAAGCTTATCATTCATAATTAAAAATTCCAAAATTTAAAATACTCAAAAATCCAAAACTTTCTATGCACCATGATGAAGTGCACCCCTAAAGTCCCCAGATTTTCCAAAATTTGAAAAACTCCTGGAATTTGATAGAACTTCTGCTTCCAAGCTTGTCAGATAAAGATATCCAACCTACATTATACTTTATAATTTGCTAGCTACATTTTTATTGTTCANTACATGAGTTTATTAATTTTGGGAGGATTGTCGTTCATGCCACATCACACCTGTGGAAGTCAGGACAACTTTCCGAAGTCAATTTCAAAATCCTCAGGGCTGGTGGCAGGCATGTGTATCCTCTGAGCTATTTCACTGGCCAGCTTTACTTTTAAAATTAACAAAGATAACAGGGCAAAGCATAATGGCACATGCTTGTTATACCAGCACTTGGGAAGAAGATACAGGAGATCATGAGTTCAAATCCAGCCTGGGCTACATGAAACCTTATCTCAGAAAGCACTAGCTGTGCCATCCTGGGAAGGGTACTTGCCTTTCTGACTTACAGTGTAAGTGGTCATCCACAGCCTGCTAAGGGTGTGCCTCAGTAGTAGAGTGCTAGCTTGCTCAGGGTTGTGGGTTCAATCCTCAGTGCTNCAGAGTAAGTACTTAAACAATGAATAAACCCCAGCTCTTAGTATTGTTATGATCGGTGAAACACTAAAGACATGCTGAAGTGTTGTGACTAATACCTTTTAGCTCTTACGCAGCACTGGGTCACATGCACTTAGAAATGGAGCTGTCCAGTTATGTTTTTAAGGAGTCTACTCGTTTTATTTCACTTACAAAATCTAGATATGTTAGGCATCTTTCTCTTAACTCAAGTTCTGTATCTGCCATTCTGCAAGCCAGCATTGCTTCTGTACTTTAGAGTTCTCTTTGTTGCTAGGGAAGTAGCTGCATGGTACACATGGGGAATCTTCTGTCCTTGTCATTGAAGACATGTATGTCTCCTATAAACAGCTAAAGTCTGTTTAGATCTTGGGATGTATCCATTCACATAATGGTATGTGCTTATACTAGAAATACTTTTGTGATCTGTTAGCCTATTAGCTAATTTTTATACTATATTCTGCCCAGCTAAATAAACGTGTCCTGAAAAATTAGATCTGTGTTGGAAATCTAAAGTATACAGTGTGCCTGATTGTCCCAGACAAACCTTTGGATATTGTTGGAAATAGGCATATTGTTGGAAACTCCTAACCTTGGGGTTTTTGTTTTGTCTTACAGGATGAGTACAAAATTTTACAGGAGCTTTACCAGTTTAAAAAGCCTGATAGTAACCTTACTGAGGTAAACTGCACTTTATCTACCATTAAGTACTACTTTTGTTTGTAGGATGATATTTTAAGAGAGTTTGTGTAGCTCTAGCTGGCCTCAAATGCAGCCTCCTGAGTGCTGGGATTGTAAGTGTAAGCCACCTTGCCTAGCAATATCTTGTAGCTTATTTAAATGTTCTCAGCAATCCAGGTTCTTTNTGTGCATACAGATATTCACACATACATGTATATTTTTTGGTGAATGCTTCAGTTAGTACAGAGAAAATATTTTTAGCTAACTGAACTGGTATTTTCATCATAATAGTATTTTACTTGTTTTTTAAAGGAATGACTGTAACCTCAGTTTTTCAATGTTTTTAAAGGAAGATTTGGTAGATATTGTTGATACTCGAACTCATCAATTAGAAGATTTAGAAGCAATCTTTGCCGATTTGTGTGACGGTGATGGTGAAGAAACTGTACAGAGATGGGCTTCAAACCCTGGGTAAGACCCCTAACCTTTTTCTTCCCCAAAGCATGAACTCTCCATTCTAGATACATTTCCAAGTTTGTCGGATGAGTTGCTCCTTAAATTAGAATCGAAGGCTAGGGAGATGGTTTACTCGGTAAAGTGCTTGCCACATCGCCATGAGGCCCTGAGTTCAGATCCTGAGCATCTATTTAAAAAGCCAGACTTGGTAGTAATAGAGAGGCGGAGACAAGAGTATCTCTGTAGCTCACTGGCCAACCAGCCTAGCTGAATTGATGAGCATCAGAGGCAGTGAAAGATCCTATCTCAAAGAATAACTAAAGAAGACACCCAGTGTTGACCCCTGCCTTTGTTGAATATTATTTATATGTTCTCGGTCAAAGGGTTTAGAGCTAGAGACAGGAAGAGCAGGAGTCAAAGGTCATCATCAGCTGCATATTGAGTTACAAGCTAACCTGGGCTTTGTGAAATAAAGTTACTTTTCTAAAATAACAGTAAGAATAATAAGTTTTGTTAAAAAGATAGCCAGGTGAGGTGGTGCACACCTTTAATCCCAGCACTCAGGAGGTAGAGGCAAGAGGATCTCCTTGAATTCCAGGCCAGCCAGGGCTACATAGTGAGACCCTGTTTCAAATTAATTTAAAGAAGATGGTATTGAACAACTTTATCTTTCATTTCTCAACCATCATTTGAAGCATGTATCCATGGTGGAGCTCTATTTTTTTAGTCGTTGTTTTCTGTATAGTGCTGTGGGTGGAACCCAGAGCCTTGCACATGCTAGCTAGGCAAGCACTGAGCTATATACTCCTGTCTTAGTGAGGGTTACTGTTGCTGTGATGAAACACATGACCAAAGCTCCTCGGGGAGGACNGGGTTTATTNNACTTGCACTTCCACATCACAGTTCATCATCAAAGGAAGTCAGGACATGAACTCAAGCAGGGCAGGAACCTGGAGGCAGNAGCTGATGCAGAGGCCATGGAGGGTGCTGCTTACTGACTTGCTNCTCATGGCTTTCNCAANCANCTTTCTTATAGAACCCAGNANCACCAGCACAAGGATGGAACCACCCACGTGTGCTGGGCCCTCCCCTACTGATCACTAATTAAGAAAATTCTCTACAGACTCGCCTACAGCCTGATCTTATGGAGGCATTTTCTCTATTGAGGTTCTCTCTTCTCAGATGACTTTAGATGGTGTCAAGTTAACATAAAACTGTCTAGCACAACTCCTAACCCCAAAACATGATTAAAAAAAAAAGTGCTGTATCTAGTATGCCATTTGTTGCCAATGCTAGTCAAGGTTATTATGGTGTTTAATGACTGGGGTGGCTTTTTTCCAGAATGGAATCACTAGTTCCACTTGTACAGAGTTTGAAAAAACGGATGGAAGTACCAGACTATGAAATGGTAAATATTTTATATCATTATAAAATTAATGCTTTATACAGGTAATTTTCTGGGTGAAAGTTTTCTTAAATTGGCTCATTTGGTTTATGTTACTTATTTTAAAATTAAAGNATGATAAAATACATACTTTTCACAAAAGATTTTAAAAAATATTTTCCCAGGGGGCTGGAGAGATGGCTCAGTGGTTAAGAGCACTGACTGCTTTTCCAGAGGACCNGGGTTCAATTCCCAGCACCCACATGGCAGCTCACAGCTGTCTGTGACCCCAGCTCCAGGAGACCCAACACCCATGGCAAAACACCAATGCACATAAAATAAAAATGAATAAAATTAAATATATATTTTTCCCAGGAAAAAGATTCTTATTTTATTTATCTAAGAAGCAANGGTATTCTGAATCTATTATTGTTTTACTATGATTTGAGACAGAGTCTCATGCAGCCCCCCTGGCCTATAACTCCAGATCCTCTGGCCTCCACCTCACAGTTCTGGTATTTCAGGCATGCACCACCAGGCCCAACTGTTACTCCTTCTTTGTTTTTTTTCTGTGCTTGTTGACAGTCCAGTCTCACCTCACCATCTATAATTTAGTCTATGGTTTCTAATTTCATCATCTACTTGTTGATTTTTTTCTATTTTCAGACAAGGTTTCACTGTGTATCTCTGGCTGATCTGGAACTTGCTGTGTAGACCAGGCTGGCCTCAAACTTCCTGTGATTAAATGCTGGGAATAAAGGAGTATGCCACCATACCTGGCCATTAGTTCTTACTCAGGCTCTTTTCCTTTCTCTGAAAACTTACCTGATCATAAAAACCAAAAGAGAGAAAAAAGAAAAAACTGTGTTTGGTACATTTTAAATGTTAGTGCTTTGACCTGAATCATTACAAAGACCTGTAATCATAATTTCTAACTCCATATCACCTTAGAGTCCTTAAAGCATATATTTTCCTTTTTGATCCAATATTTGAGAAAACATAAAGCTTTAAAAGTTCAAGTGAAGCCAGGAAAGGCTTCACTATAGTCTCCACACNCTGGGAGTGGAGGCTACAGTAGCAGGTTCCAGGCTAGCCTGGACTACATGCTTCCTACAGCCAGTCTGGGCCATATAGCAATGCAGTTCAGGTGCATTCCTCAGATTGTTAAGATGCCACAGTTGAGACTCGGAGTCTGCTCTTCTGTCTCATCAGTAAGA
>LZPO01044479.1:247031-259215 GCA_001675575.1 Neotoma lepida | reverse complement strand
TTCTCTCTGTCTTATCACAATGCATGTGTAGCAGTCAGACTCTACAGAATTGGTTCTCCTTCTACATTTACATGGGTTCTTGAGATTGAACTGAGGTCCAGGCTTTTCGTAGCAAGCACTTTCATTGGCTGAGCCATCTCACTGTCTCTGTCAGCCTTTATTTTTGAGATAAGGTCTCAGTGAATGTGAAGCTCGTTAGTTCAGCTTAGCTCACTGGCCAATGAGCTTTAAGACTGTACCTGTCTCCTCACTGCCCACTATCTCAAGAATCTTCTAAAATCAATAAAGTCTTAAAGTGTCATTTAGAATCTTTTTGTTATGAGTATTGGGTCTTAAAGCCAGTGCTTGTGCATGCTGGCCATACATTCTACCATTGAGATGTATACCCAGCTCACGGTGTCATTTTTTATTTATTTTCAGGTTCACCAGGCTGGGCTAACCTGCGATTATTCAGAACTCCCTCATCATATCAGCACAGAAGAAGAAATTGAGTATCTTATTCAGTCTGTGTATTATTTACTGAAAAATCTTCCAAAGCCTACTCTTGTGACAATTGCAAGGTAAGTGTGATTGGCTAAATGACAGCCGATCACAAGGACAGACGTCCATGTCCTGCTCTCTGGAACCTCTGGATGTCTTGTTTCTGCACAGCAGTGGGGGCTTTGCACTGTGATGAATGCAAGGATTTTGAAATGAGTTATCCTAAATTACCTGAATAGAACCAGTGTTGTCACAAGACTGCTCCTAACAGGGAGTCTGAAATACCAGAATCAGAAGGAGATGAGGTTTGGAAGGTACCATACTGCCAGCTTGGAAGATGGAGAGTAGGTCTCCTATTCTCAGCAAGAAATGCAGGCAGCATCTAGATGCTAGTAAAGATGAGAACAGAACTCTCCTAAAGCTGATGTTCAAACCCCACCTCTGCCCCACACGTACACACAGAAGAGCTGGCTAAGCAGTTAGGAGCATTTGCTGCTCTTGCAGAGGACCCGAGCTCTGTTCTCAGCTCCCAACATCAGGTTACTCCCAACACAACTCCAATTCTAGGGTATCTACTGCCCTATTCTCGACTCTGTGAACGCCCACNCACATGGGCACACTCACACAACACAAACACANAAAAATAAAATTTTAAGGAAAAAAATTCCCCTACCCTGAAACAANACTTTGTCACCTATATGGGGCTTGGGAGCTTTAAGAAGTGTGTAAGGCATGATCTGGGGAGATGGCTCTGCAGGTAAAGTGCATCCCGTGCAAGTATGNGGGCCTGCGTTCAGCCATGGTAGCATATGCTTGTCACATTCACGTGAGAGGCAAAGGCAGGAAGGTCACAGGAAGCTTGAGACCAACCTGGTCTACATAACCAGTTCAAGACCATCCAGGTCTGCATTGCAGCATCCTGCCTCAAAACAGAACTACAGAAAGTTGGTAACTGTACCTGTCCTATAGAATAGCTTTTTAAAAATAATGATAGAGAACAATTCTTGTAAAGTACCTAAAGTAGGGTGAATATCTGCCAGCTCTCAGTCACCCGCATGTCTCTTCACTGACACAGCACACACAGGCTGTTCCTCCACACAGAATGACTTCATCATACTCACATATCCTTCCTCTTTTTCTCTTGGCTCCAGGTCAAGTCTGGATGATTACTGTCCTCCTGAACAAGTTGACACCATTCAGGAAAAGGTTCTCAGTGTGCTGCACTCGCTCTATGGGACCCTGGACACTCACCTGGTGTATTCAGAAGAGTCTCCGCCATGTTGAAACACACAGAGCACTAGGTTCCTATGCATTTTGTTACAGTTAACAGGGCCTTTGTTTGTGAGTCTTCCAGAGTATACTTTTATTTTTTTGGCTTTTGGAGACAGGGTTTCTTTGAGTAGCCATGGCTGTCCTGGAACTAGTTCTGTAACCAGACTAGCCTCAAACTCACAGAGATCTGCCTGCCTCTGCCTCCTGAGTGCTGGGGTTAAAGGCATGTGCCACCACCGCCCAGCCAGAGTACACTTTTTATGCTAACTTTGAGTTGAAATCAGTCAGATATTTTGAATCTCAAGCAAATATCAGTTGTTGAATACGGCAATTGGGGTAGAGGTAGAGGATGTTTGTTTGGTTTGGTTTTATTGTTTTCACAATAAATCTGTTAACCCCAGTTGATGGGGACTGTTGGCTATCTTTCTTACTTTCCATGTTGTCTTTGATATTGTGAGAGATTTTTTTCTCTTCCCCAAACAGAACCTTGGATTATATGAGATTTATTTATTCATCCATCTGATGTTTATTTAGCACTTTCCTGTGCCAGAACACTGTTAAGGCAAGATTCCCTGCCCTCCTGTGGGAGACGCATGAGAAGCAAATAATGGGCTATGGACAGTTTCAGGAAAAAAGAGAACCATAAATGTGTCTTGGGCATGCAGTTAGTTCTCGGGTACCCTGGCCTTTTAGGAAAGTAACATTCTCAAAAGTGATGCAAAAAGATCCTTGCCAGTTCATGAAGGCTGCCTGTCTAAGGATGTTGAAATTGTGCCTACACTTTGGCTAAATGTTCTCCAGCATTGTTTTCATGCAAGAGGTCTGGTTGAGTAAACCTGAGCATCCAAAATTTCCCTTTTGTTGCCTTTTGTTTTATTGTTGTTGCTTTTTGGTTGGTTGGTTTTTTTGAGGCAGGGTTTCTCTGTGTAGCCCTGGCTATCCTGGAACTCACTCTAAAGACTAGGCTAGCCTCTAACTCAGAGAATTACCTGCCTCTATCTCCTGAGTACTGGAATTAAAGGCGTGCACCACCACTGCCTGGCTGCTTGTAGTTTGTGATAATTGGAAAGGCTTTGGGGAGTTATTTCCTTCAGGTGGTCATTGTGGGTCTCAGTTGACATTTAGTCACCAAGTGTCACTTTATTGGCAATCAGGGTCAAGGGACTAAGCAGTTCAGAGCACTTGCTGCTCTTGCAGAGGACTAGAGTGCAGTTCCCAGCACCCATATGGCAGCTCACAACCTCTTGTAACCCCGGAGCTAGAGGCCAACACTCTCTTGTGGCCTCCCAACACCACACACGGGTACATACCCACACATAAACACATAAATAAAAATAAATCTTTTAAAAATCAGGGTCAAAGAATTTTTCTGATAAACTAACTATTTAAGGAAAAAGTAGGAAAGTTACATCTTTATGACCTGATGTAACTACCCAAGGACATAGCTGCCTTCCACCAGCCTCCTCATGTGACTGAACACAATGGGTCCTCCCTTAGATGAGTGCAAAGACAAGATAAGTAAGTGATAAAAGTGAAGAACCATTTATTATTTGAAGCAGTGAGGAGAGCACTGGGGAATGTTCCCTGATAGTGTCTCTCCCCAAATAAAGAAAGAAGGGAATTGCATTGAGGAGACTTGTGCACGTTTTTCCTGGAAAGTCCTATCACTGCATAGAGAAGAGATTATTTTTCTGCTATATGCATTTGGAGATCATGCTTTATGTATTTAAAAAGTTTGCCCTTAGTGACCCCGAGGAGTGGCTAGGCTATTTTGGCTGTATTAAACTTGTGGGGAGGGGGAAATGTGCTTTAACAGATGTAGCGTCTTCCCCCTCTGCCTCTGCAGACACCAGTGTTTAACCCTGAGTTCCCACCTTGCAACCATGAATAAGACACTCCTTATCACGGAAGTTGTTTTCTCAGTTTGCCTTTTTTCCACACTTTGCTTCGCTTTTGTTCAGTAGTTACTTGAACTGCTTCATTTCTTTTCCTTGAAAGGGTAAGATGGTGTGTAAAGATAAAACGTTTACATCCTTCACTCCTGCCTCAGCATAGCACTCGTTTCGTTTGTGCAGATCACCTTCAGTCCTCATCTGCCCGTGTCCTGTAGAGTTGTNTAGCCAAAATCAGAGTTACTTGGCTGTAGCTAGTACTCCAGGACATGTGACCATTGTCATGCGGTAGATGGAAGATATTCGGTTTTTGTAGTGGCCATATTTTCCTTTGGTGAATTTTCTTGTCACTATGGAAGCTTGTCTGTATTGTGTAAGCAAAGCTAACTGATTTAGCCTTCCATTTTGATACATTATGTACCCAAAAGGTTTATGTTCATAGAAAATTAGAATTGTAAAATTGTGCTATTTGTTTTTAAATTTTGAAAACTTCCTGTTAGAATTCTGTAAATAGGCATTATTTTAATGAATAAATTATTCTATGTGCTAAATAAAATTAAAAGATATGTTTGAAAGTTTTAAGGCTTTTATGTCAAACTGTAGCACTAACTATTCTTGATGTCAGTCTGTTGACTTCATTGGTTGTTAGCTATGCTTTGATTTTTGTTGTTGTTGGGAGGGTTGTTATCATTTATTATGATTCTAATGAGCTCTGATATAATTCATCATTTTTAACCTGGGTTGGATAAAAGTGGTGGTACACACCTGTAATCTCAGTATCCAAGCTAAAGCAGGACGATTCCTGTGAGTTCAAAGCCAGCCTAGGCTACATAGACTTATCTCAAAAAGAGAACAAAAAAATCCATTTCCTTTACAGGAATTCTGGTGTTAGAGGTGTTCCTCTAGCAGGCCTCCCTCAGCCCTGTGCTCTGTCCTACTTGTAGAATAAAGTCCAGTTAGTAATGTATGAGTCCGTACATTCCAGACAGGAAGATATTTAGTATCCTTCATTTGTGTTCCAAATGCCAGGAGGGAATACATACACAAATAGCCATCTCTCCAGAGCCCCTGAATCCTGAGTTTTGAAGCAATATTGAGTTCTCACAGAAGTTCTATGAATAATGATTCTCAACACTAGAGATCTTTATTCAAAAAGGGAGATGTTTTCCCATAAGGAAAGAAGTTACTAGAGGTTTAAATAGTCACCCATAATTTAAAACTTTTTTTATTGCAATCAGTATAAGCATCTATTGACTAACGTTTAAAATTTTTTTTATTATTATTTTAGTGTTTTATATGTATAGATGTTTTGCCTGTAAGTATGGGGGCCCGAAGAGTGTTGAATCCCCTGGAACTAGAGTTACAGGCAGTTGTGAGCTGCCACGTGGGTTCTGGGAATCAAACCTGGGCCCTGTGGAAGAGTAGCCAGTGCTCTTAACTACTGAGCCATCTTTTCAATACCCTAATATTTTAATTTTTATTTAAAAAAATTTTCATACCTTGTATTTTGTATATAACTTCTCCCAGATCCTCCCTCCCTACCCACTCCATGTTCTTTCTCGGGGGGGGGGAGTCCATTTTGTGTAGGCTAACTGCTCCTGGGATGGGACTTGCCCTAGAGTGGCTGACATACCCAGTAACACACCACTGGAGAAAATATCAGTTGTAAACAGTTTCTTGGTTACAGGGAGGACTTTGTGTCCACTTCCTCTTCTCGGTGCTGGGATTTTGTCTGATTTTAACCTTTGCAGGTCTTATGCATGCTGCACAGTCTCTGTAGTTCATGTGCATCAGTCCTCTTATTTCTGGAAGATGCTGTTTCCTTGGAGTCATCCACCACCTCTGGCTCTTAAAATCTTTCTGCCTCTTCTTCCACATAGATCTCTAAATCTTGGCTGGGGGGGGGGGGTTGATGAAGACGTTCCATTTAGGACTGAGTGCTCCAAAGTCTTGAACTCTCTGCACATTGCAATNGTTGGTCTCTGTGTTAATCACCATCTACTGCAAGAAGAAGCTTCTCTGATGAGNATTGAGCAATGCTCTGATCTATGGGAATGGCAATGTCATTCGGAGTCATTTTATTGCTGTGTTCCTTTAGCAGAATAATAGTAGTAGGTTTTCCTCTAGGCCTATGATCTATTTAATCCCAGGTATTTTGCCCCTTCAGCAGTGTCAAATATGTCTTCCATCTCATGGAGTGAGTCTTAAATCCAATCAGAAGTGGTTGGTTACTCCCATAACATTCGCGCCACTATTACATCAGTATATCTTGCAAGCAGGTCTTTGTTGTAGCTTGCAGGGTTTGTAGCTGGTTGATGCTGATGATTACTTTTCTCCTCCAGCATGCAAAGCACCTTCTAGCACTATGAACACTAGTCATCACGGATGAAGCTTCTAGTCAGGCACCAGCCTGATTTCTCAGTGTTTGATGACATGAGAAGTTGTGTCTTCAGCAACAGGGCCTTTCCATTCAGTTCTAGACAATAGCCAATAGCCTTGGCAATAGCCTGTGGTGTTTAAGGGAATGTCTATGGAACCCAGTCCGCTAACATTTTTATCTTATACTTACATAGTCACAGATGTTTGGGTTGTTTGTGATCTGTCCTCCTATAAATAAGATCTGATGAGAACTGTGTTGCAAATGCTGGGTAAGCATAACCTACAAATGTGCACAGCTTGAATTTTTGCCTAAAATTTTAAAATGTAACATTTGACATGATTTCCCAAGAACTGTGTGTGTGAACTTTAGATTCCTAAAAATATCCTGCTTTGGGTGAGCTTTGCTGACTATTGAAGGACTGACACGTCTCCCCAGTTCTGGTTAGTTCCTTCCACTTTAAAGTACAGCTGTAGTCTTTCTCTGCCCCTCTGCTTCTTCCTGGGCCCAAAGAGTGAACAAAGGAATATCAGGCTCTTCTCTTATAGAAGGATTTGTTCTGCCTCCTCATCTACTGTTGCAAGTTTTTGAAGGTAGAACATGAAAGTGGTTCACAGTGGTACCAGTGGATGACCAAGTCAACCTTAAGGAAGCTGTTGCTCAGAGATGGAATCCTGCCCTTGCTAGCAGCTGTATCAGTGATGGTGCTACAGTTATTTAGAAAATTAGGAGCGAAAGGTGATGTCTTTTTGGGCTTCCTCAAATCCCAATATAACATCTGCTTGTTAAATAGTTTATTAAAATCTTCTGCTTTATAAAATTGCTTGGAAAGTTTATAAATTCGGCAGCCTTTTGAAATTCTGATAAAAAAAAAGAAGGAAATTATATCTAAATACAGTCTTTTTAGTTGCGACATGGCATAGAGCTTTTTAAACCTTTTATGGTTTATTTTGCTTTTGAGTATTAATAGACTAGTAATTTGACTTTTTTTCTGGAATCATGCTGAGACAGGCAACATGGCACCTTAGGAAGATTCCCAGATAAATAACGTGTAGTCATAAAATGTCAGCATATAGGATGTTATAATTCAAAGCAAGGTACCCACAAATTAAACTTTATTGCAATCTACCCAAATAGAATTTTACAAGCTTATTAAATAATGTCAATGAAGATATGACTATAGTAAGATATGATATGATAGAATGATAAAGATATGATATACTAATATAAAATATTCAGGTAGCCACACATTGGCACATGTTTGTAATCCCAACAGTTGAAAAGCAGAGGCAGACAAAACACCATGTGTTCAAAGTTAGCCTGGTCTATATATAACAAGCTCCAGGCCAGCCAGAACTACATAACAAGACTCTGTATCAAAACTAAAAATGTAACTAATACTGAGGGTCAAAGACAAAAATTGCAGACCACTGGGGCTCTATTCACTGCTCCAGTTCTGTTCTGCTGTTTCAGGGATCTCAGGCAGGTGTCTGCTTTTCTCCTGAGAAGGTCAGAAGCCTGGTCTACACAGCCCACAACAGTTCCCCACTACAAGTGGCCAGAAAGGAGTTCAAGACCAGTTCTGCCTCCCAGACAGCCACCAGATTTGTTGATGTGGCTAGATCAGAGGCTAACAAGTGGAAATAGAGTCAGTTCTTCTCCTGTGCCATTCTGAGCTTTGTGCTATCCAAGCCTGACAACTTGAGTTCAATCCTAAGAAAAAAAGAACAATACCGCAAATATCACCATACCTGTTTCTAAGTTATGCTACTGAGCCACAGTAACAAATACACTATAGTACTGGCACAGCAACACATAGATCAGTGGACTAGGACAGAGGATCTAGATATAAACCAACACAGGTACAGCCACCTAATTTTTGACAGATGCCAGAAATATGAAGAAAAGAAATTTGAAGAAGACATCTGCTTCAATAAATGGTGCTGGCAAAACTGGTTATCCACATATAGAATAAAACTAGATCACCTTGGAAAAAAAGAAAAAAGCTCCAAATGGATCAAAGATCTTAACAGAATACATGAAACTATTAGAAGATTAACTGTAGAAATACTTCTAGATATTGGCATAGGCAAGGACTTACTAAATAGGCTCCAGTAAGCCAGGAAATAATGCTAAACAATTTACAAATGGCATTTCATAAAACCAGAAAGCTAAACAGTTAAAGAAACAGCTGAGTGGAGAGTTGTCTTAGAGAATGGGAGGGCAGCTTTGCTAGCTATATGTCTAAGAGGATTTATAGCTAGAATATACAAGGAGTCAAAAAACCAACAAGAAACCCAATAACCCACTCAATAAGTGGGGTCATGAACAAATGGTTCTTGAAAGATAAGTTCAAACGGCCAATTAACGTGTGAGAAACATGTTCAATGTCGCCAGGCATCAGAAAATNAAAGTTACACTACATTTTTTTTTTTAATTCTCTAGTAAGGTATAGCTCACACAATATCGTGTTTTCAGTTCAAGGGCATGAATGTAGAAAACCACAGAATGTTACAGCTGAAAGAAATCCTAGACATAATCTCTTCAACTCCCTTATTTTCAGATAAAGAAATTGAGATCCAAGAAGACTAGGATTTGCTCAAGGTCAAAGATCAAACAACAGGTCAAAGGTCAAATGTCATTCTAACAGTAGGGTCTCCAGAAACCCTCTCCAGAGTTCTATTGTGTCGTTTGGCCTGTTTAAAAGAAATCTCCCAGCCGGGCATGGTGGCACATGCCTTTAATCCCAGTACTTGGGAGGCAGAAGCTGGTAGTTCTCCAAGTTCAAAACCAATCTGGTCTACAGAGCAAGTTCTAGGACAGTCAAGCTTACACAGAGAAACCCTGTATTGAAAAAAAAAAAGAAAGAAAAAAAATCTCGCAAGCTGAGTATGGAGGTGCCTGCCATAATTTCAGTGCTGAGGTGATGAGTTTGAGGTTTCCTGAGCTACACAGCAATGTCTAATAGAGAAGAGAGAGGAGAGAGAGAGGGAGATGCAAAGAGAAGACCTNTTTTCTGCTAATGACACTGTATCTCACAAACCCAGAACAAAGAGAAAAGAGTTACACTATATCAACAGTCCTTCTCACCACAGTCAGAATGTCAGTCATTAAGAACACAAGTGTTAGCTGGGCGGTGGTGGCACACACCTTTAATCTCAGCCCTTGGGAAGCAGAGGCAGGCAGATCTCTGTGAGTTCAAGGCCAGCCTGGTCTACAAATCAAGTTCCAGGACTGTTACACAGAGAAACTCTGTCTCAAAAAACCAAAAGAAGGAAAAAGAAAAGAAAACAAATATTATAGCACAGGTCTGTCATCCCAGCACTTTCGAGTTCACGACCAGCCTCAACTACAATAGCGGGTTTGAATCCACCTTCAGCTACACAAGATTCTGTCTACACAGCAAATGCCGGCAAATGGGGATGAAAAAGAACTTTATACACTGTTGGTGATAATGTAAACTAGGCCACAATATTAAACAGAGCCGGATTAGAAGTGTGAAAACTAGAAACTGGAAGAAATGTACAATGAAACTTTTTAGCTAGATGTTCTGAATAAGGCAAAGAGCTCTTGGCCAGGTGAGCATGGAAGGTGACATGTCTAGAGACAGCATGGAAGCTGAGCCTCCCTCTTCCTGTACCTCACCCTGTGTACCTCCTCATTTGTATGCTAAACCAGTAAACATGACATAGAATTTGGAATATTATCTTTCATGGAGTATGCAGCAACCTCCAAATCATCTCTAAATTTGTTTAAATTTGATTACTGTGTATGTGTGTGACATGCTTGTGTGAGTGCGGCTATGCACATGCCACGGCATGTGTGTAGAGGTCAGAGGACAGACAAATTTAGGGAGTTGCTTCCACATTGGGATTTGGAGATCAAACTTGGGCTTTTAGGCTTTCCTAGCAAGCTCTTTCCTACTGAGCCATCTTCCTGGCCCTCTGTTGCCTCATACCAAAGNGAAAAGGAATATCAGACATCAACCGGATGGGTGAGAAAAAGTAAACAAGTTAATTCTTACAGTATCGGCACAAGAAGATAAAAGCCTTCATGCCATCATATCAACATCACATACACTGTCAAATCAAAGAGAAAACCTAAGACTGGCAAGGAGCCCATTCACTGCAAACNTGATATTATTCTAACCCCAGCCTCCGTGTTCATAGGAGGTGCCAAGCAACAGACACAGGTTATGGAATTCCTAGTAGGTAACTTTAAAAGATGAAATGATGGCTCAGAGCTGAGGACCAAGTGCCTGTACTATCACTTGGAAGATGGAGACAGGAGGATCAGCGATCTCATCAGTGATATGCTTGCCTTGCAGACATGAGGACCTGTGTTCAATCCCAAGAACCCATGTGGAAATACAGGTGTGGTGACAGTTTGTAATCTTGTGCTGGAGAGTTAGAGACAAATAGTTGACATGCCTACTTGGCAAGGTCCAGACCAGTGAAAGGTGAATAGCACCTGAAGTCTTCTGGCTTCCACATGCACACACACACACACACACACACACACACACACACACACACACATATAACTCAATGGTAGAGCACTTACCCTAGAACATGCAAGGTACAGAGTGCAATTCCCAATAATGCAAAATACATACATACATACATACATACATACATACATACATACATATGATTCTACTGGTAAAGCACTTCCCACACAGACATGAAGATCCAAGTTTGGAGCCCCATAATTTACATAAATGACAGATAAGTGTAGCAGCCTACCTGCAATTCCAAACCACAGGAAGTGGGGGTATGGAACACCCAGAAGCTGGCTAGCCAGACTAGCCTAAATGACAGGCTCACGAGAGACCCTGCCCTGCCCTGTAGCTCCATGTCTGATGTCAAAGGGCTTAGACGGCTCTGCCTTTCCAACTTTGTGCCTGCAACACAATTCTCTCTCAGCCTGGTTCCGTGCCTTGTGTGCAGATATCCCACAGCTCTGGCACCTCTAACACCTTGGGGGCTCTAATGCAATCCAGGCTTCACTTTCACAGCTTCACACAATGGCCTCTCGAGACCCCCATGCAGGCTTTCCTCTGCCACACACCTGGCCTCAGAGGTCCTTAACCTCATAGGAAGATTCTCAACCCCTTTACTCGTGTATCCTTCATGACTCTAAAGCCAGAACCACATGGACACACTGATAAGTTTGGCTACCTGCGTAGGACTACCTTTTGGAATGGTAATCTTTAGTCTATACTATTGNGTGTTAGAAGTATATGGTTCGCTTTTTGATTTTACAAGGGGATTACAATTAAGTCTCAAATGAGACTTTTAAACTGTGTTGAGACTGTGAAAGACAATGGGGACTTTTGAAGTTGAACTAAATGCCTTTTGCATTATGATATGGTTATGAGCCTATGGGGGCCAGGGAGTAGAATGCAATGGTTTGAATGAGAATGGCCCCTGCGGGAGCCCACAAAAACTTCCTAGTGAGATCTGAGCTTGCTTTACACAGCAGGGCTGCATTAGGTGATGACTTGACCGTGTGCATGGTTACCAGGTGTTTGGGATGGTCTGCACTTGGCTGTGCTGGGGGGAGGTCTTTTGCTCCACCCCTTAGCATTCCTTTAAAAGCCCTTTAGAAGAGACAGATAGGGCTGGTGGGTTTTGACCCAGGCCCTCCTGAGCTATCCTGTGTTTCTGTCTCTCTCTTCTATATTTCTATCTACATATTTCTCATTTCTCCCTCCACAGGAGTACTCTGGGGGGAAAAGTGGGAACTGGTCTCCCTCAGGCCTCCATTGGTTCACATATTTGAGTACTTGGCCCCCAGTTGGTGGAACTGTTTGGGAAGGATTGGGAGGTATGTATGGTCTTGGAGGAGGTGTGTCACTGGGATCAGACATTGAGGTTTCAAAGACTCTGGCAATTCCCAGTGCTTGCTCACTCCACCCCGACACACACTCATGGTTGTGGATCAAGATGTGAGCTCTCAGCTATTCCTTCACTCTGCCATCATGGACTCTACCCCTCTGAAACCATTAGCCAAAATATATGCTTTCTTTTATAAGTTGCCTTGGTGATGGTGTTTTATCACAGCAATCAAAAAGTAACAAGCCGGTCGGTGGTGGCGCATGCCTTTAATCCCAGCACTTGGGAGGCAGAGGCAGGCAGATCTCTGTGAGTTCGAGGCCAGC
>LZPO01044479.1:207417-218230 GCA_001675575.1 Neotoma lepida | reverse complement strand
CTCCCCAGCATCACACACTACTAAGTGCTGTGTCTTATTTCCAGCTGTGGCTTCTTTGGCCAGGAATCAATTCGTAGAGTCCAGAGGACTGTGAAGCTCCTAATATNGTGAGATGTGGGNCATGAATACATTTGGCTGAGGAGACCTACTATTCCCATAGATGGNCTTCATCCCAGATGACCTTTNACCTTCTAGTTCATCATTTCAGCTTATATGNTATTTATTNGTTAGGTATCACAGAAAAAAATCTCAAGGGACTACAGATAAGCAAGTNTGGCCAGCTNTNTTAATGTTGGGGACCATGGCTAAATATAAATATATTGAATATAAATAAATGTTTTGGAAGGAAAACATGGGTGAAGGATGAGAGAACTAATAGTTCATTGTCACAACATAAAACAGGGGGGTTAGGTGATAGCACAGTCAATAAAGTGCCTTTTGGTCAAGAGTGAAGACCTCGGTTCAATCCCCAACACCTACGTAAGAAGCCAGGCATAGTGGTTGTGCTGGTTAAATTTAATTGTGAAATTGACATCATCTAGACTCAAGGTAGACAGCAACTGAGGATCAGCACCTAGGGCTGCCCTTTGACCTCCACATGTGCATGCGTACATGCATGTGCACGTGAGTGTGTGTGCACACACACATATATACACTTATGCACCTGTACTACACAAAAAAGTACACATACCTTTATGTACACATATGCCCCCTCCATAANCACACACAAAAACAAAGAATGAAATGCATAACAAAAATGATTTCCTGATAGTCTTAATGGGTGACCTTATGATGTTTTAGGTGAGAGTTTGGGGTGTAAAAAGTAAAAAAAAAAAAGTGGCAATATTTTTCCCAGGCTATAATGACATGTCCCTAAACATGATTGGTCTCATGATCTGGAAATGATCCATTCTCTCAACACAACTTTCCTTGCATTTTTTCAGGGTTTTTACAGGTAGTAGAACTGTTCAAGGTGGTTATAGGCAATACTGATAGAAAACATCATACTCCATCTTAGAAATGGTCTACATGTATATAGATAATTATTTTGTGGCATGGCAAAGATTTATATAGATGAAGGTAAGGCAAAAGTCTCAAACACAAATGCCTACTGGGGGCCAGGAGTCAGAAGACAGGGAAGTGATANTAAATAAAGGAAANTTCTCTGTGTCTGAAGGGGGCAGCCTTTACTCNACTCCACTTTTTAGATTAAAAAACATTACAATTTGTAGAAGTTGGCAACTAATTAAAAACATTTTAAAACAGTGTGTGGGATGAACATATGTTTTGAGGGTGTATTTGGCCCAAGGGCTGTTGGTTTGGGTCTCTCTGTAAAGGAGTTGTTCCCAAGCCTGGCTGCAGATCAGAATCATCTGTGGAGCTGAAGAAACACAGATGCCCAGTCCCCTCCAGACGTGCTGAGCAGAGTCTCCTAGGGGATGCAGATACACAGTGAGGTTGGAGACTCAGGAGAGCAAGGACTAGCAGATGATTAGCAGCCACCATCTGATAACTTTGAAACTCTGACAGCAGGGCAGAGGATGTCAAAGGAAAATGAACACCATCCCCACTTCCGGGAGTGCCTTCAACCAACTCTCCTCCATCTTTTTTGTCTATTCATTTTGCTTTTTGAGTTNAGGTCTCACAATCTATCCCCATCTTACCTTGAACTCACTCACGATCCTCCTGCCTCCACCTTCCAAGTGCTGGGAGTCTCCCAAGTACACACATCACCATTCCTGAATTCTTTTTCCCCTTCTGTGCTTTCTAATGTGGTGACTATTAGCCACGTGTGGATACGTAAGCTTAGATAGAGGCCTGGCGATGTGCCTCTGTGCTGCAGGACTTGCCTAGCATGTATGAAGTCCTGGGTTTAATTCCTAGCATTAAAGAACAGTTAGTTTCTTAGCTGCAGTAGCCATATTTCAAGTGCTAATCACCGAGTGTGACTAGAAGCTACTGAATTGGACAGCATAGGTATAAATCTTCAACACTAAAGCCAGACTTAGTGGACATCCCAGGTATAGAGAGTATGTATGAAAGTCAAGAGCACTTTGAAGACCTTTTAAGCCCTCCATGTGGGACTCTGCTATTTACAGGGCATAGCNTTAATTAATACAGGATATAACATTTCAAAATTGGCCACATGGGCTTATGGCCACTAAGAGAGATGCTTACTTGAATGCAAATTAATTAGTAGGTAGAAAGACTTTTTTAGTGAAAAGGTATTTGTGCAATCATTGGGCCAATGTTGATCTAGTACTTTCTAAATGCCAAGCACTTACTCTTTGGGTTCTAAATTATTCAAGTAAGGTTAAAAAATCGACTTGGGCAGCTTCCAAGGGTTGTCTTCCCAGGTATGGTGAAATGTTTTAGTTTCCAAGCCTACATTTTCTCTTTCAATTATATGGAGCTTTCCTTAACTACAATAGTCATCACCAGGTTATNACATGTCATTTAGTGTCTGTGATGTCGCTCAATCATTGAAAAGGAAGAGAAGAGAAGCCACAGTGGTTAATAGCAGAGTTCTATCTCTTCCCAAAGTGTAGCTTATCTGGTGAATCTTGGCACAACCATGTCCAGATGTGGAATCTGACTCTCAACCTAGCACAGACCATATGACACCATCCAACTTGAGCAGCATTCTACATGGTATTCTCTGCCCCAGACCTCACATACATCTTCCTCTTGCCTGATTGCTTTCATTGGGTCAAAGTCTCCAGAAAGACAGAAAAAACCCCAGCATCAAGGGCNGTGGGACTTGTGGTCAAGGCTAAACCTTTTTAGAGATTTAAATCTTGAATTCATTTCCTTGGTTAGGGTTATTCCATCTGCCTCATTCTTCTGCGTGCGGGTGCTCTTTCCCACACACACCTCCTTTGTGGTGGTTTTGTTTGTTCTGTCTCATTCTGTTTAAGTCAAAGTGTTGTGGGATATTTGTACACTGTGTAAAGATGTATTGCTGTGATTGGTGTAATAAAAACTGAGTGGCCAATAGCTAGGCAGAAGAGNATAGACAGGATTTCTGGGGATAGAAAGGAAGAAAAGAAGGAATCTAGGCACAGAGGAGATGCCATGAAGANACTGAAGAGGTCAGACATACAGTACAGAGTAGAGGTANCCAAGCAACANGGCAAAACATTAAAAAAAATTATGGGTTAATTAAGTTATAAGAGCTAGTGGGACAAACCTAAGCTAATGGCCAAGCTTTCATAATTATTAAGAAGTCTCTGTGTTGTTATTTGGGGGCTGGCAATCCAAACATAGTCCAACAATAAAGCTTGCTACATCAAGGTCTTATTATGTAGCCCTGGCTGGCCAGGAACTCAGGATTCCAGCCTCATTTTGAAATAATTTCCCCCATCCTTTTNAATTTCAGCACTCAATTTAATACTAAAACCAATTCTGTTTGGTGATTCTGTGCATCCTTAATAGTAAACCCAATGTTATTTGTTTGTTGTGTGTGTGTGTGTGTCTGTGTGTGTGTCTGTGTGTAAGTTTATTATATGTTTTTTCAGAATTTTGAAAACCACAGCAAAGAGAGATGTCTCTCTTCTAATATTAATCCTGAATTCCCTTAGGCTCCCTTNAGGAGCTGGTTTTCCAGTAATTGAACTAAAATAACTACATAATCCNAAGCATCAGCTAGCACACTCTTTCTCCTGTGTCAAATATCTGGTGAAGACAGCCGTGCATAGCAGAAGACTCAGAGGTGTGCTCCTTTAGTGTCTGCACCAAACTCAGGCATTTTCTAGGTAAAAGGTGTAAAAAGAAAAATATGACAAGCTACTGGGTTTTGACAACAGAAATGTAGAAATACTGGCTTTTCTATCTTACAGCCTTGAGCTCGTGGTGTTTANGTGCCCTGGAGCGAGTTCCTTAACTTTTCTGAGTATTTGGTCTTTAAAATGGGAGTAATATCCAAGGNCTAGCTGCAGGCCTCTAGTCAGTGCTTAGTAAAAAGTGGCAGGTTCTATTGAAAACTCATTCTTCCTCAGAACTGAAGCCAGCAGGAGCAAGCATCATCACACTAGGATCCTGGGTTGNTAATTTTCTGTTTAAAAAGAAATTTAATTAATTTTAAAACTTATTCTTTGAGAAACTCCTAGATATATCNAACACATTATGGTCATATCCACCCATCCCCTGACTCCAAGCCCTCTGGACTCCATCCAACACATCTTTCTCCCAACNTCNCTTCNTCTATTTGGTATATGTGTGGGTAGCAGGGCTAGGGAGGAACCACCCCTACCTCCCACCCCTAGGTGAGAAGCTACTGGCAGTTGCTGGTGGCTGGGGGGGAAGGCGAATCATATTTCTTTGGGACGGTGGTCANTGGTGAGGTTACTCACGCTTCATTGGATGNCCCTACACTTACGCACATANGAGCAGCACTAATTGGATGCAGTGGGATACTGAAAAAACAAGGAAGCAAAAATTGTTCTGTNTTTCNAAGTGACCCAAATAGTTTGCTTCCCTTGTCCTAAGCATCACAATGGAGTGAGGAAAGAATGATGTGGTTGGCAAGCATGAATAATGCTCACAAAAGACCTCGGTGGCTCGGCTTGGCCAGCTACCAGAGGGTACCTGAGAGTAGTACCCAGGCCCAGGATTACTGTACCAGACTCCACCACAAGCACCTAAATTGTTTATTTTTATTCTTTGAGATTTTCATACATACATAAAATATGTTTGGATAATACAACCCCTCCACCCTCCAAGTCTTCCCAGACCCATGCCCACCCCCACCTTCCACTTACATAGTCTCTTTTGTTTTCCCTCCCCATAATCCACTGTGCTCAATTAGAGTTGCCCATGGCACATAGGTGTAGAGCTAACTTCTGGAGCATGGCCATCTACAAGAGGCCACACCCCTGGAGAAAACTGACCCTCCCCTCCCTCAGAAGACCCCAAATGTCAATAGCTCTCAGCTAGACGAAGAGTCTCATGAAACTCGCCTCCATCCAATCTGGACTGTTGCTTGGCTTGAGCTTGTATAGATNCCACTGCTGCTGTGAGCTCACACATGCGACAGCCTTGTCATGTATAGAAGACACTATTTTGTGACAGTCCTCCCTAACTTCTGGCTCTTACAATCTTCCTGGTCCCTCTTTTGTGATGTTCCTAGCCTTGGGAGGAAAGGGATGATATAGATCTCCATTTGGGTCTGAGCATCCCACAGTGTCTTATTCTCTGTACTTTGACTAGTGGGTCTTTGTATTAATATAGCTATTATGATGAGAAGCCTCTGTGTCTGATGAGGGGTGAGAACTGCACTCTTCCATGGATAGAAGGATATTTAGAAGGCAGCCTGATGTTGTGTCCACTTAGCAAAATATCATTAGCAAGTTCTCTTCTGGGACATGCAACCTCCTCAACCACTTGGCCAGGTCCTTGATCATGTTTACAGTGCCATGTATGAGTTCCCTTCTGTAAAGCAGGCCTTCATTTGAATCGGAAAGTGGTTAGGTATCCCCATAGCATGGATGCCACTGCTGTACAAAGGGGCATATCTTGCAAAGCTGATTGTTATTGCAGTTTTCAGTATTCACAGCTGCATAAGCCTCTTGATGACTTTTCTCCCCCCAATAACCTGCATGGCACCTTCTATTACTATGAAAGCTAGCCAGCGGGAAGGAAGCTTCCAGGTCAGTACCAGCTTAATTTCTCCATGTCCTAGGACCAACATGTATGGTGTCTTCAACAATCAGGCCTCACCTTCAAGTTCTAGTAGGTGACCAAGAACAGTGGCAGTGGCCTGTGTTGGGGAGATCTCCTCTGGGACTCCCCTGATGAACAATTGGAAGGCAGATATTCTGTCCCTGGCAGTGGGTTTTCTGTTTGGTAACCTATGCATCTGGTAAGAGCACCCCCCAGTCCCTCCCCACACCCAATGTAAGGGAACTTCAATGAAACTGCTTTTAAAAATACTTTTAAGGAAACATATAAAACAATAGGTTTCCATATGACTAACATCCTTGGTGTTAGTTGTCCCTCCCCAACCCCTCCTATGCCATACCACTTAGATGCCCCATTAGATGCCCCTTTCCTCCTCATGTGGCCTGGGGAGAAGTAGAACAGTGGTAAACTTTGTACAAAAATCTCGACTCTTGAGGAGCAGAGGATCTAAATTTGAAAAGCAGAGTTTTAGGTCCTGTGTTGAAATGGCCCCTAATCCTCCTACCACCAGACTGAACCCAGCTGGAGGAAGAATCTCAATTGAAGGCAGAAAGGAACTAAGTAGTTGTCTTGGGGTTGCTGTTGCTGTGATGAAATACCATGACCAAAGCAACTTGGGGAGGACAGGGTTTATTACACTTCCACATTGTTGTTCATCATCAAAGGAAGTCAAGATAGAAACTCAAGCAGGGCAGGAACCTGGAGGCAAAAGCTGATTTAGAGGCTGTAGAGGGGTGCTGCTTAATAGCTTGCTCCCCATGACGCTCAGCCTGCTTTCTTATAGAACCCAGGACGACCAGCCCAGGGATGGCACCTCCCCGAAATGGCTGGGCTCTCCCCTCTTTGATCGCTAATTAAGAAAATCCCTTACAATGGTATCTTATGGAGGCTTTTTCCCCATTGAGGTTCCTTCCTTTCAGATGACTCTAGCTTGTGTCAAGTTGACGTAAGACTAGCCAGCACGGTAGTTAATAAAAGAATAGATTCTCATAACCCAGAGTATGGGATCAGAACACTATATACGTGAGTCTATTCCTTTGGGTGAGGAGAAGGTCAGTGATACTGGGCAATTTGGAAAAGCACAGAGCAAAGAACCTCAGGCCAACGTCTGGAACTTTCCGGTAGACTTGTCTGTCTGTCATGACAGCAAGCAGGGAGATACTTGGCTAACGGTGAGGAGTAGTGAGNTGTAGTGAGGTGGAACAGCACCAAATGCAATGACATTCATTAGAGTCCACAGAAGTGGAATTAAAAAAATACAAGCAAAAACGATACATTCTGGATAAATTGCTTTACGACATTATTTATGAGGGGTGGGCCTGGCCGTGGGTAAACAGTTATCTTTTTATTGATGATATGAAAAACAGTGACACCAATTGCAATTGTAAAATATTATTATGGGTAGGATAAATGAACCTGTAATAGCTGCAATATATCCTAAGCCCTCTGGCTGCCTTTCTTTTTTTTTTTTTTTTTTTTGGTTTTTTTGAGACAGGGTTTCTCTGTGTAGCTTTGCTCCTTTCCTGGAACTCACTGTGTAGTCCAGGCTGGCCTCGAACTCACAGAGATCCGCCTGCCTCTGCCTCCCGAGTGCTGGGATTAAAGGCGTGTGCCACCACTGCCCGGCTTGGCTGGCTTTCTTATATGAAAAGCAAGAACTGAAAACTATTTGTTCCCCAAGTGATCCACTCTGCACCCCGGTTCTTCTTATCAAGTTGTCTAAGATTAAGAGTTCTCACTTGATCTTTGAATGGGTGTGGTGGTGCATACCCATCATCTCAACACTCGGGGAGCTGAGGTGGAAGTTCGAGGCCAACCTCAGCTACATACCAAGATCTGGGCCAGCTTGAGCCACATCGTGAGAGACCNTCTCACAAAACCAGCGGCTGGGGATGTTGCTCAGTAGGACAGGGCTGGCCTAGGATACACAAGACCTGGATTTGATTGCCCAATACTCACCCTCAGAAAGTTCTCAAGGGTAAAACCTGCCCTTTGGGTGTTGTACAAAGCCTTTAATACCCTAAGCTGTTCAAGGTATATGGATCTTTTATCTGTCTTATATATTTTTTAATCTGCCCTGTGTTCAGCCAGCAAGTCCTGACACATCTAGGCTGGGTGAATTCTGCTTGACAGCTAGTCCTACCTACACACTAAGTAGTGACTATTTTCAATGAACCCAGTTGTATTAAGAACAAGTATCCGTATGTGGTGCAGACAAAATAAAGCCAATGGTTCTAACACAGTCACATTTGTACTTTTAAGCCAACAAACTTTAAAATAGTTTTCTTGGATCAGACCTCATCAGTACATTTTAAAAGAAAAACAACCTTCAGATTTTTTTTTTTCCTTTAGCTATTTCTGGAAGGAAGAGATTCATTTGGATGTATAAGTTATGGCCTGATAAGAAATTACTATTTATAATAAAGAGGAATGTGCAAGATAAATCTTGGGTTATTAAACTCAGGAAAGATTTATCAGAAAATGCAACCACCTTTCTTTTAAGCTGCGCCTACAACCCCAGAAATGAAAAAAAAATCAAAATTTTGTAAATCATATTAGTTATTGAGGCATTACTATTTGTATATTAGTTATTGAGACACTACTGTTTGTATCTTCAAACTGTAAAGAGTCTTAGCAATTACTAGTGACCAGCAGTCATTTAACATTGTGATACTATTAAGGTGCACCAAAATATAAGCACTAAATTATGACAAAATAAAACCCTGGAAGAGCTGAAAACATGTAATTTTCTATCTTGGTGCTAGAGTAGACACATTAATAGCTGATTAGAAAATGTAAGAAGTACTCTCGGTTGCCCTGGGTGTCAGCTGTCTTCTAGGTCAGGTGAACTGTAGCATAAGTGCATGCACTCACCTTGAGTTTTGGGTTAGCCGGCTCAGACCCCATTAATAGATGAGCAAGGAGAGATATTTAAAACTCTAGAAATGAGGCTCTCTAAACTGTCGCCCTTGATATTTGTCTTTGTGGAAAATGCCCCCAAAATATGCTTGTCCAGGGACCAGCCATGAATTAAATGAGAGGCTCTGTGCGAGTGATGGACTTAGATTTATGCAAAGCTGTAGTTGTATCACACTTACGGGTTTGCTTTCCAAACTCTCTCACATACGATCTTGGGATGCGTCCCAGGATATCTCTAGCCTCTTTTTATAGCTGAGAGCCTGCAGGAGAAGGTTTAATCATTTTACTCATCTTCACATGCTCAGTGTGGAGCTGAGGACAGACCTGTTTCCCTCGGCTCTCGACTTCTGCCTGGTTTTACAATAGCAAAGGTTTCAGGAGTCCAAATGGAGGACCGCCCATGGGTGTGGAAGGGTCCCACTTGTGCTCATGGGCACCTGCCTACCCTCTTGCACACTTAAGGTGTCCCCAAGTTTGTGGCACAGTGCCTGGCCCCTGCCCAGAACCCTGTGGATATTTGAACAGAGACACTGAAAGGCCTGCGGGGTATAAAAGAGAGAGTGAGCTGGCCCACCAGCTGGACTCCCCACAATTGCAGGCGTTAGCTGTTAACACTCTAGGGGAGACCTACCTTTTTTCATCTCAAGAGGTCTCCCTGACTGGGGAGCGACTGAGAGTTGTTTTTGTAATTAGCCAAATGAAAGTTATTTTGTTTGGTCTGCTCACTATGCAAGTACTGGCAGCCATGTGAGAAAGAAAGGCCAGCCATGAAGTTTTCATTTACTTGAAATTTGGCTTTGTTTAGTCAGTCCCAAGGGTCCTACTGTGAAGTTGAGACGAGACAGCAAGGCCCTCCAGGAAGTTACTTGATTTATAGCAGACTGCCTCTGTGTTTAAGGTTAGGCCTGGGAGTCAGCCCTCATCAGCTGTCTTGGGGGAGAGCCCACCCTGGAGGCCTCTGCGCTGGGCTCCACTAACCGCACTCAGCAAGAGATGTTTGTCTCATTCAAGGAAAGAGCTCACAGTCTGGTGGAGAATTCTCCATCACACTCCCCAAGCGGCATCTCTTTACCTTGCTTCCCTACACTGCTACCTGACTGCGGGGCTGCTATCCAACTCTCTGCACCATTCATCCCAGGTCCAGCCAGCCTTACCTTCCATTTGTGGAAAGTTATCCTGGAAGAAAGGATGACATATGGATAATTCCCAAGATGCAAAAAGGGCTTTGATAGTCTTCCTCTACTTTCAAGACAGCATTCTCACACCTTTTATGAAGCACTGATGACTCTTTATAAATCAGGTTAGCTATCGAGGCGTTACTACTTGTGTCTTCAAACTGAAGATTCTCGGGGATTTCTAGTACTGGCTATTCCAGCGTTCCAGCAGAGAGCNTGCTCCTCTGCCCCAGCCCTTATTGGAACTCCTCTGTGAATTCCGGGGGCACAAAAAGCATTGCTGAGGAGAGTGAGAAAACAAACAGGTGAGGACAAGGNAGAAATTCTTCTTTCTTCCCTCTCCTCCCATTTCTCAGTGCAGTCATGTGAATTTCTAGGTCAGTAGANGTCCTTCAGGGAGCTTTGAGTTTTTAATTACTACAAAGAGTGTGAGAAGGACTAGAGCGGAAGTGCACTGTGGAAAGTCCNTCTTGCCCAAGCATGAGGACATTTGTTCGGATCTCCAGCACCTATGTAAAAGCCTGGAGCAGGGGCATGCATCTGTAACCCCAGGGCTGGGGATGTGGAGAGAGGTGGATCTTGGGGCTCACTGGCCAGCCAGCCTAGTCACTTGGTGAGCAATCAATTCAGTGAAAGAGCCTGTCTCAAAAAATAAGGTAGACAGCAATAGAAGAAAACACCTAATTTTGACTTCTGGCTTCCACAGGATCAGCTCTTCTTGAGGACCCACATTCAGTCACACACACTCACATGTGCCTCACAACCAATCATAATTCCAGTTCCAGGAGATTGGATGGCGACTTCTGGCTTCCACAAGCACACACATACATGTATACACACACACACACACACACACACACACACACCACATAAACACACATAAACACACACACACAAGAAAGAATAGAAAAAATATTGTCTTGGCTGGTGCATATAGGGTCCATTCTGGAAAGATTCTATGAAAACCCGTGTTATGTAAACATTACCAGCATCTGGGTACAGAAGTAGCAAGACCTAGTGCATTGTGAAGGTCAGCCTCC
>LZPO01044479.1:186663-197826 GCA_001675575.1 Neotoma lepida | reverse complement strand
CCCAGGAATGGCACCACCTACAATGAACCGTTCCCTCCCCCATCAATCACTAATTAAGAAAATACCCTGTAGACTTGCCTACAGCTTGATCTTATGNAGGTATTGTCTCATTTGAGGATCCTTCTTCTTGGATGACTACAGTTTGGGTCAAGTTGACCTGAAACTNGTAAGCACAGGTAGACGCTATTATCATCCCATTTTACAGCTGAGGAAAGAAAGGTAGATATGCATTTAAGTTCATGTTCCCAGATGTCCTAGCTATGTTTTAGCAGAGCTGGAATTCAGGGCGGGCAGTCTAACTCTGCATCCTGTCCTGTCTCTGTGGGAGATGCCTCCTGTCTTAAGTCACCACTAGTTTTGCATTTGAGCTAAATCAAGACTTACAGAGAGTTTTTTTTTTTTGCTTACTTTAATTTCTTTTTATTATTGTATACGTGTATATGACATGTGTGCATGGGTGGGTGCACATCAGAGGATGTTCTTCCATGAGGGCTCAGGAATCAAGCTCAGGTTCTCAGGATTGCACAACNGGTGCTCTTATCCACTAAGTAATCTTCCAGCACTTTGGTTTTTCTTATTCTAATGGGTGACTGCTTCTCTTTTTACCAATGGGTCGAACTTTATTTTTCTGAGGGAAAAGTTGGGACATAAAATGGAATGTTGGAACATCTCTAATTTGCAAGCCACCTTGGGGAGTCATTGTTAAGGGCAATTGATCCATTAAGAGACTAGGACCTTGCACCTGGCTCTAAAGAGGGAATTATTTCAGCTGGTTCTTTGGCCATATGTGTTTGGCCTCTTGTCATTTGCTAAAGATATGACAATGTGCTCTTTGCTTGGGTTTGCAGCTAGGAGACGTGTGTGTGTTTTTTCCCACCTACCTCAGGAATGCAGCCAGAAAAAGCAGTGGCATCCAGGAGCCATCTGGGAATGCTTCCTGAACCTGCTCTAAATTGGGGCACAGAGCCAGCTGTACACTCACAAGCTTCCGAGTTCACCTGGATTAGACTCACTGCAGAGGATTTATCACCGAAAAAAGATTTATCTGGGATGCCAGCTGTTTGGGAAGCAGCTGAGGGGCAGCTATCAGTTTAGCAGGTGAGGTTGGGAGCTGAGGGGCTCCTTGACTCCACCACTGCCAACCTCTAGAAGCCTGGGTACATCCCTCACTTTGATTGCTTCCAGATGTTGTTTGCCTACCAGAGAAATGGGAATAATGGGTCCCTATGCTCAGGAGACATCTACCCAACCTTCTGGCTTGCTTAGAGGAAGCATAGCGATATGTGAGAACCACTTCGTGCTATTTATTTAGGCAANGGAATTGGACCAGCCAGGGTCCTATCAGAGAGCAAAAGCACAGGCAAGGGAGAATAACTAACTTAAGAGAGTGTAATTGGCAGAAAAGTTAAGGGAAAGCAAGAGGGATGAAGTATGCCAGAGGTAGCAAGAGNAGGGAGCTGTGGCTACCCTAGGTCAGAATAAGCATGAGGAAGGACTACCTACAGAGACAGGGCNTGTGAGTAGCCAGGAGAGCCTGCTGATGCATGCCTATAATCCTCACACTCCAGAGAAAGAGGAGGAGGGTGGAAAGTTTGGATCCAGCCTAGGCTACATAGCCAGACCCTATCTCAAAATACAAAAGAAGAGTAACAAGAGAGGGTGCATGAAATGGCAGATTACACAGCTTCCTGATAGGAACTATGACCTTAGGGAGATCACATTACCAACCTATAAGCCAGAGGAGAAGTTGGAGGGTGGGGTGGGGTCAGATGCCTTCTCCTTGCTTTCCTGCCTCTAATCTTTGGCCAGTGGTATCTACTGCTCAAACCCAGGCAGAAAGCAAAGGAGCAGAACGTGAGGCCCATTGGTGCCTCNGGGGGCCTNGAGCTGGAGAGAGAATGGTGGTCATTAGTGGAGAGCAAACAGGGATAGGCTAGCCCAGGAGCCACATATTGNATGATTTTAGGTNTCTAGGTTTTGACATATTGGCTTTTTAGAGGTCTCACCTTATGAACAACTAAATATGCTTGCTACAGACTGCCAAGCAGAAGAAATCAACCAAAGAACAAATAATGCTACATATGACAAGAACAAAATGCTGTTGAGATAGATGTCTTTTCCCCCACAAATCAAGGAGCCTAGAANTAACTCAAAAACAGAGCACAATAGTTATTTTTTAAGTGTTATCTAACTTTTACAAGTACCAGGCAATTAACTAACTGGTATGTGTATTTTTCCTCCTATTATCCTAACCACAGCCCTATGAGATTATTATTAATCACCAATTTCTTCAATAAATATTTTNTGAGTAGTCACCGTGTGCCAGTCACTGGAAGTTACTTCTCTAAACCAGATAAATACAATATTTCCTATCATGAAGCTTGCTCTCTGCCTGACAAAAAGTAAATATTAAGTGGATCGTTTCACCACCAGTTAAGAGCAGTTGAGATAAGAGTTTTAATATAAAAGCGCTGTCGTGGAATAGGGTGTCGAGCCTAACCTGNGGAAAACAGTTTTCCTGAAGGAAGTGAGAGTTAGTCAGTCCTGGAGAAGAAGAAGGAACTGGAGGAAGGGCAAAATGAGAGAGNAAAACATCGCTCATGGCAAAGGAAACAAAAACACCCAAGTTCTGTGGAATGAAACAGCGTCATGGTCCCTTGGAAGGATGGAAAGGTAAAGAACACTTGTGACATTGGGAAGTTAGGGCTTTCGTGTGTAAGGTGTGGTGGTTTGGATGACAGTGGCCTCCAACAGACTCATATTTTTGAGTACTTAGTCACCAGTTGGTGGAAATATCTGAGAAGGATTAGGAGGCGTGGCCTTGTTGGAGGAGGTGTGTCACTGGAGGCCATCTTTGAGGTTTCAAAAGACTCAACGCTGTTTCCAGTGTGCTCTGTCTACTGTTTGTGGTTCAAGATGTGAGTTCCCAGCTGCTCCTGCCACTATGCCTTCAGTCTGCCACCATGGTCTCTAGTCCTCTGGAACCATAGTCCCAGTTAAATACTTTCTTTCCTTTTTTCTTTCTTTTGTTTTGTTTTGGTTTCCTTTGGTTTTTGAGACAGGTTTCTCTGTGTAGCTTTGAAGCCTGTCCTGGAACTCGATTTGTAGACCAGGCTGGCCTTGAACTTACAGAGACGTGCCTGCTTCTGCCCCCTCCCCCCAACCCCTACCCTCAGTGCTGCGATTAAAAGAGTACACCACTGCCACCTGGCTGTACTTTCTTTTCTAAATTGCCTTGGTCATGGTGTTTTATCACAGCAANAGATAAATAACTAAGACATAACAATGAGAGTGAGAGCCTGCCAAAAAGGTTGGGCTGGGGACACGTNCCCACTTTCAGGGGTTCTAACAGGGCTGTGAAGCTTTTTAAAAAGATGGTCAGCTCTACTGCAGAGAAGGAGTCTGGGAAGCGCAGAGGTAGGACTTGTTGAGGAGATTCCTGCAATAGTATAGATCTAGGGCTGAATGAACAAAACTCTCTTGTCAAGGGCCAGATAGCAAATATTTTCAGCTTTATGGTTCTGTCATACCATGTCCAATACTCATGCTCAATTCTGCCCTTGTAGTGCAAGCAGCCAGAGCCATGGTCTAGTACAGCTTCTTTGCCANNCACTAGCATTTNGAACAGAGTGGTCAAGACTATAAGTACTCAAGGAAGAATTGAGGGGACATAGTTTTGAGACTTGAGGGGCAAGGGTCTTTGAGAGTTTTTGTTTAGGCAGCAGGGGATAGCTGTGTTTTATTTCCTGGGGTGACCAATAATAATAGAGCAGTTTCCAGAGAAAAACAATGATTAATTCAGTCTGTAGTTAAGGATCCAGAGGAACCTGAGGGGTGTGTAAGTAAAGAGATGCCTCCTTCATGAGGAAGANGGAGGTAGGTCTGATTCTGTGAAGTAGTATCAACCTAGAGAAATAAGAAAGAAGGTTATTTTTAGAAAAGACAAAGAAGTCAGAAATTTAACCTTAGTAGAGAAGATAATAAATAAATAGAGTGAGTAGGCCNTAAGAACAAATATTGGACATTGTTACAAGCCACTTAAGATGGACAGCTGAAAAGTCACCCTCTACCAAGGTTTCTATATTCTCCCCATGAGCATTTCAACAGACAGTATAAACTCAGGGCAGGGCAGCTTTCATGCCCCATTGGAGTCCCCCACCCCCACCTAGTTGCCACCCGGGGACAAGAGTGTTTAGATAAGCAAGTGGGGGCAGTGACAGGACATAGAGTTCCTCACACAACTCCTGACAGTGAGCTATGAGGTTCCACATGTTGTGATCAAATAAACAGACTCCACTAGAGACAGCTGCTGGGGCGGCTGGGTTGTCAGTGGAAGTCTGGAGTGCAAAGGAATGTTAAGAAGAGCGGCTGAGGACACGGGGACACTTGTTGGCTGTGGGGGTAGGAGTGCTAGTTGCCACAATGGTTTGGGAACATAGAGGAGGAAACCCACCTCAGGGTCTAGACAGGGCATTTCAGTGACGAGTCCATGGTAAATAGGGAATAACCAAAGGCTTACGGGGGGGGGGGCACGGACCCACGGAAAAGCGAAGGTGTGAGCCTCCCATGCCTCCCGCAGGCTGCTGGGCACTCAGGCAACAGAATTCAGTTGATGTGCAGAAAATAGAAAACATGGATATGATGGTGCCAGAGCAGCCTCTGGTGACTGTCTGCCAAGTGTTGACAATTGTGCTCTCAGGATGTGTGCGGTCATTCAGCAGCGAATGAGGGAGGGTGTGGGCAAGGCAGAGAGCTGAAGTGTTGCATCAAGGAGCTGCATCTCGACCCAGCCTTCCCAAGGTCACCCCCACAGTCATTAACAAATCCTAAACTTGTCCTCCAATGTGTGCCATCAATTACTACCGTTGAACTTGTGGCTGCTTGGTGTCCAAGCCTTCCAGCCTTCTGAGTTCAGGCTTCTGCATTCTACAGTTCTGTATGCGGTTCTGTAGGAGAACCAGAAGCAAAACGGGGGTAAAGAAAAAGAGACATCTGGAACAGTCTTAACAGCCCGCTTCTGTGTTCAGGGCTGTGCCCCATCCAGACAGCTGCTGCTCCTCGAGCATCCAATTGCTTCACCATAGTTCCCACCACGTTTGGATGTGCTCCCTTTGGGACCATTTGCTTTGGATTTGAATCAAGATTTGCCAATTGGTTGGCCAGTGGTGCTGCACGCCTTTAATTCCAGCCTCAGGAGGCAGAGGCAGGAGCATCTCTGTGAGTTTGAGGCCAGCTTGGTCTACAGAGCTAGTTCCAGGACATCCAGTGCTACACAGAAACCCTGTCTCCAAAAACCAAAAACAAACAACCAAAAACGAAAAACAGAAAGAAAAATGTTTGCTAATTCACAATTCCATGAAAAAATCGTTTTGCTTTTAAAATAGATTGTTAGGCTTTGCTAGGAAAAAAAAATATGCTCACCTACAGTAAAGCAAGTTTGGGAGACTTTATTCTGTGACCCAGGCAGTCACATCTGTTAAATTGTTTGATCTCTGAAAGCACTTTTTTTTTCTTTTGCAGTTTCATGCTGGAGATACAATATTGATAAGCTTCATGACATTCTGACTGATAGCACAAATTTCAAAAGACTGTAATAAGAAAAATAACATTCTTTGAGGAGCATTTGGAATTTATCATAAGGAATTAATTTATAAGTGTGCTGCCCTCATTGGAGATTATTTCGTCTCCCCTGGGCCATGGAACAGAGGTATGCATCTACCCATCTGTGGAAGGGAATGACCTTAATTCTTTAAGCTGGCCTACAATGTGGGACATGGATGAAGTCCTGACTGAATGCGTGTTGTTGACGTGAACATGACCACGTCAAGGCCCTCAGTGCCTCAAACCAATGGGGATGGCAAAGCCTTCCCCAGGTCAGGCTCAGGGAAAGGGCAAAGCCTATGTATGGATGTTGACAGGGTATTCAGAAAGCGTGGACTGCAGCTTCATCCTCCAGGATGTCTACAGCCTGAGACTGCTCCCCTCTGAGAGGTAGACTCTCTACCTCTTACTGAGATTAGCTAAACCAGCCTCCTCCTCATGTGGCTGTATACAAGAAACCCACCTCCTCCACCGAAGTATGTATTACACCTGATGATATATTAAACCAGCTGCTGCTGTATCTCCATAGAGCACACGGCCCACCTGATACAAGTTTTCTGTACCTGTGGCTATCCTTTCTTCATTGTCCCAGTCAGGTTTCCAAGGCCCAGTCACACAGGTCANAGCAACTTGGTAGTACTCAGCATTCCAGCACTCTGGAGGCTGAGGCTGGAAGACTGAGAATTTGAGGCCAGTCAGGGTTACCTATCAAGTTTGAGGCCATCCATCCTGGATAGGCNAGAGAGGGGGGAGGGACTTCTTCCTAGGTAATTAACAAACCATACTGAAGAGGTCTCCTTTTGGAAGGCTGGAGAGATGGCTCAGCAGTTTAAGTAATGCTTACTGCTCTTCCTAGAAGACCGGGGTTCAGTTCCAAGCATCAACACTAGGTGATTCACAACTGTCCAGAATTCCAATTCCAAGGGATCTAATTCCCTTTTCTGGAATTGGTGAGCACCAGACACACACATGGTANGCATGCATATGTATANGCATTCACATGCATGAATAAAATAAAAGTAAATAAATCTTTAAAAATAAAGGAGGCCTCCTTTGGGCTCTAAAATTGTGGGATCTTTTTGCTTGTTAACACCTGCTTGGCTTTCATTTTTTTTTAAAGTATGTTTAGAAATTTCATACAATATATTTGATCNTATTTATTCCCTCACTACATTCTGTAACTCTTCCTAGTTTCCCATTTCCCTATCCCTCAACTTCATGTCCTCTTTTTTAAATTATTATTATTTTTTTAATCAATCAACTCCAATCTGAACTGCCCATAAACTCCTGGATGTGGAACCACCAACTGGAGTGTGGTCAATTCACTAGGAGCCATGCTCTTAAAACTGACTTTCCCCCACCCCAAACCATCAACTGTCCATTGCTATTCAGTAGGTATGGGGGCTCATGAACCNCTTCCCACTCCATGCTAGAATGCTGGCTGGCCTGACCTTGTGCGCTGTCCTTCGTGAGTGCAGAAGTTCTGTCATGTCCAGATGACACTCTTTGCTCTAGTTGTCCCCAACCCCTGGCTCTTACAATCTTTCCGTCCCATTTTTTTTGAAATGGTCCCTGAGCCTTAGATGTGTGTGTGTGTGTGTGTGTGTGTGTGTGTGATATAGATGTCCCATTTGGGGTTGAGTACTACAGTGACACATTCTTTACACTTTCACCAATTGTAAAGTTTCTACATTAGCCACCAATCACTGCAAAAAGAAACTTCTTTAGTATAGCAGAGCTATACTAATCTGTATGGGTAGAGAGATAAAAATTATGCTATATCCACTTAGCAGAGTGATAATAATAGGTTCACTCCTGGAGCCCGTGAGCTCTCCTCAACCNTGGGTTCTCAACCAGATGNTCAGTGTCATGCATTTGCTTCCTTCTGTGGAGTGAGCCTTAAATCCAAGCAGAAAGTGGTTGGTCACTTCCGTAACAGTTGTGCCACTGTTGCACCCNTACGCCTATCTTGCCATGCCTTTCATTATGGTACTTCACAAGGTTCACAGCTGACTAAGGTGTTGCTATGCCCCCTTCCTCGAGCCATCTGAATAGCAACTTCCAGTATTATGAAAGCTGTTAGCGGTTAGTCTTTGGCTTCTTCCCACTTTATGTCCATGTGATCTAATCATTCAAACTATAACAGCAAGCTATTTATTTAAAGATAGTCTAAACCATATGTGGTGACACACACTTGTAATCTCACCACTAGGGTGACAGAGAAGGACAAATCACCACACATTTGAGGTCTGTGATGATTAGTCTTCACTATCAATTTGACAGGATTTAGAATCCCCATGGAAACATACACCTGGNTCTGTCTATGAAGGTGTTTCTAAAATGATTTTAGAAGGCAAGACCCATCCTGAATGTATGTGACACCATTCCCTAGGCTGGGGTCCCCAACTGAATGGAAAGGAGAAAGAGAGCTGAGCAACAGCCCTCACCTGGACCTGTCTCCTGCTTGCAAACACAACACGGCCACCTTCCCCATGCTCTTGCTGCCTTGCTTTCTGTGCCGTGCTGAGCTGTAACCTTCACCTATGAGCAAAAATAAACACCCCCTTCTTGAAGTTTCTGTTGTCAGACATTCTGTCACAGTAACAAAAAAGTAATTAATACAAGGTCAATCCAGTTAACACAGGGAGTCCTAGGACAGAGCTACCTAGTGAGATTTTTGTCTCAGAAAAGCAAAAAAATAAAACTAAAGGTAGTTTAAGTTATTGGCTTTATTGATAAGCACATCATAATAAGGAGAAGGAAAAGATTNNTTTTCCCTGGAGACATGAAAATTTTAACATTAAAGAATCCATATGTTTTCCTAGTAGCCAGAATGAGATGAACGCCTTGAGTTAAATAAAATCCAGCCAAGATGGTGATCATCTNGGCTTCATCAAGGCAGCTGAGTGGAAGACTACTCAGATGTGCAACTGGTCTTTGTTTTTACTACATAAAGCCTTTCAAGTTCACCTTAGCTGTTCACCCAAGGTTCTAATATCTGTGGGTTTCGTTGACTGATGATGCCCTTGCAGACAGCAAAGATGCAAAATGCATCCTTATTATCTCACTAATTGATACACCATGTGGAGAGGATGCAGATGATGACTTATCAAGTGTTCCTGGGGATGTCCTTCGCTACTGAGGCAAAATGTAAGGCACCTTATCTGTACGTACTTCATGTCAAACTGAAACTGGCAGTCCAGTGGCTGCTGTTCACACATGCTTCTCATTTGAACAGGAATTTGATTTCTTTGGAAGTGCTACCATTCTCCTTAGGGACCTAAGAGCCTAATGAGACCTTTAGTGGCAAGTAATGTTATCATCATTTTAGAGAAACTCACCCCAGGTTATACCCACGCTTCCTTGTGTTGCTGTTGGTCTCAGAACACAGTGCTTGCTCTGTTGTTTTCCCAGATGAATTGTTACGTCTGTCTTCACGTTCCAAGCACCAGTAAAGACAGATGCTAAGATTGGCAAAAGAGATAAGGAGTGAAGAAATACATTTAAAAGAAAGGAGACAGCACACATGAGTGATATATTTCTTTCTNTAATTACCTTTTTTAGATGACTTAGTGAAGCTACTTAGAAGTAAAAATAGCGTGTGACTGACTTGAAAGTGACGCCTTCTCCCTAAGCTGCTTNGTAGAACAGAACAAGCTTGATCAGCAGGGGAGCCGGGACCGGATTGATGATGCGGTGTGTACAAAATCAAAGACGTAGCAAGCGGCTTACCTATGGAGTCACGTGTCTGGACGCACAGTGNTTTGACTGAATTTTCCCAAGTCTTGGAGAGGACAACTGTTCCAGTGCAGCAGACGCCTCAAGCCCAGAGAAGACTCACTGCCAAGTCCCATCTCTGGTTTACAAAATGAAGACAAATTATAAGGAAAAAAACCACCCNCCTCCCCAAAAAATAACCCCTCTGTGCNTGTGTGACTACTACGGTCACTTCTCTTAGAGATTCTCATTTCGAAGGACAGGTTATGCTAGCCAAAACTGAACTTCTCATCTCTTCTTTCTTNCAAGTTTTAGTAGCTCAGTGTTGCTGGCACCCTAATTCTGAGGAGCAAGTCAGNNCAGAAACAAACCAAATGTCCTCNTCACCCACAGGAACCTATTGGACTGGGCTGGGGGAGTAACTGAAATAGTAAAGTGCTTTCCTTGCATGANTGAGGCCTTGGATTTGAACTAACTCTAGACCTCCCTACAACTGTGTGGTACACACCTGTAATCCCAGTATTCAAGAGGCAGAGGCGTGAAGATGAGGAATTTGGGGTTAGCCTCTGCTACGTGAGATTTTTGTTCTGAAATACAAAACAGGATTTATTGGACGCNCACTACACTCTGGAACCCTTTTACAAAAAACATTCAGTCATCAATATATGTATATATGTATAATAATATATTGTGAATATTGTGAACATAATAAATACTACGTGAACTGTACTTGCTAGTATAGAATCGATTTTTCCTGCCAAAATATATGAAAAAAATTAGTGCAGTAATCAATGTTTTCATATTATAAGTGGAGAGCAGAGAATCAAAGTAATAAAACAATAGATTGGCTTGGCTGTCTTAATAAATCAATAAATCAGAGTGTGTTTTGTAATGGTGAGCTCACCCAGGAGAAAGTCAAAACATCTGCATATGTGGAAATACTAGACAGCTCTGAAGAGACAAAGCACATTTGTCCAGTTCCGATGCATCTCATGGAACATCACTCCCATTATGTGGAAGAGAGAAAGGATTTAAATCTTTCCCTGGACAGATCTTTTAAAGAGCGTCCATCAACTGGAGGTCCATTTTCTATACTGGCTCATGCAAGATTTGGCCTGAGACCAATACACATTACAAAGTTTTCAACAAGGTTTAAACTAAAATCTATCACTGCTGTGATCAGGTATTGGAGTGTGAGCCTGGACTGCTTCTTGTCTGGTAGCTACTTGACTACAGAGTTTCTCTAAGCCTGTATTGTGCTTCATCCAAATAGCAGCCCCTGAGCTTTGGGTGAAGAATGAAAGATACAAGCTCTGCCTGCCCCAACACCAGCTTCCTCATACCCAGAGCATGATGACTTCAGGGGGTGAGGGCTCAAGTATAGAATTTTCCTATTTCTTAGTAATCTTTAAACATAATTTGTTTGGGGATCCAGCTGTTACTCTTCTCTTTAAGCTCTTCCTTGGCCAGGGGATGGCGCACTCCAGTTTGAAGTCATGAAATGGAGGTTTAGGAGACAACATGTGCAGAATAAAGAAAAGGAAGCAATTAGCTAAGTAAACAGGGAACCGGAGTCTGGCTTGGGGATAAAGTGAACCCACAGAGCCTGAGAGCAGAGAGGGAACTCAGCAAGCAGATGACTGAGATCTTTTTCCTCCCTGGAAATGAACTTGGAAGAGCAGTGGAGGCAGAGCAACAGAAAGTGTTGAAACTTTCAATGTCTCTTCCAGAAATATGTGAAGAGGCGATCTGGTGGGTAGATTCTGCTTCACAGGAAGAAAGCTCAGAGGTGAACCAAATGTCAATGCAGTCTGGGGATTGCCCCGAAGGGACACAGCATTCTTT
>LZPO01044479.1:153256-176902 GCA_001675575.1 Neotoma lepida | reverse complement strand
CATCATATGACTCAGGTTTGCACGTGGGTGAACACAGGCAATCTCAAACTCTTTCCAAGTGTTCCAGCGTTGCTCTTTCTGCACCCAAGAAGATGAAAATGGAGCCAAGGTTAATGAAACAAGATGGCAATAAACTCTGTGTGTGTGTTGGCCAATAGACACTTATAAAATGTCTGATTTCAGCTGCATTTCAGTCCATTCCTGACACCCTGTCCCCTGCCCCATTTGGCACAGTGTATTTTATAGAGATTTGGGTAAGACTAGATTGTGCTATGTGGGTCTCCTGGTGAGGAAATTAACTTTCAAGACTAAAGCAGCCATGCAGATATTATTACAAATCACCCAGCATACCAAATTGGCACAGCTTTCTCCCACAGTTTCCCCTACCCACTCTCCACTCCTACGCTGCCCTGGTCATTGTCATTCCCAACATCATTAGGCTAAAAGAAGAGACAGCTGTGCCCAGAAAATATGCTCTGAGTGTCCTCATCAGCCTGGGTTCTCATGAGAGCAGGCAGTGAGACGGCGTGAAGAGAGGAATGTACCGGAAAGGATNGCNTTCACCCTCTCTCTGGACCTAGTACTGATCTTGGAAACCTGGAGCAGATATAAAGCTGATTGATTGCTTGATTGGGGACTGCCGTGGGGCAGCAGTCAGCAATGCTGGGCACCAGGGAGATACACTTGGTACCTGAAACACTCATCTGGTCCCTCACCTGTCCAGTTTCCTGAGCACTGTCATTACCTGAAGCGTGAGCATATCTTAGGGTGAGCTGTCATTTTCCCTTGCTCTTCAGGATCCAGCACAATGCCGAGTGCATGGTAAAAATTAAGATGCTTCTAGTGTTCACTATTTGGCAAGCACTATTCTAGACTCTTTCTACATTTCAACTCATTCAATTCATAATAATCCAGTGAGGTGTATCCTTTTGTTGCTCTTAGGGCTGCCAACACAAATTAACACAAGCTCAGTGGCTTAAAACAACAGAGATGCATTCTCTCGTGGTTCTGGAAGTCAGAAGTCTGAGATCAAGCTCTTTGGCAGGGCCGTGTTCCCTCCAAAGACTTCAGGGGAAAAAAATACGCCTCACCTCTTCCAGCTTCTGGTAACTGTTGACATTTCTTACCACTGTGTCACTCCATTCTCTGCCACTGTCACCACATGACAGTCTCCATGTATGTGTGTGTGTGTGTGTGTGTGTGTCCTCTCATGATTGTATGATTCCACTTTGTGCCTTTTCTAAGGACATTTGAGATTAAATTTGGTGACAATCAGATTGTCTTAGGATTTTTTAGAGAAACAGAACAGATAAAATGAAAATATATTAAAAGAGTGTTTACACAACACCACAGCCTGGTAGTCCAGCAAGGGCATCTTCACATTGAAGAGGCTGAGAACTAGTGAGAACCAGTGNCTACTCAGCCCATAAATCTGGCTTCCTCAGCAGTCCCAACCTGGTGTGGACAGTCTGGAGGATTCCCGGAGAGCCACTGGCCTTTAGTGCACGTTGGAAACCTGAAAGGACTGGGTCTGATATCAGCAAAGGAATATTAGCATGGACTTCTCTGTGAGTCTCAGACTCGTGCTCAGCACCTGNATCTCCATATGAGTGAGTTTCAGATAGCACAAATCCAACCCAACAGGGTATTTCTCTTTCCAGGGAGTTCTCTCCTCCTTCTATAGTGACGCCACCATCTATCAACAGCTCAGTCCNTGGAGTCTAGAAGCCACTCTTGAGGTTCTTGTCCTTTATGCAACCCTACATCCAAACCACAAGGCAGCTTTTCCTCCAGTGTCTATCTCCAGAGAGGCCATACAGTCAAAGCCACTGCTGCTTTGCTCCTGGATTCCCATTATATTTGTCCAATATGTTCTTGAACCCTTGTCCTTTCTCCTCAGAGCACACAGAGGGCTGGTTTTGGTTGAAGAGTTTGGTTTTTTGCTAGTGTAATTTTAGATGCACAGCCAAAATGAGAGGAAATTACAGGTTTCCTCATGCATGCATGTCCTGTCCCGTTCTTCACATCCTCTACTAGAATGTTGTGTGTGTTATGTCGAACTAAGGAACACTGTTATCACCTATAGTCTATCTTCTACATTGGTCTTCTCTTGGTATCATCGTTTGGCAAATGCATAAAGACACGAATCCACTATTATAGTAGCACGAGAGTGTATTATCACTGCCCTGAAAATCCCATGTTCCTCCTGTTCATCCTTTTCTCCCTCTAACCTACTCAGATATTTGAAACTTTTTAAATTTATACTTTTTATTTTATTAAAATTTTTTTATACAAGTTCCTACTATGTAGCTCTAGCTAGACTAAAATCACTATGTAGAACTGGCTGGCCTCTAGCTCCCAGAGATCCACCTACCTCTGCCCCCCAAGTGCTATCATTAAAGGTGTATGTACCCCACCACCATGTCTGGCTCCCTTTAAGTCATTAAAAAGCACAGTTCAAGATCTGAAGAGGTAGCTCAGCAGTTAAGAACGCTTGCTTCTCTTCCAGAGGACCTGGGTTCAGTTCCCAGCACCCGCATGACAGGTCACAACCATCTGTAACTCCAGTTCCTGGTGATCAGATGCCCTCTGATGGCGCCGGTCATGCACATGGTACACAGACATACATGCAGACAAAACACTCATATACATAAAAACTATCTTTTTAAATTTTATTATTTTAAAACAGTTCAAATTACGTCACTTTCTAGCTTAAGACTGAGGATTACTCACTGTGGTTTCAACATGATGTATGTCCCTTGGGCAGACCCATATCTCCTGTGACTGTTACTACCCATTGTCCTCCCTCTGTGCCTGACACACTGTCCTTTCAGTTNTGGAACCTACCATGTCCCATCACACATTGGGGCCCTTCCCATCATACACTGGGGCCCTTCCACTTTTCCAAGCTTTTTCCTCTAAGATTGTCACAAACCTGTCCTATAAAATGGAACCTCCTGGGACTCCATAACACGATTCCTGTTTCAAATATAGCCTTGATTTATTTGCTTATTTTCTTTATCACCTCTTAGAATACAAACATCATTAAACCAAAGACCTTGCTTTGTTTATGTGTCTTAAGTACCCATAACAATCCTGTCATAGAGAAGTTCATGCTAGTCGGAGCTGGCTTTCTACTCCGCACATTGTCAACTGTTGATCCCACTGAACACTTCACTGTTCTCAGTGATCCCTATTTCTCAGATCACGGACACAGTCTCAGAAAGGTTAAGTGACATGAGATACCCTCTTCATTTGAATCTTCATCTCTGTGTCTCCTAAGCTGGAGCCCTCAGCCATGTTCTACATGGAGTCTCTGAGAAGCAGGAATGGCCCAGGATCCTGGCAGTCCCTACAGACTTCTGGACTTTCTACAAGTTCATTTCCTGCTCCCAGATGGTTAATGCAGGGGAAAGAAATCTCAGTCTCAGATTCTCAATTTCTCTGAGAAGTTGGCCTGGGACTTCAGCCTGAGAAGCCAAGAAGTTAATTTTGCTTTTTCTTCCCTTTGGGCTCAAGACTTTCTGTGATCCATCTTGATACTTGATGGGTTCAACTGACTTCCTTGAATCCTCACAGAGAAGGTAGAGCTGACTAGGTCAAATCCTTACAAGCCAACAGTGTTGAGCATCAGTGTCCTGAGTTTATAGGTAGGAAAGGAACTAGAAATCTCAGAATCTATCAGGGAGCATTGGATCTGGGATATTCCTGTTTCTCAGAGATTCTGTGTAGAACATGGCTGAGAACTTGGGCTGAGGAGATGGAATCGACTTAGAAGAGTCCCAGAGGGCTTCGTTAGACTGGTTTTCCTTACACAGGAGCACTTTTCTGTCCTTTTTTGTTTGTGTGGCTCCTGCATCTCTTTCCGGATGATAGAGCCCTTGGGTGAGTACATAGACTTCGCCTGTAGGTTGGTAGACAACTTACTCCATTAAACCTTGCTAAAAGGCTGGTCCCTCTCTCATCAGCTTTGGGCTAGTCATGGGAGAAGCCAAGAACAAGTTCTTGCCAGGTAAGAAAGCAGCTACCTCACCCCTTTGTTGTTTACTCAATATTTGTTTGTTTGTTTTCTTTCTTCCCTCCCTCCATCCCTCCCTTCTTCCTTCCCTCCCTCTCTCCATCCCTCCCACCCCTCTCTCTTTCTCAGAGTCTTGCCATATTGGCCAAGCTGGTCTTGAACTCTTAGGCTCAAGTGATCATTGCCTCAGCCTTGTGAGTAGCTAGGATTGTAGGCCTGACCCGCTGTGCTCAGTTTAGACATCCTTTAAGAAATAAGGCCAATCTTGAAAGTTACACCAGCATGCCAGTAAGTAAACATCCAGATTTTGGGGGGGGAACCCACTCTTTCAGGCCAATAGTAATTGTAACTGTGAGAATGTCCATGACCCACAAGTGTTGGTTGGGCTTCCCTCATGGAGAGGGCTACAGCAGCTGATCAGGACTGCTGGCAGACATAGCTGCTTTCCTGTGGGAAGGCAGAACCCTGGCTATTTGATACATCATGCACTCCACCTCTGCTGTCGTAAGTGGGGTTTGCTATGGTAACCAGAACTTTGCCTGAGGGTTGTGCATGTAAAGTGCCACTCATTGGTAGTACCCTTTATTTTTAGCATCTACCAAAGAGTCGCTGCTCATTGTTCCTGGTAACAGGCAGGTGGGTAGTCACAATGGAGCCAGGATGAATTTTATGTGCTGTTCTCATGTGGAATGTTACCACCCACCACAGTTCTCACTTGGTGGATCACGGTGTGCTTCTGGAATTCCATTGGTTCAGATCCTCACTGGAACCTGCACGCTAAGATAGTTGGACTTACTATTTTTTAATAACATGTTCTCAACTGCTGTTCCCGATCTTCGTCTTGGCACAGCATGGCAACTTTATAACAGCGGTGGTCCTGCAGCTAGGAGGTGGGTAGCTGCCCATAAAAATCACTGAAAGCTGGCGAGCACAGCAAACATTTGGAGGAGGTGGTATTTTTCCTCTCAACATGATGCTCAGTTTTCTCTTAGGGCTTACACTCTGTCCTTGATGCCCTCAAACTTTTTCTCCTTTTTTCATTCAGCAAATGTTTATTTAACACATGCCACATAAAGAAATGTTGTGTCTGCCTCCCATTCTGTACGTGGGGCAAAATACATGAAATTCGGATTTCTTTGAATTATCAAATCTATCAAAGTGCTCAACAATCTCGGAAGATTGACAGGAGAGATGGTGGCTGCCTGTCAGACCCTTCCCTTTCGGCCTGTACTCACTGCATGGACCATCACTTCATCTGATCCTTTACTAGAACCATCAGCTTCCTGTCTTTTCCTTCACTCACCCCTACCCCTACAATTTTCTATACCAAGTAAGTTCAGCCACCTATGTTTTTCTGCCCTTGGATCCTGCCTGGTCTAGGGGGAGAAAAATTGAGAAAACATTGTGTCAAAAACATAGTAGGGCNGCGTGCCTATATTCCCAGCACTTGGTTGGAGGAGGCAGGAAAATGAGGGGTTCAAGGTTATCCTCAGCTACTGAGTTTGAGGCTGACCTGTGTTGCATGAGACCCCTTCTTTAAAAAAAAGACTACAGTGAGCCTCCAAAACCCCATTCAAGCTGGCTAGGATCCTTCTGGGTAGAGGCTGTGAAGATGGCTCAGTACNTAAAGTACTTGCTATGCAAACATGAGGACCTGAGTTCAAACTCTCAGTGCCCACATAAAGGCCAAGTGTAACTGTGAGTGCCATAACTCCAACACTAGATGGGCAGAGACAGGAGGGTCCCTGGGGCTTACTGGCCATCCAGTTTAGCTAAAATGGTGGTTTCCAAGTTCAGGGAGAGAGATTCTCTCAAAAAATAATGTTCNGATTGATAAGAAAGGATTTTCAGTGTCTACCCACACCCCACATGCAGATCGTCCTTGGCATTCTGTGGTACGTATCTAGAGCTCAGCAGATCTATGTGGTTTGGGTAAAAACAGGAGTCTAAAGTGGAGTCCGTTTTGGTGTCAGCGTTGGTCAAAAGAGTAGAGTTTCCACTAATCAAAACATTGACCACAGGGCCAGTGAAATGGCCTAGCAGTAAAGGCACTTGCCACCAGGCCTCACAACCTGAGTTTGGCTCCCAGAACCCACATGATGAAAGAACTGACTCCCACAGACCATTCTCTGGTTTCCACAGCTGTGCCATGACNCATTGATGGCTACACATTCACACACATGCATGCATGCACTCTGTAAATGTAATTAAGAAGAAAAAAAACCCTAGACTATTTGCATGGTGTTGCTCAGACTCAAGCGCTCATCAATACTGTAATACATTCTTCATGAAGCTTCTTTTTAAATGAATGAAATCAGTGTTGGCTGTCATGTCTGGGGTGGCAGAGAAGAAACGGGACAATGCTCACACCTGAGCCGTGGAGATGCTATAGTTATCAGATATTCCAGTTCAGCTGATTAACCTTCTGATGAAAATACCTGAAGAGTTAAGCTGTCACCAACAGTCACTTTTCAAGTGGGAAGATTCCCATTTTGCATGCTATTTTAGATGATTTCCTGAATGCCCTATGTGATGTAATACATGCACCGTTCTGCTTATTTAGTCAATAAACATATCTATTTGAGACCTACTATGTGTGAGCCTCTTTGATTACAGTAANAAAGACAAACATCCCATAAGCTGAGTCCAGATGAGTGTGTTTTCTCTCGTTGTCCCATGTTTCCAGCTGAATCTGCTCTTCTGAAGGTCGCTGATAATGCCACCTTTGCTAACTCCAAAGGTAACTTCTGACTCTGGCCTCGACCCCTCAAACATTTGACGTTANCAGTCTATCCTCGGCTGCCTTGAGGTACTCCTTGGTTCTGAACGGCACATTTTGTAGGCATGTCTCTTTGCTCCCCAGTCAGCACTCTTTCATTTTCAAGACTGCGTCCTCATTCCACCCCTATCCCTATTGTAATGGTGGGGAACCCAAGGCTGAGCATTTGGATTTTCTCTCTTTCTGTGATGTCTCTCATTCAATGGCCCCAGATGCCACCCAGAAGTCAAGAGTGCGCACCAGTACCCCTCCATCTTGTACTGCTTCCATATGGNACTACTTACTTGATCCATATGGTCCATATGGTTCACCCTCTTCTCCCTCCTAGCCCTCCCTCTACTTTTCCCTCCTCTTTGCCCCCCCTTTCCTTTCTCCCTCCCTCTCTTTTTCATGTGACCTAGGCTGGCCTGACTTTGAACTCTTGATGCTCCTACCTCTGCTCCCCACCCCCACCCCCAGGACTAGGATTACAGGTGTGTGCCACTGTGTCTGTTGTATGTAGTGTTAGGGACCAAACACAGGGTTTGTGTATCCTAAAAAGTCTATGAACTGAGCTGTATTCCCAGCCCTCTTTTCCTCCCTTCCTTCCTTTCTTCCTTCTTTTCTTCCGTCCTTTCTTTTCCTTTCCTTTCCTTCCCTTCCTTTTCTTCTTTCTTTTTTTCTTTCTTTCTTGCTTGCTTGCTTTCTTTCTTTCATTTTCTTTTCTTTCTTTTCTTTTCCTTCCTTCCTTTCTTTTTTTCTTTCTTTCCTTCCTTCCTTCCTTCCTTCCTTCCTTCCTTCCTTCCTTCCTTCCTTCCTTCCTTCCTTCCTCCTTCCTTCCTTCCTTCCTTCCTTCCTTCCTTCTTCCTTCCTTCCTTCCTTCTTTCTTGACACATAGCCCAGGCTGTCCTCAAATTCATGACTCTCCTCAGACTGGAATTACAGACATAGGCCACTATGCTCAGCTCAGATGAAACTTCTCCACTTGGTCCTTTAAAATGTAACTGGAACCTAACCATTTCCCAGCACTTTGCTCATCCAAGCTCTCCTTATCTCTCAACTGGGCTATTTTAGGAGACTCCCAACTGCTACTTTTCCCCTTTCCTCCTCGTGGTTTATTCTCAATGGAGCATCCAGAATGATTCTAGTAAAATATAGATCATTTCATTGTCACTTCTCTACACAGATCTTCCCAGCAACTTCTTATCGAACTCAGAGTAAAAGCCTGCTCATTACATAGCCACCAGGCCCTTGCTGGTGCTNCTCTGCCCTGGCCCTCCTCTCTCTGCCTTCATCTGTTAACTTCTCCTGCTGGCTCTAGCCACACTTGGAGGATTCTGCCTTAGGGCTGTGATGCCATTCCCTCTAGAATGTTCTTCCATCTTACTTCCTCCAGGTCTTGATTCAAATACTCCCATTGGTGAAGTCTTTTGTGCCACCCTATTCCATCGTGAGGTTTCCTGGTCCCCACTGCTCACCTCTATTTCCTCTCTCTCTCTCTCTCTCTCGCTCTCTCTCCTCTCTCCATATATGTGTGTATATATGTATGTATGTGTGTATACATACAGACATATATATGTATTGCATACACATATACATACATGTGTGCATATACATATATATACATATATATATATTGCTGACTTAATTTCCTTTTCTGCCTGCTGATTGCAGTATAAGACTAATGATGTTATATTTTTTTGGAGGGCGATTCTATTTGGCTCACTGCTACCTTTAGAAAAATGCTTGGCTAGTAACAGGCACTCAGGAAATATTAGTTGAGAGAATGAATTAAAATCAGTGGTATTTTTAATTTAAATATGGGTGCTCTGGGGACTGTGATTTAATTGGCACAAGGTACAACCCAAGCGCTGATATTTCTTGAAGGCTTCCCAGGGGATGCTAATGTGGAGCTGGGGTTGCCAACCACTGCTTTGTGATCTGAGCTGTGTGTTATTTTTTCTTTCTTTTTCTTTTTTTTGCTTTCTTGGAGTTTTACATCTGTGGCATATGCTGTTATATTCTTAGAAAATCCATTCATCTCAAAACATAAATTGCAGTGAGTGGTTCTAATAAAACTGGTGCTGTGTAGGGTAGCATATTAGGGTTTTAATTGGAGCATCCCATGAGAGTGAGTGTTCTGGACATCCATCTCTGTGTAACCTTGGCTGAACTTGGGAGGAACAGGTCCCATATTACAGAGTTCTCTGTGAGCGTCCCAGATTAACCTTAGGCTTTAAAAAAAAGGGAGGGGGGATTTGACTGTGGCTGTTTCTAAACTCCATTTGCCTGAGTGAGCTATACACATTTTCAGCCCCTACCCCAAGCCCGCCTGCCCACTGTCTCAATTCTGTCCATCTCTTGAGACTCAGGTGACGACTCATCTCCTTTTCTTCCCTGCCTGGCAGCTCCTTCCAGGACACTGGGCACAGCCACTTGGCATCCAGCCTGTACTGTAGAGCAGGTGAGCGCGNTGCTGAGGACATCTTGGTTTTGTTGTTACTTTCCTGTTTCCCTCTCAGACTAGACTAGACTTTCTCTAGGGACACTGGACTATGAGTCCCCAGCAGTGGGTGGTAAGTAGATGCTGATGCATGGCTTAAACTATTCCTGTTTACTGTATGGACAGCATTATCTGAGGAAAGTTTCCTGGATGTCACATCCCTCATAATGAGGGATTATCGCTTTGATAAACACCCTGGCATTTTTCACTCTGATTTATCACTGATTTATATCATTCTCATTTTATGATTTTTTTTAAAAAGCAACTAAATATACATCTTATAAGATTTAAAACCCCAGGATTTCAGNACCCTGCTTGAAAATATACTCAAGAAAGCCCAGACATCATGACATGTGACCTCATTTTCAAAGTCAGATGCAAAGGCATAGAATTGTAATTGCATCCTAGGTCTACAGAGAAGACTTGGCCAAACAGGTTAGTGAGCGCATTCTTAAGGTCCCTCTGTATATTCCAAGGAGTTGCTTTTCTTCTTTTAAAAAAAATTGTGTATGTTTTGCTTAAGATTTAATTATTTATTTAATGTATACAGATGTTTTGTTTGCATGTATGTCTGCACACCAGAAGAGGGCGTTGGATGGCATGGAACTACAGTTGTAGGTGGTTGTGAGCCACCATGTAGGTGCTGGGAATTGAACCCAGGCCCTCTGAAAGTGCAGCCAGTGCTCTTAACCATAGAACATCTCTCCAGCCTCCAGAGTTACTTTTCAAGGAGAGTCACATTATCTCGGTGACATTCTTCATTTCAACAGCCTTGCAGAGTAGGTAACCTGATATACTAGAGTTGGAGAAAGGCCTGAAACTAAGCCCTTAACACCTTTATGTCCTTTTGAAGCCCTTGGCTTAAGGGAAAATGATACCATGGTGAGATGGGAAATGTCACAAAGCTATAAAGTGCCGTAAAGCAATCTTCATCTGGTTGGAGGTGAATAAGAAACCGCAAAGAAAGGTGTATTGTATTCTCACATGAAGGGTAATGTTACCAGNGCAGCTCACCAGAGGGGTGCTGTTGATCTAGACTTCTCAGTTAGGGGTTGGGAAGGTTGATATCTCTATCTTTTCACTGTTTTGTCTAAGACAGGGTCTTGCTGTGTAACCTAGATAAGCCTCAAACTTGCCATCCTCCTGCGTCTCCCGTGGAGTGCTTGGATCACAGGCATGTATCACCCCACCCAGCCTTTGCGATATCTTCACAAAGATATGGCCTGGCCAGCCGTGGCCACAGCTTCAGGGGGAGATCTTCAGGTGACCAGCTGTCTACTCAAAGAGGTGTCCACTTACCCAGAGAGTGGGTTCCAGAGAGCAAGAGTCAGGCACAGCTCTGCCACCGGCATTATCCTGTTCCTGTTCTAAAGTTTTTACCAACAACCTGAATAAAGGCGTGGGTGACATGTTTCTCCCATTCGCTCATGACCCAGATCTGGGAAGCACAGTGACCTCATTTCACTCCAGGAACCAGAATGGAAATTGAGGCCACGCCTCACAGAAGTCAGCCAAGGGGCTCAAGTGAAGAGCCTGCACTCGGGTCTGAAAAAGCCAACTGCGTTTATTATGGGATGGCCAGGAGCCTGTCTTAACAGCCGCCTTCGTGGAAAGGACTTAGTGTTTCAGTGTGGTATGCCTCTTAAATAAGGTCAGTCCCAGGTGTGTGGGGCCAGAAACACAGCACCGAGTTCTGCCCTAGTGCCCCACATCTAGCCTGCACTGCTTGGCGAAACATGAGATGTAAGACGACGTCTCCAGAAGAAGGGACCAAAGCAGGGAGTCAGTGGGAGAGGATTCCAGGAAAGAGACTTGCTGTCTTCCAGGGCCTCCCCTTTCCAGCCTGTACCCCTGTGGACCATCACTTTACCAGCTTCTTGGCTGCTGTCACAAGCTTCCTGCCCCCTTCCCAGGCCCTCCAATGTTTCCACACCAAGTTCATCCGCCTGCATTTCCTGCCCTTGTGGTCTGACTGCTAAGCATTTCTATAGAAGAAAAAAAAAAACAAAAACAAAAACAAAAAAACACCTAAGCTGCATGTTGGGGTATATGCCCCAAATCTTCACCCTTGTGAGGCAGAGCAGAGGGATCCCAGCAAGTTCCAGGCCAGCCTGGTCTCTAGACATCAAAAATCCAACCTACAGCCAGATCCATCCAGCAACTTGCAGTGGTGTAACTGCTGTAGAGTAAATCTCTAAAGCCATCAGATGTACAGGCTGATGCTGTAACTGGTCAGTCTGGCCCTGGACCGCACCAGTTACCATCCCAGCATCGACCCTAATTCTTGCCCTCCCCTTCGGCTCTTACCACTGCCTTCTCCTCTTCAGAAAGCCGTAGTTGGTGTTCAGAGAGAGAAGCAGTAGGGATTCCCCCACCATGTTACCGCTTTCCATTACAGACTACCCATTTCCACCCCCAGCCCGCATGCCTCCCTTCCCATCTCCTGTCACCAGGTAGTTTATGGCTCTGGGGGACTGTCTCCTATGGCTTTACTCAGAATCACACCTGACGAGGAGTCTCTCTTTAGCCTTTCTCTGTGTCTATGGGAGTTTTCCTCATCACTCTTTAATTAAGACTGCTTTGCCCTGTATCTATAATCACAAGTCACTTGAAAAATTGGTCCCTCTTGGCTGTTCCCGTTTCCGGAATCTCTCCTTAATTCCTCAGTATGCTATGAGGTCTGATTTCCGGCACACACTCTAGTGAAGTGCCCTGGCACGGAATNGTCCCCTCTATGCACTTTGTCTAGACCACTTTACTGGAAGGGATTGCTAGACTCCTTAACAGCCAATCGCCACAATCTCAGCAGCAAGTACTTTTTCTAAGGTGATCCACGCTGCATAGATAGACATCCATAAGGGGCCTGCTGTTCCCCAGGCCCCCTCCTCTTAGGACACCACTGTCTTTCGTTTGGTATTAGATATAAACATCTGTTCAATCAAATGCAGCCAGTNATGCTTCCTCATTGGTGCAATTAAACTTTGGAGGATAATAGAAGCAATTCTGTGATTTGAAGCTTAAATTTGGAGCCTGAGTTCTCGTTAAAGGGGTCCCTGCACTTCCCCCATTTCTATGACACTCAGTGTGGTTTCTTTAGAGGCCACCACATCTATCTTCTAGAGGCCTTGAAGAAACATGTGAGGAAGGGTTGGTTAATTCCTTGCTTTACTTAGAAAGGGTTTTAATTAAACTCAGGCCCTAGCCTCAGAGGATCCTGGCTGTGGCTAAACAGTTTGTGGTGATTTTGATAGGTTCATCCTGGGTCTTCCTTTAGAAGCTGGCAAAAAAAGAAAACGATAGCGCATATGTGAAAGAATTTCAAGCATAGAAAGGAGACTATATATATATGTGCGTGTATGTATATATATAAAATACACACATATATGCATATGTATATACATACAAATATTTACCTCCCTGTAGACGAACACAATATATCACCACACCTCCTTTTAATTTTTTGCCTCTAGACATTTTTTTGCCAGACACTGTACTGGTAGGACACAGAAGCCTGATTTAGACAGCATATAAGCAGCAACCTTGGAGACAGCATAGGACATTAACCAGGAGAAAGGACAGGGGGCAGTTGAGTCCGGCTCTGAAATCGAGGCTGTCAAGGCTGGACTCAAGGGTCGGCTGTGAGCGGCTATTTTGATAGCACTCATTAGTGTCTGCTCTCAGCACTCAAGGAGAGCTCATCCTTCCACAGACTCTGACTAGCAATGGCTCTCCCCTTCCTCTATGTGATCCTAACATTATTGTTGCTCCATACCGAGAGCTNGCTCAGCCTGTGGGCCTGAGGGACTGCTGCGGCCCAAGTAATTAAAGTTTGCAATAATTCCTTACCCTAAAGATAGATAGAAATAACCAGCTCCCCCACCCCTCCTTTTCTCAGAAGCCCAGGTGAGAAGTGTCAAGTGGAGTGGGGGGTGGGTGGGCAGAGGGGGTTGGTGGAGGAAGAGGGGAGAAATGGGGACAAAAATCTGGAGTGGATCAGCAAAAGTTCTAGACACATTCTCTCTCTCTCTTTCCCCCTCTCTCCCTCTCTCTCTTTTGTGGGGGCCATCCCTCACCCCCACATTTCCCCAGAGTACTCTTGAGCAGAAGCAGCAGGAAATATTAGTTAGAAGGATAGAGGGGAGAGAAAAAGATAAAAAATACAGGATAGCCTCGAGAGGGCCTGGATCCTAATCCATCAGGCCCTGACAGTCTCTGCCCTAGGGTTTTTAAAGGAATGCCAAGGGGTGGAGCAAAAGACCTCCCCCCAGCACAGCCAAACGCAGACCATCTCAGACACCTGGTACCCAGGCCCGTGGTCCAGTCATCCTCTTTATGCAGACCTGCTGGGTAAAGCCTAAATGGGCTCCAACACTCTCTCTCACACACACTGTCTCTCTCTCCTCCCCCTCTCTGTCTCTCTCTAGACCATACTTGCCTCACTCTCAGAGGGACCATTCATTAGTAATTCCCAAAGCCTCTTTTCTCAATTAAAAAAGAAAAGACAACAGCTGGGTGTGGTGGCACACTTAGGCATGAGGAGAACCAGGGGTTCAAGGTTCTCTTTACAAAGTGAGTTTGAGGCCAGCCTGGGTTACATGAGCTCTTGCTGCAAAACAAAAATAAGACAAGAAAATGTCTGTGTCTGGAGTGATGTCACACATATACCTGTAATTCCAACACGTGAGTCTCGCAAGCAGGAGTTCAAGGCCTGCCTGGGCTACATAGTGAGACCCTGTGTCCAAACAACAACAATAAAACCAAAATAAGCCGGGCATGGTGGTACATGCCTCTCATCTCAGCACTTAGGAGGCAAAGGGATCAGACATTCAAGACCAGTTTCAGTTACATAAGGAGTTTGGGGTGAGTCTGGGCTGCCCTGTCTCAAACAACACAAGAAAACATCCTAACGTGGAGGGTTCCCCCACGCCCCTAATCTCCACATCTCCTGCCTTACTTAGTCCTTTCTGCTTCTTTGTAAAAATACTATAAATGATGTGGCTTGCAAACAACACAGATATGTATTTCTTGCTGTTCCAATGCCTGAGAAGTCCAAATCAAGTTGCCATGAGACTGGGGTGGTCATGCTGGCTCATGGACGGAAGTGTTCTTTTGCTTGTCCTTGGAAGGTACAAGGGGTCAAGCTGCTCCCTGGGTTTTTCCGAGCAGATCTGTGATTGCCGTGAGCGGTCAGCAGTTAGAACCCAGTCACCTCTAAAAGGTCCACTCCTATCAGGACCATGGGGCTGGGCCCCCAGAAGGACTTAGGGAGANCCATAGGCATTCAGACCTTAGTGCTGGCCATTGAAAGTGTCCATTCCTTTCCTGTGTCATGACTAAAGACACAGTCACATGGGTAGTGNCTTGGACTTCACCAGTCCTGGATGAATAAATTCCTCTAAACTAAGCTGTTCGTGAAAATACCTATTTCTGTTAGGAGTAATTTCTTTTCTTTTCTTTTTTTTTTTTAAGGAGTAATTTCTATGGACAGTAAAAGATTCATGAGGTGTAAAAGAAAGAAAAATCAGTTTCTTTCCACTAAAGCGTTCCTNCTCAGACCTTAGAGATCATCTCTTCTAATTTTACGTTTTATAAGGGAACAAATCCAGAAAGGCGAGGCAGCTCTCTAAGGGTCACACAGCAAAGACTCCGGCAAGATGTTTCCTCATTGCCCCAAATGGCAAGATACTTGGCGCTTGGCGTTTAAAAGAAAATTATAGTTTCATTTCCAAGAGGGATATTTTTAAACAAGAGATGCATTCACCTTGGAATTTTTTTTTTAGGAGAAAAAAAATAAACAAGTGCTCTAGATTTGTCCTTTTAAGCCAATTTAAAAAGTGTGCCTTCTCTGCTGTTGAAACTGGCAGGGCTGGCATCTTGCAGACAAACTGTTCTGGTCGGCTCGGTTAGTTGTTATCCCAAACGCCAATCTGACTCATGGGTGAGATCATGAGAAATCTGGACCATTTTTCTCGATGACTTTTTCTTTCCTATTCCAATTTTCTTTTTTGGTATTTGGCTGTGTGAGATACCCGTGCTGGGCAGCAGGCAGCAGAGCCTTGAAGATTGTCCCCAGGATGGTCTCTGCTGTCGTATGAACCATAGGTAGCCAGAGTAGGCATGGCTTGGTGCAGGAACTTAAGGGTGTGTGTGGGGGTGGTGGTGATGAATTTCTGTGAACTTTTCTTTCCTGGGATTTGAGTCCTCCTAATAAAATAGACTACTCTCATTTAGCAAATACTTATTAAAGGGCTGGTGAGATACCTCTGTGTGTAAAATGCTTACCATGCAGGCATGAGGACCTGAACCCAGGACTAGGAAAAAGCTCACTGTGGCAGTGCACATCTGTAATCCCAGTCCTGGGAGCAGAGACAGGGGGATACCAAGGGCCCACTGGCCAGCCAGCCTAGCTGCACCAGGTTCAGTGAGAGACCTTGTCTCAAGTACAAAGGTGGAGAATGAGTGACAAAAACACCCAATGTCATCCTCTGGCCTCCACATGTATGCAAACACGTGTAAACATACAGATATGTACTTATATACCCTCACCCCCAGTGCTTATTAAATAGATGCACTCTTCAGTGTTGAGACATCTTGGGAACTCCCACCAAAATGAATCAGTAAACAGTACCTCTTCTGTTGTTTTAGAATGATGAGAGGCATGGTGACCATTCAACCAGCAAGGATTAGTGTTGTTTATGTTCATTTAACATAACAAAAATTATTTCTCAGCCAGGCATTAGTGTTGCACACCTTTAATCCCAGCACTTGGGAGGCAGAGGCAGGAGGATCTCTGTGAGTTCAAGGACAGCCTGGTCTACAAAGCAAGTTCCAGGAACAGCCAGGGCTGTTACATAGAGAAACCTTGTCTTGAAAAAAANATTATTTCTCTTTCACATAATAACCTCGTGTGGGAGCTCTTGTCAGTGGGTGTCTCTTCCTTCATGGAAATTCAAAAGCAAGGGTCTTTTTTCTGTCTTCCACAGTTTCTCAAGGTTGCAGATATTTTGCCTCTAGCTTGTAGAAGAGATGAGAGATGGTGGGAAAAGTCACACCTGTCTCTGAGCTGCATTGGCTTGGAGACCGTACCTAGTACATGGCCCTGCTCAGATCCAAGTGGGGTAGGAAATGCTGGCTGTGATGGGTCTGTCTGTGCAGTCTGAAAGGGAACATCTGGGACTTCAGAAACATGGAGAATTTGGGCTGCTGGTTCTGCTATTGAGCCCTTGGAATACACTCGGGACATTACCCACTCATGGAGACAGGACCCAACATGGATCTGCAGGGGAGTTCTNACTTGGCCCTTTGTGAACTTGACTTCAGTTCTCCATGCTGCCTCTCTGCATCTTTCTCACTANTGCATCCACCCACTCTGGTCTTTGACCTTCCTCCCATCCCAACTTGTCCGTCCTCTGCAAGGCCAGCTGTTATATGGTATTTTGTTTGTGTTCTGACAAATGAAGCTTGCCTAGAGATCAGAGGGCAGAGCTAGCCGCTAGTTAACCACAGAGGCCAGGCAGTGGTGGCACACACCTTTAATCCCAGCACTTGGGAGGAGGAAGCAGGAAGATGAGGAGTTCAAGGCCACCCTGGGCTACATAAGATTGAACCAGTCTAAAAGAGAAACAGAGCAGAGCAGGGCAGTGGAGGACCACACATTTAATCCCAACACATGGGAGGCTCACACCTTTAATCCCAGCATCGGGAGATGGAAACTGGAATATAAGATGGTGGAGACAGGATCTCAGTGCCCATTCAGTCTGAGGACATAAAGACGGGATCCCCCCCCCCTCCCAATTTGGTCTGAGATTTCACAGAAGTAAGAAGTGACTGTGGCTGCTGCTCTGTTTCTCTGATCTCTAGCAAGCTTTATTTGTCAGAACACAAACAAAATATCACACAACACCTGGCTTTCATTCTATTGGGAAGAAAAGAGGGTTGCATTTCNCCCAGAATCCTTTCTTGGACCCACAAATCCAGTTCACAGGTGTGTGTTCTGGCCAACTCTGAAGACAAATTATAATTTCGTGGGATTCAAAGGCCCTTGGGTACTTGTGCTTATTGGACAGAAATTTTATGTATCATAAACTTCGGCACTCAGAAGAGAGAGGCAAGAAAGCCTTGAGATCGTGGGGAAGAACAGGCCTTGTGCCTTCCAGCCAGTGGGAGGGGAGCTCTGCAGCCCTCTGAGGTAGAGAGGCTAGAGAGGCCAGGTTATTTATATTCATGAGCTGAGGCTTCTGATCCTGGGTTTCACTGGTCAGTTGAGAAGGCTCACTTCCTTGTCTTTCTTTCTTTTTTTAAAAAAGATTTATTTATTATGTATAGTGTTCTGCCTCCATGTATGCCTGAACGAAAGAGGAGGGCGCCAGATCTCATTACAGATGGTTGTGAGCCACCATGTGGTTGCTGGGAATTGAACTCAGGACCTCTGGGAGAGCAGCCAGTACTCTTAACCAGAAGAGCAGCCAAGTGCTCTTAAATGCTGAGCCAGCTCTCCAGCCCTGAGAAGGCTCCTCACTTCTAGAGAGTAACCCTGTAGCCTGCTTTCTCGGGCTGCGAGCCCCCAAATCATGACACAGAGACTTATTATTAATTATGAATGCTCAGCCTTAGCTTAGGCTTGTTTCTAGCTAGCTTTTTTTGTAATTTAAATTAACCCATTTCTATTCATCTATGTGCTACCCTGAGGCTCGCTTACCTCATCTACAAACTGCCCATTCCTGCTTTCCTGATTGCTCTGTGACGGGCTGGCCAAGTGCCTCCCACCCCTACCCCTCCATGTGTCCCCTTTTCTCCCTGCTCACCAACCCCACCTATCCCTCCTCTGCGTAGCTATTGGCCATTCAGCTTTTTATTAGACCAATCAGGTGTCTTAGGCAGGCAGGGTAAACAAATGCAACACATCTTTACATAGTTAAACAATCATTCTATTCCACAACATAACTCAGGAGACTTTGTTCATGCTTGTTAAGGAATGCAGTATTTCCCCGGGGGTAGAGGTGCTGTTCTGGTAGTGTGTGCTCAGCCTAGGGGCCAGAAGGAATTATTTACCCAGCCAGCCTCAGTCTGGCATTGAAGCTGAAGGGTGAAATGCAAAATCCTCCTGGGCTGAGGTGATCTTGGAATGTCTCTTCATGTTCCAATGGCCCTTGATCTTACAAAGGGCCCTTACAAAGCTTTTAATATGGGATATAAGGAAGGAGCATGATTCCGTAGCCAAACTTATCCCCTTGCTCAAAAACTATTTCTTCTAATTATTTTTAATGATCTCCAGGAGAAGTGCTCTTTTGCAGTTATGTTGACAAGTTCATACATGCAAGCGCCTGCTGACCCTGCATTTACAAGGTGATGGCTGCTTTTACTGGTTAGGTTTCCCCTCGTGTTACCTAAAAATAGACCAGTGAACACTTGGCAACATCCAGTAGGGATGGGGACAGGATAATGCCATTGGCTCTCTGCAGTCTGAAGGCTTCACNCTCTGAAGCTACTGTCTGGTTGTACCAGGAGAGAGATCAGTCTTGCTATGAGGACAATCGCAGATGCCATCGGGGGCAAAGTATCAGAGATATGAGGTAAATTTTTAAGGTTGGGCACATGGAGCCCTTCTTGGTTAGCACTATTTGCAAACCCTCAGTCTCTTGGCCACCCAGACAGTCCAAGCTCAGACTTTATTCATGCACTAAATATTGACAGAGCTTCTACTGTGTGCCTGGAGAGTCAGGCTGCAAGCTTCTGGGCCCTTGTGGCAGCCACAAAGCCAATGAAAGCACAGGCAGTGAAACTAAAGGCTCCTTAAAGAAAATCAAAGCAGGTTAGGGACTATGTAGCATGGAGGGGCTGCTGTGAGGGACGGCTGCTGTAAGAATAGGGCATTGCCTCAGAGGCTGGGACAATGAGGAGTTANGCACTGATCGTAGGGAAGGGAGAGCCAAAGAGAAAGGACAAAGAGGACTCAGGGACTAGGGCTGGGGGAAAGAGGAGAATGTGCCTTCACACAAACTACAGTCGTCCTCCTCAGTCCTCCCATTCATAGCAGCAGACCTCTTTATCGCCATAGCAGTCCTCCCCAAAACTCCATCCTTTTTCCTAGTTACTGCAGAAGTCCATGCCAGCATTACATCCCTCCTCNCCATCACCACAGCGGTCCTTCCTTCCATCCCATCCATCTTCCCACTCACTTCATCAGCCCTCCCTNTCTCTATGGTCACCCCATTCACCATGGCAATCCTCCCCATCACTATAGCAGCCCTCCCATCACTCTGTTGGTCCTGCCCTGCCACTCCACTCATTCTTGAAGGGCTGATAGTGGCATCACTGGAAGGCAGGAGCTGTGGGCTAATGGTACTTATGTGACACTGCCCTGGTTTGGAAGGTTAAAAAGGAAGTCTGTGGAATAAATAGCATTCTCTAGCAAATGAAGTTTCTGGTTGCTCTAACACATGCAGCTCCGGAGTTCTGCTGTCTGGTCTTTACAGCAATTTGTTTTTGATATAAATGAGAAATTGAAGAGTACAACCAACCTTGAGCACCTGTTTACAGACAGCTATTTGGGAGCTGGCCGAGCATCAGGCAGTCCTCTGTTCCTCCAAACCCCAGTGCTGCCCACTCCAGGCATGCTCTGGCCCATGGGGATGCTCTGACATTCATCAGATCACTTGGGGCTCATGTCCCATTGTGCAGCAACCTTGACCACTGCCNGGAGAAGCCATCAGATCTTTCTAGTTAAGAGCAGCACTGTTGGTAATAAATCCTTTGAAATTGTTTGCCCTTGCAGGAGTTTTATGACACATTTGCATGTCAGAATCATCTGAGTTTTGGAGTTTGGATCTCCTGCTGTTTCTAATGTCATAAACAGATAGTGATAACTGCGGTGAGGGTTATGNTCTGGAGTTGTGAGTAGATGAGGCTTGAAAACATCAATCCTATTTGCAGGCAAATGTGGCTAATGACAGACCAGGGAAAACAAAATAATCCTAACTCTGCAGCAAATGCTTGNCTGTTTCCTAAGGCCTGCTCTTTAATGAAGTAGTGGGGAATGAAGGATGAGTGAGACAGGCAAGAGCTAGCTAGGGAAAAAGGTAGACNTGGCTCAGAGAATCTTAATATTCTTGTTGTTATTGTTAGCCTAATAAAAGCACAATCAGGCCAACCAAGGCAAAGGAAAAGTACTGACTCCTCCCTGACAAGGCAATTTAGAAAAGTGAGTGTTTAATTTGGCTTTTGGCTTCTGAGGACTGGAATCCATGACGGTGGAACAAAGGAACAGCTTGATCCACAACCACTAGGCAGAGAGAAAGAAGAGAGGGAGAGAGGCAGGGAGGGAGGAAGAGAGAGATAATGCACTGGGAGTCTTTTGAAAGCTCAAAGCCCACCCAGGCAACACCCCTCCCTCCAAAACGGCCACACTTCCCAATCCTTCCCAAACAGTTCCACCATCTGGGGGATCAAGGGTCCAAATATATAAGCCTATGAGGGCCGTTCTCATTCAGACCACCACAGTCTTGCTGTGTATCTCAGGCTGGCCTGGGCTTTGCAGTCCTTCTGCTTCAGCATCCTGAGTGCTGGGTACATAAACACAAGCCAGTATTCTTGGCCCCAGGTAGTTGTTCAATCCCAAATTATCTGTGACTTACCCTGGGCTCNGCCCACCACCCCTACAGGGACTCACAAAAATGTCTTCAGACATGGCTAAATATCCTGGAAGGAAAAAAGAAAAATCAAAATCACCCTACTTGAGAATGCCTAACCTAGCTGTTCTAGAAATCAGCCTCTCGGGCTTGTCTCCACAGGACTCATCAGAGAGCCTTGTTTAAACACAGATGGGAATTCAGTAGGCCCCAGAGTCCATTGCTATTGATCTCTAGGTAATGCTGGCACTGCAAGTTGGTTGGTTCGTGCTCTGAGAAAGAGAGGCTCACTCTATTGAGTGGAAATCTTTGTCAGGACCTGGTAACTTGTTTAGTCCCCCTGGTTGCCCCCAACTTCCTCACTTAGTATCTCAACATCTGAGGAGGTTGCTTCCCATCCCCACGGGCCTTCCTCCTGTCCTTGTCCTGGGAGGGGTAAGCTTTTCTTCCAGGGTGAGAGAAAATCTGTTTTCCTTTGATGCCCTGAAGTTTCTCACTAGGACCTTCTCCATCTCCAGAAAGCCTTATTGGCGCTTTTGAGCTTACTTTTTTTTAAGGGGGAAATATAGGAAGGAGCTTCCTTGTGGAAGATGAGAAACACAGGTGTGTTGGCCTGAACTCTGGGGAAGTCTGGAGAGTCTCTGGGACAGAGAACATTCGAAGATTCGGAAGAGCAGTCACAGTTATGCACCGGAATGGGGAATGCTGGAAGCAGATGGGCCTGGAGGGGAGGGCCCCTTTTACATACCACTGAACCCCAGGAATTCTGCTAATGAAACTCTTTTCAGCCTTCTAGAAAGGTTGTCACTTTGCCCATTGTTATTTTTAGCCATTGTCTGTTTCCTATTGTTGGGAGCAGTGAGAACTCTTAGGAGACTTTTTCTGTGTGCTTTACGATACTTCTGAGATACTGTGGGGAAAAAAGTGGCTACTGTCCCGAGAAAGTCCCCTCATGAAATCACTCCAGTGTGGGGAGCAAAGGGGACCTGGTGAGTGGTAAGTGGTGGGGTCCCGAACTGGGACTGTGCTCTTACCTGTGGTTACTGGTTCTGAAGGGCTGTGAGGCCTGTGCTCCAGGCAGCACAGTATATGATGGCAAAGAAAGAGGAGAGAGCTTTGAATCCTTTTGGTCTCTCTGGGACAATGTATTCCAAATTCTAAAATGGTCTGTTGAGGACTCCCATTGGTGGACTAGGGGTGCTATATCTTATGAGCCCTACACACAACAAGAATACGATCTCTCAGTTGTCCATTAGGTATAGGTGCAGAAGGTGAGTTCTAGGTCCGTTTGAGTGGGATGGGCAGGAGGGAGACTGGTCAATGCTGAAAACTGAACGCTTATTTCCCGTGTTGAAATCCTAATCCCCACGTGATGGCATGTAGAGAGAAGGTCTTTGGGAGGTGATTAGGATATGAGGCTGGAGCCCACACAAGGGCATCATTGATCATATCAGGAAAGACGTGAGGAAGTCTGTCTCGTTCCCTCTCCCTTCTCCATCAGTGAGGACATGCTGAGGAGGCAGGTTTTCACCAGGATCTGTCTGTCACCCTTTGATCTTGGACCTCCAGACTCCAGAACTGGAGGAACTGACTGTGTGTTGTTCTTTAGCCACCCAGTCTCAGGGACTGCTTTNTGATCNCAGCTCCTGTGGATTAAGACAGGCAGGAAGATGACAGGTCTCCAGACTTCTNATGCCATCTATGCAAAGATGGGTCCTGGTCAGTGCTCAAGGGTTAGTCTGTTGAGAAACAAGGGAAATAAAACCGATACAGTGAAGTTTTTCCTAATGCCGCATAATGGTTTTAAAGAGCAGTGCTGNGAGCTGCACTGTGGTTTTCCTGCTTGGAGGAGAATAAGCCATGAAAGAGTGGTGTTACTCAGTTGTATTTATTTAGTATCTTTATTGCAAAAAAAAATTTGAAAGAGTTTTGTTCCAACAATAATTTATAAAAAATTTTTTATTGGCTTGCAAAATCCAGATGTGGCATTGGGAAATTAGAAGAATGGAAGGGAGTCATGATGAGAATACATACTTGGGTGTTATCAACAGGAAGGAAGGGCCTGGTGGGGTGGTCAGGCTCTTTGTGGATGCCTCTAAATATGGGCAACCCAGTGGTGACAGGAACTTTTAGAACATGTAGAAACTGTGGAAGGAATGGATCTGGCTGCAGATAGAACATTTGGGAAGCATAACCATAAAAGTATTAATGGCTTCTGTCTGTTGAGGCTGTGGTGCTATGAGCTCCAAGTCTAAGATTTCATTTAATCAGTGTGGCAGCCCTTGGAGGTTAGTGGTGTTGTTATCTCAGGGTTACAAATGAGGCCAGAAAGAAACGGGGTAACAATGTCCTCTCACTGAGCAAGGCAGATGGAAGGTGGGTTCAAATATGGGACTCTCGGAGCATAAAACTTGAGAGGCACTAGGTCATTCTCTTATGTCACTGTCTGTGGGAGAAGTTGATTCTGGGCTTGGGTGAGATCTGTCTGATGAGTGAAATGGAAAGAGGGAGTAGGGCAGAGACCGAAAGTGTTTAGTTAGGGCTTTCAGAACCCCCCAGATCTGTCACCGACCAGACAATCTCCTGAAAGGGAAAAGCACTGTATATAGAGATCATTGACTCATCAGGGAGCACTGTTTTGTGGAGGCTCCATATCCCATTGGGAAGCCTGGGATCAGCATCAACACACACACACACACACACACACACACACACACACACACACATACACACAATGTGC
>LZPO01044479.1:116599-140919 GCA_001675575.1 Neotoma lepida | reverse complement strand
CAGGACAAAGAGCTGGCTACACTTGAGACCACACAGGCTGAGAGCTCTTGGGGTGGGAGGTGGTGGCTCAGCAGGCTATCTTCTCCAGAAAGCAGAAGAAAAGCACTTCAAGGGAACTCTTAGGGCCCTACTCTCTGTTTTCTCCTCTGTGGAGATTGAATAAATACATGGCTGCNGCNTTGACTGAATATTTGCTCTGTTTGAGAGAATTGGATTTCGTTAAGAAGGGGGTGGTTAGCCAGGTCACCATGGGGCAAAACTACCCTTTGAGAGCTTTGTGTTGAGTTTACAGGCCTCCTGGAGACAATTAGCATTTTCAGTTACCCAAGCAGTCCTGTTAAAGGCATCAGGCAATTGTTTCTTATATGTGAGGACTGCTGGGACCTGGAAATCTATGGGGTTTAAAAGGATGGATTTGTCCCGGTCCTGCCTCCTAATAAAGTCACATGTAGCNACGAGGTGTATTGCTGTTCAAATGGGTCCAGGCTGTGTATAGCTATATGGAGAGTCTGATATGTTAAAATATTGGGGTTTAATTTAGTCCCCACGTTTCTCCCCTCTCACTGGATCCTGCAGAACNCTGTCTTGGTAGATTGTACTAACAGATTCCTGGGCACAGCCAACTGACTTTTCCCTAAGGAGGGTCCCAGAGAATCTTCAGGCATTTGTTTCTGGTAAACTGATCTCTGGGTAAGGCAGACTTCTGGGAAGTTATACTTTCCTTGTGAATCTAGTTTATAATAGTCTCTACTCAAAATAGGGCAGGCTTGTGTTTTAATTATTAATTAATTAATTAATTAATTAATCGCTCTGATAGTCAGTGCTGAGGCATCTCTGGGTGGTGTCTTGGCTTCCAAGGATTTCCTTGTGAAGAAGAAGGAGAATCGCCCCACAGGCCCACCAGAGCTATTTAGGTGCTGGCAAATTTATCAGAAACACCACTCAGGTCATTTGAGATCTTGTCTTGTTGTCCCCACAATTAGTCATTCCCTGACTTTTAGAAGGAGCCAAACCTCAGAGATAAGTCTAGTAAAAATATCACTTGAGATCAGAAATAAGTTTAGCCCCGATGTGCACATTCCTGAGGTGGCTGCACAGAAGTAGGACACTGTCCAGGCACTTCNGGTCTTCCAGTTGGAGAAAGCAGTCCATGTAGGGTTATGTTCCCTCCATCCCAATTCACCTTGGCCAACTTTCNTCCTTTAGTATCAGTTTGCNCATCTGATAAATGGAAATAGCACATGGGGTTATTGGATAACCTTGTACAATGCCTGGTGCCTGGAATGTACCCGATCTGTTCCAGAGATACTTCCCGTCCTGCTGCTGTTCAGATGGTCAGTGTGTTACCTGCCTAACAAATGACTGTTGGGATGAAACAAATAAGCATTTGTTTTCTCTCAGTTCTGAAGGCCTTAGACCCCAACACAAAGAGCCAGCAGGGCCACACTGCCTCTTGAAGCTGCTGGGNGAGACTTCTNTCCCTCACCCAGCTGCAGGGGCCATACAAGTTCCTTAGCTATGGTTGTCACTATGGCTGTCCTTNTCTGCTGNCTCTGTCCTCACTTNTGTGTCTGGTCGCTTTCAGCCTTTCTTGTAAGTGTATGTGGCATTGCATGTCAGGAACACNTGGATGATANAAGCTAAGTATCTCCTTCCGTGGTCCTTAACTTCATCACATCTGCAAAGACCCATCTTTCAAAAAACATGACATTCACAGGTTCTAGTAACTAAGATGTGGACACTGGAAGGGACTGCCATCCAGCCCTCTATATGAGATAAATACTGTCTGTGATGATTATAGTGGTCATGACAACAAGGACAACACAAAGCAGTACAGAAGTGCTGGCACATCCAGGATCCTGCCTGGGAATCCCCAGACGTGGCACCCCAAAGGAATCTAGACTCTGGTCTGATTTAGCTTCCTGCCCTTCACTTCTGTTTTGTATTGATAACTTAAGGATAGGAGGAGGTAGCATTGGGATCTGGTGATGCCTTACATGGACACAGTGAAATTCTGGGTAAAGAAGACATTGCAGGTTAGAGGCCCGCGGTGCAGGTAATGACTGGATGAAGGTTCAGTCTGCCTGCTCAGAGCCTGTGGGTGGAGAAGAGTGGAGAAACTCTTTTCTGTCCCCTTCATAAATGGAGCTTTGGGGTGGTATAGCCTCCATACCACCCCAGCAGGAAACTCAGATGAATCTCAGTGTCTATGTGCATGCACAGTTCCCAGACATCAGCTTAATGCTGAGAGTTACTGAGCCATTTAGAAGGTACTAGAGAGAAATCACTCCCTGATGCACTGGTTCATTCCCTAACTCAAAGATCAATGAAGAGCCATCAGCTCTTGGAGACTTGAAGGGTTGGGAGACTTGGACTCTGGTCCCAGTACTGGCTTTCTGGTCAGGAAACTTTGAGGAAGTTGCTTAATTACAAATGAGAGGTGAGAATGCTAAGCCAGCTTGCTGCCCATCCTGAGAGAAGAGCAAGTGGCATGGCCTCCATGTGAGGCCTTCATGAAATCATCATCCCTAGTAACTGCATGGGATTCAAAATATTTTGACCAAAAATTGTGTAATATGGACAACTCCTAACTAAGATACTTTTGCATTGATGGTGGCATTGAAAAAATATCAACGGTGAAACCCTGCACCTAGAAGTCTAGAGTCTTAGTTAGGGTTTCTATTGCAGCCAAGAGAAACAATGACCATGGCAACTCTTATAAAGGAAAACATTTAATGAGGTGGCTTACAGTTTCAGAGGTTTAGTCCATTATCATCATGGTGCGACATGGTGGCACGCAGACAGACATGGTGCTGGAGAGGGAGCAGAGATTCCTACATCTTGATCCCACAGGCAACAAGAAGTCATCTGTTTTACTGGGCATAACTTAAGCATAGGAACCCTTAAAGCCCGCCTCCACGGTGACGCACTTCCTCCAACAAGACCACACCTACTCCAACAAGACCACACCTCCTAATAGTGCCACTCCCTTTGGGGGCCATTTTCTTTCAAACTACCACATTTAGCAACTAGGAACACCAGAGTTCTTCCTTTAGCCACAGCCTGTCAGGGCTTGTTGTGAGCTCCAAGGGGCTAGTAATTGGTCCTTCTGTATTATTCCAGGCTTCTAATCCACTGATGGGAGCAAATGGCTCTTCTAGTCTCATTCCAGGCTGGGCTCTTGGCTTGGGTAGTATTATTTATTTTTACTTCATATGTTAGTTTCTGTTTATTCTCCAAAGTCCACCTTCAGAGCTACTGAGCCCTCAAGGAAGCTTTTCTGACCTCATCTAAAGAGTTTATCCTNTATTCCTGGGTGTGTTCCTTNAGGGTCCACCTAGAGTGAAGNGATGTAGTCACAAGATTGAAGAGATGTCNAAAATATCAGTTATTAAGGTCAATGATATTTNAAAATATCAGCATGTTTTTAAAAAATCAAGATAATGCCAATAAATCTCTGTTGAACCTAGTGTGTATTTGAAATAGAAGACCAAGGGGCTGGCAAGATGGCTCAGCTGGTAAAACTGCTTGCTACCAAGCCTGACAACCTGAGTTCAAGCCCCAGGTTACTGCCCAGGTTTTGGTAGAAGGAAAGAATTGAGTTCTTCAAGTTGTCCTCTGACCTCCACATGTCTTGTGGCACATGTGCCCTGTCCTAGATAGATAGATAGATAGATAGGTAGATAGATAGATAGATAGATAGATAGATAGATAGATGTAGATAGATAGATGTAGATAGATAGATGTAGATAGATAGATAGATAGATAGATAGATAGATAGATAGATAGATGTAGATAGATAGATGTAGAGAGAGAGAGAGAGAGAGAGAGAGAGAGAGAGATAGAGATAACATCTTACTCACTCAAATGACTCAGCCTCACTCACTGTTACGTTATCTCAGCTCTGCCCAGCACAAGAGCTGGGGAATGTAGCTTGCTGGTTAAATACTTGCTTAGCATGCAGGATGCCCTAGGTCTGATCCCCAGGGCCATATAAAACTGGGTAAGTAATGCATGCCTATAATCCCAACACTTGGGAGGTTGAGGCTGGAGGATTGGAAGTTTGGGATTATCCTCAGTTATATGGTGAGTTTGAGTCCACCTTGTGCTAATTGGAGAGCTTTTCTCAAATAAAATACAAANACAAAAATACATAAACAAAAGATGTATTTATTTTTGTTCTATGTATACGAATGCTTGCCTGTGTGTATGTATGTGTGCCATGTGCNTGAGTGGTGTCTGAGGAGGCCAGAGAGGGTGTTGGATTCTTTGAAACAGATGGTTGTGAGCAGCCATATGGGTGCTGGGAACCAAACCCAGGCTCTCTGAAAGAGCAGCAAGTGCTCTTAGTCACTGAGCCATCTCTCCAGCCCCTTAATATTTATTTACTTATTTTTGTTTCCCTCCAGCTTTTTGTTCAAGGTCCCTTCAGTGCTGGTCTTGGCATACACAACCATAGGTGTTTCTTTATTTGCTCACTTCCTCGACCACTNNACCACAAACAGTGCCNGTGGGGACAACCCCTTTTAATTTGTGCGGGCCCTCCACGCNCAGCTTTTCCTCCCTCCTGCTCCTCTTCACGTTGAGAACAGAAATAGCACTTCACTGGATTCAGCCCAGTCAGTCAGCAGAAGCATTTGCTGAAGGATGCGTATTTTACTGACAATTTCATGGGGGAGACGGGAGCGCAGCATCTTCAGAATCCTCCTGGAGACCGTTTTTTTTTTTTTTTATTCTCTTGCCCAGAGTTCTTCATTCCTGCCAGCTGCCTTATCTCCCCCAATCCTTCTTTCCACAGCCTCTTAAGATAGAAGAAAAAAAAAGAGAAAGAGAAAAAAATCAGCATTCCAGGGCAGCACTGGATTTGTACAGCCTCTAAGCCCAGCAAGTGTTCACCTGCTGTCATTCCTTAAAATTCCTGAAAGGTGGCAGCTATGGCAGTGGTGGGGGGGATGGGCTAAGTTAATTCTACTGCCCCCATGGCTCAATATTGCCCCCTAGATGGCCTTAGTGTATAAGTATTGAATGAAAGAATTAATGAAAGCATGAAGCCTGAGCATGTAATCGGAGGCTTTTCTCTATCCCGCCCCATTGGGTCTGAGGAGTTGGAGAGGTAAGAAGTGACTGTGGCTGCCCCTTTGCTTCTCTGATCTTTCAGCATTTACCGTCATATCTGACTCTAGGTTTTTATTATTAAGACCAATTAGGACCGAGCTTCATGAGCGAGCTGGATGGGATGCCTGGGGGAGGTGTTCTTTCTCAACAGCTTTTGTTTGTGACTTTTCAGATAGGGTCTTGCCATGTAGCTCAGATCGGTCTCAAATTCATGATCCTCTTGCCTCTGCCTCCCAAATATTGGGACCATAGGTGTGTGCTACTGCACCTCGCTTCCCCGTACATCTTAACTGAACCCGAAGCACCTTTTGTCTCCCTACCCATAAACTCTGGGCTCCTCCGACCTGTGAGTACTGGCTAATAAAAAAATCTAATGGTATCAGAAAGAACCCCCGAATCCTGTGTTGGGAAAGAAACTTACACACACGCGCACACACACACTCTCTCTCTCTCTCTCTCTCTCTCTCTCTCTCTCTCTCTCTCTCATGATACTCTTGGTGAGTCAAGGGTTCCAATGTCATCATCAGATCCCTGAACCCCAAGTCACAGAGATCTGACCTTCCTGTGTCAGTTTGCAGAACAGGACTGAGGGTTACAACTTGGTCCCAATCACCGAGTGTCTTCATTATTTTTTTATCGCCACGATAAAACACCTGACCAAGGCAACTTATAAAAGAAAGGGTTTAACATGGAGCTCATAGTTACTAAGGTTTGGAGGAGGTTCGTGACTGTCATGGTGGGGAGCGTGGCAGCAGGCAGGCAACAGTAGCTGAGAGCTGACATCTGGTCCACAAACATGGAGAGCTAACTGAGAATAACATGGGCATTTGAAATCTCAAAGCCTGCCCCCAGTGACATACTTCCTCCAACAAAGCCATATCTCCAAGTCCTTTTCAAACAGTTCTACTAACTGGGGACCACGTATTCCAACATAGGAGCTTTCTCATTCAAACCACAACACGGAGCATAAGTTATCTGAGACCCAACCTTCTCCTGGCATGGAACTGCTCCTTTATTAAGAATAACAGCTGGGCTGGAGAGATGGCTCAGCGGTTAAGAATCCAGACTGCTCTTCCCGAGGTCCTGAGTTCAATTCCCAGCAACCACACGGTGGCTCACAACCATCTGTAATGAGATCTGGTGCCCTCCTCTGGCCTGCAGGGATACATGCAGACAGAACACTGTATACATAATAAATAAATAAATCTTTAAAAAAAAAATAAAAGAATAACAGCCCTTCCCCACCAAAATCCTTCCTACCTCAAAATATATTGCATGAAAATTTAAAAAAAAATAACTTTTGAAAATTAAAAAAAAAAAGATGACATGGACATTGTAAATGCTGTCGGACAACAGAAGTATTTCATTGTAGAAAGCTGAGAAAATAGGGAATAATATAAGCAAGATAAATTATCTGGAATCTTGCTCTCTGACTTAGCTTCTGCTAACACAGGGTTTGGGTTGTCACTCTTTCTAGCTACTAATGGGTCAGGCTGGGTAGCACATACTTTTAGTCCCAGCATTTGGGAGGGAGAAGCCAGTTTGGTCTGCATAGTGAGAACCTGTCTCAAAAAAACTTTTCTACTAATCAGGGAGGGGCTTCTGAAATCCCACCCCTATTTGAGGAGTGATTGACAGTTGCTAGCTTCTGGGGGATGGGGAATCAGTTTTCTGCAAGGATGCAGCATCCACTTCGTCTTGTCAGACTCTTTCCCATGTCTCTTTGCAAAAAAAAATTGTCCTTTTGGACTGGGGAGTGAATCTCTGCCTATGAAACTTCCTGGCCTATTCTTTGGCCACTGAGCCAGTGGGCAGTGCCGGAGGGCATCGGCACAAAGCCCTTGAAGGTGTTTCTTGGGTACAGAGAGGCCTCTGAAATACCTGTGGTCCAAGCCAAGGAGCATGGTGACCTTGGGACCTGGTCAGGGTGTTTTAGACAGTGGTGTCACTCCAGGGTCACAGTCCAGGGCCAGTCTTTGTCTCCTTCCTAAGATTTCCTAAGATCAAGTTGCAGGGGATGGGAGCTGCCAGTATATGTTATGAATACAGATTTTATGAGGCTCTAACTTTATTTTGGCACCACAGGGAGAAAAGGGGAGTAGGGCCGTGTGGAAACCAGAACTAAGCATCTAGTAAATGCTAACTGTTTTACATAATAATTTCATCTATTCCTTGTGACATCAATGTGAGTCATTCTTATCCCTTTATTATGATTGAAAGACCAGGGTCTAGGAAGCTAGGGGCTTGGGGTGCCACCAAGGGTACCTGCAACCCTGAACCATCTGCCTCCAGAGCCTGGGCTTTGGTTTATGGTAGGACTAGAGGAGATGGTCTATCTTTACTTGGACTGTTTTCAGGGGATATCTGACTACTGAACCTGACCTGCTTGGAGGGTTGGTGCTGTCTGGCATGTACAAGGTTGCAGGTTTTCATGTATTTATTCCATTCACATTGTAATATGCTGCCCATGAGGATGGAAGTCGTGTTTATGATCCATTTCCTACTTGTGTGATACAGTGCCCTGACAAATGCAACTTCCGGAAGGGTTTATTTGACTCACAGTTCCAAGGGTACAGTCCATCATGATGGGGAAGTCATGGCAGCAGGGGGCCAGAGGTAATTGGTCACATTGCATCTGTAGTGAGGATGAAGGAGGGCGAGATGAATGCTAGTGCCCAGCTCACTTCTTTCTGTACTGTCTGGGACCACACAGCCATGGCATGGTGCCACCCACATTCAGGGTAGGTCTTTCCACCTCCATTAACCTAATCCAGACATTCCATCGCAGGCGTGTCCCAAGGCATGCCTCCTAGTGATTCTAGACCCAGTCAGGTTGACACTCGGTATTAACCATCAGGGACTATGAAGTCTGTCTGCTGTGGAGTTATATTTTGGTAAAAGGGAAGCACACATGTATAAGCCATACTTTTCACTGTGTTAAGAGTACAGGGGGAGGAAAACAGAAGCACTGAAATCCAGAGCAGTCTAAGGAAGGTGGGTAAGGGTCAATTCTGGAATGCTTCTCAGAACTGGTAGTTTTTGAGCTGAAATTTGAAGGTAGACAGGCATGAAACAGCATGGAGTGTGTAGGGATGCATTCGTGGTTCATGACAGCTATAATGGAGGGGCAAAGGGCAAAGTAAAGAGCCCAGAAGTGTGCCCAGTTAGAATGAAGATGGGGTAATCCCTCCCCTGCTTAGCTGGACTTTGGTGTTCGGCAGTTTTCGTTACCTCTAGTCACATCTGTTCAGAAATGATTACACGGAAACTGTTGAAAAGGAATTTTTCTGCAGTCACAGCACCTTAGAGGGCCCACGGTAGGATGCTGAGACTCAGCTGCACACGATAGAAAAACCACCTTTTGGCTTCTGAGTGGAGAACAGCCTGGGTGGGAGACAAGCCTGCAAGCAATGAAGAAGTGATTCATCAAGTTTAAGGTGCACAGGACTCTGAATAGTGTGATGAAATCTTACACTGTCCTGGCCAGAACCTGAGTCATCTCTTAGTCCAGTGTATCCAGGATGTACACACTTTCCTAATTACTTTCCTAATCTGTTTCAGTTATCAGATCCACAGTCTCCATACTGAGGTGCTTGTGTTAAGTCACTCTTACTACTTAATAATGAGTAGGGCGGGATAGTGCATGTATTTAGTCCTAGCACTTGGGAGGCAGAGGCCAGCCTAGCCTATATAGTAAGTTCTAGGCCGGCTGAGGCTACACGGTGAGACTCTTCTCAAAAAAATTAAATATAGATAGATAGACAGACAGACAGACAGCAGTAGACACAGTAGGTATTAAATTACAGAGAAAGAAAACACGTGAAGTTGGGAGGGAGACACAGTGGCAGGAATAGGTAAGGAATGGGAGGTAATGGGAGATGGATTTGATCCAAACACATTATATGCATGTATTAGTATTAATAAAATATTTTTTTAAATAATAGGCCTCCTGAGTGACAAAACTTTTCCTGGAGAGACACTACACACATTTCTGTTCACCCCTGATAGGGAGCCCATGACAGACCAAAGTATGGATGCCACCAAAGTCCAACTTGATGAACCCTGAGTTTTATTGGGGTTACTTACAGGAGCAGGAATGACTCAAAGACATCTACATCACCAAAGCCCACCCCAGCATGGGTGACAGCTCACAGCCTGGGAACCTGTCGCACACTGCTCAACCTTCAGGGCTGCTCAACAGGGTGAAGAGTATCTGTTCTAACTGACGCTCAGTTGGTCTAAATCAGTGGCTCTCAACCTTCCTGATACTGCAACCCTTTAACACAGTTTCTCATGTTATGGTGACTGCCCTCCCAACCATAAAACCATTTTCATTGCTACTTCATAACTGTAATTTTGCTACTGTTATGAATCATAATGTAAATAGCTGATATTTACCATGGTCTTAGGCCAACCCTTGTGAAAGGGTCATCCAGGGGTCTCGACCCATAGGTTGAGAAACACTAGTCTAAAGCTTTTCCAGGCAGCGCAGCTGGTTTCTGCTTCTTCTAGGCAGCTGGTCTAGTCTCAGAGTCTTTTTACAGCTTGGCGTGTCTTAGGGTGTTTATAGCATGGTTTGTCTCACAGGGACTCTCAGCATTTATCACTTACTCTGGCCAGGAGGGGCCTAGTGAATCTGGTGAGTTTCAGGGACTTCCTGGAGCTATTTAGAGTTGTTTGCCTTCCCAGTAAAGGAGCTTCTCTGCAGGATAGAATATTTCAATCTTGGAGGGAAATGTTACATAACACTCCACCCCTTCCTTTGGTTCCTAATGTTCTATCTGTCCCCCACCCCTTTCTGCAATGATCTCTGAGGGGGGGATGGGATAGATGTCCACTTATGACTAAGAACTAGGCCACCATGCCACAGTAGCGGTCGCTTGTTCTCAAGAGCTTCACCCGTGGTGATGAGTTAAGGCTGACAACAACAGTGATCTATGGGTGTGAACGCACATGTTTAGAAGGCATATCACATCCATCTAGAAAAAGCATAGAAGTTGCTTCCCCATTGGGACCTATGACCTCCAAGCCATAGGTTTTTGTTCTGGCTTCCATACCAGGCTTGAACTTCCTCTTGTGGAGCAGGTCTTAAATCAAATTGGAAGGCTGTTGGCGTTACCCAAGACAGCTAGGACAATATCGCACAAGAAGGCACATCCTTGCCTTGCATGTTGGTGTTTTAGCAAGCAGGGGCCATAGCCAAGCAGGAATGTTCTTCCATACCAGAAGCCTGCCTGGCCTCTCTCTCCCTGTTGTAGAATATTATTTTAAGGTGTGTTACTTTTGTTTTATGCTCTGGAACATTTGTTTGATAATGCAAAGATGTGTTTGATTAAATAAAATTCACCTGCGGTCAGGAGGCTGCATCAGTGACTAGCTGACAGGAAGTGGCAGGGAGGAGCCAGGTGGAAATGGGTTTTGATGGAGGGGTGAGGAGAAGTACGAGGGCTTTTTCAAGGATACAAGAGGACACGAGCAAGGAGAGGAGGTGAGCTAGATGCCAAAGACATTAACTGGGGGAGTGCAGTACAACCATGGGAAGGTAGCTATGTCACAGCTCCCAGCCCCTCTATCTCAGAGACACATACACCTGCCAGGTTATACCTTGGGTCACCCTTGACTTTGCCTGAGAGTTGACAGGTGTGTTTGGCCTTCTAGAGCCACTTGCTGTCCAGGACATGAATTCTTTGTCCTCTGTGATTAGTCTTGATTAGTCTTGTACAGACCCAGTACTGAGCACACAGTGAACCGTGCCCCCCCCCCATAAATATCTATCCAGTGGTCCTAACTTTTATGTAGCCAAGTTGAAGCTTGGGTAAGTACTTTCTCCTGACCTTTACAACAGCATGCCTGTAGCTGCGCGCGCGCACACACACACACACACACACACACACACACACACACACACACATCTCTGCTCACACTCCTTGCAGCTTCACCCAATTTTATTTAGAAAATCCAATAACTTTTCTAATCTCTCAAAGCCCATGCCCTCCAGGGTAGGGGATGAGGAGGGGTGGTTCCAGTGCTCAAGGCAGCTTTGATGTCACACATTTGCATCTGGGAATGGAACTCTGGTCCTCTCTCACTCTCTGAAACCATAGGGATGACGGGCAGATGTTTTTCTAATAATGAGAAGATGTGCAGGCGCCAAGACAAGGAGAATACTTTCCAGCCTGTAAGTTAATTAGCAAGCTGGGGAGCCCAGATAAATAAAGCATTCTATTTCCCTTCCTGCAGCCTAAAATACCAGATCTGGAGGTTCCCTCCCTGCCTTCTCCTCTACTCTGAGCATCAGGATTTGAGGGGAAGCTTTTAAATGCCTAGTAATTTGTGTGAGGGGGAACTGCTTCCCACACAGCCTGTGTTCTGGATGACACATTGGCTCTTGGACATGGAGTCCATTCTTAGCAACTCACTGGCTAATTCTTGCTACCTCCTTGCAGGATTGCTTGAAGATTGTAGGAGACATGAGAGTACCACTAATTGAGGACTTGGTGGATAAAGATTCCCCACCCCATCTCTGCACCCAGTTATGATGCAGAAAATGTAAATACTGAGAACAAATCAGTCAGCAGCATTGTTTTTCCATTGTACAGATGGGAAAATTAAGACCTAGACAAGTTAAGCTCCTACAGCTGTTACATAGGGAAATGGATTGAAAGCTGGGTTTGTCTAACAGCAGGCCCAAGGTCTTTATCACTGAATGTGTTTTACAGTTTAAGAAGAGACAAATCTTTGCTGTGTTCACAGTGTTCAGGGTGGCCTCTAGGGCCCTGCGTATGCTAGGCAAGCACGTTACACTGAGTTACATCCTCTCTCTACTTGTGCTCTTTTAAAGGGTCTGAGGACACTTCTCTAACAGGGACATCCCAGGAACTCTCTCCCAGATCCTGACTTGAGATGGACTCAAGCTGGATGCTTGAGACAACTTTCTTGGTTTGGGTCACTATTGTTGTGATGAAACACCATGACCGAGTTGGGGAGAAAAGGGTTTATTTGGCTTATATTTCCACACGACAGCCCATCACTGAAGGAAGATGGGACAGGAACTCAAACACAGTAGGGACCTGGTGGCAAGAGCTGATGCAGAGGCCATGGAGGGGTGTTGCTTACTGGCTTGCTCCTCTTGGCTTGCTCAGCCTGCTTTCTTATAGCACCCAGGACCACCAGCCCAGGGATGGCCCCACCCACAGTGGGCTGGGCCCTGCCCCTCAATAACTAATTAAGAAAAAGCTCTTTAGGCTTGTATATAACCTGATCTTATGGAGGCATTTTCTCAACAGAGGCTCCTTTCTCTCTGATGACTCTAGCTTGTGTCAAGTTGACATAAAACCAGCCAGCACAGCAACAAAAGCCAGCCTTCCAATTCTGGGGTCCCAGTCTGTCCTCTCTGTGGTTCGTTAGCTGTCTCCTCCCCATTCCTTTCCATGTTTCAGGTTTTACCCTCTCAACCTTTTGTTGTTGTTCTGAGAAATAACACAAATGGACCCAGCTTGTACTGTTTGTCAGAAGGTAGCACAATTTTTTTTTCCCGGATTTCAAAGAAAAGAGCATAAGGAATTCTCCAAATTTATTACCACCAACAGAACTGTGTTTCTTTAGGAAAGAAAGAAAAAAAAATGTCCCCAGAACTGCAGAATGGGAAACTTGGAATTGAACGAGAGTGTCCCCCTGGTTGATGGTGTGTTTACCAATTCTTAGTGTCTGTTGCTAACTGTGCTTTGAAACAAGAGACATGTGTTTTTAATAGAATTGCAAGTTTTATGCCTTGTTAAAAATACCCACATGGATGCTGGCTAGGACTCTGGCAGGATGCTGCGGAGGGGCTATGAATTCCATTCCCAGCCTGCTAGGACAGACGAGAGGAAGTGGGAAGGATGGCCCATGCCCTCCCATTTGCTTGACTGTGTACAGCCCTCCCTGTTCTCTTTGGAAATGACTACTGGCCCCTAGCCGAGCTCTCCAGCCCCCCCCCCCCCGATATGGAGTGGTGAAGGGCTCCCTCCTCTCTCAGCAGGAGGATAAAATACTCATTTTTCACTTCCAGACAAGCTTTTGCTATAATTGGGAAGAGCATCCATTGGACTTTGTGGAAAGCCTGAATTACAGGGTTTATAAAGATGTGCAGCCCATATTATGACTTAATGGAATATTTTCTGAACACTAGGAACAGGGGTAAGGGCCAGACCCCACAGTAACTGGTCATCCTCATATTCCCCAATGTGGCACATGTTACCAAAGGGGTTCTTTGAAGGTGTTCTTTGACTTCAGTTTTCAATACTCGTGTGTGTGTGTGTGTGTGTGTGTGTTTGCATGTGTTGTAGAAAAAATATAAAAAATGAAAATTTAATTTTACTACCTATAGATGCTGTTCATATCAAGTAATTTCTTTTTAATTTTTGTTTTATGTGTCTTATGTATGGATATATAAATAGAATACTTCTAAAATTATGGTCGTATTCTATAATTTGTATACTGCTCTTTCTCCAATATAACAGTATATTGTGAACATATTCCCATTTCAGTAAGGAAACTTTGAAATGTGTCTTTTAAAANTTAGTGAGGGGCTGGAGCTGTAGCTCCGTTGGTAGAGTGTTTGCCTAGCGTGCCTGAGGCTCTGGGTTTGATCCCCAGCACTATGTAAACCGGGCATCCTGGCACACACCTGTAACCAGGAGGATCAGAAGTTCAAGGTCATCCTTGGCCAAATAGTGAGTTTGAAACCAGCTTGGGATACATGAGAACTTTTCTCAAAAACAAAAATAGAACAAAAATGTGTGTATAATCCTCAGTCCAGTGACTGTCTCACGGTGATTCAACTAGTATGCTTTTTCTCAAGTATTTTGTCTGCAAATGTTTACTATTATAGAAAGAGCCTTCTCCTTTGCTTCTATTTATGTGAAGTGTTTCTTTTGCTTGACGTATCACTCCTTTCCCCCCCTGTTAAAATATAGACATGTTCTAGCAATGTAAATCAAGTTTCTTTTGAATGCAGAGGAATTCCACAAGTTAAGGACCATGTGTCGTTTCATAAATAGCACTGAACTTCAAAGATAAAATAGCAAGGAAGCAGGGGAGAGAATGTTCGCATAGTACATCACCTTGTACACAAACCTGGGCTGTAGCCTATGGATGTGGAATATACACTGCATGTCAAATTCCTTCCAGAAGTTTACTATCTGCCCAGCAAGGAAGAGTAAAAGCATAGCACATGGAAGAATACTATAAGTATGCCGCCAATGAATATGCACTAAGGGGAGACAGAAAAAGAAGTTGGTTTTAAAGAGTATCTGAGATTTAGGAAGATAGAAATGACCTTGTATTGACCCAGCAATGTGCTTAGTATATTACACATATCAATTAAAATATCCTTACAGTAACCCTGCCTATTTTCCATGAAAAAGAATTGGACTTTTCATACACACATACATACACACACAATAAATAAATAAATGTCAAATCGAATTTGTAAAAAGTGACCAGCTCGATGACTCATTGGCATCCACCTCCAAGCCCAGTGACTTGAACTTGACCCTGGAATCCACATGGTAGGAGAGAATAGACTCTTGAAGGTTGTCCTCTGACCTCCACAAAGTCTCTGTGACGTGTGTGTGTGTGTGTGTCTGTGTGTGTGTGTGTACATGCACTCACACACACTAAATCATAAAAATCAAATTAGTATATGTGGGGTGTGTGTGTGTGGCACACATGCATAGGTCAGAGGACAATCTGTGGAAGTCAGTTTTCTCCTTTCACTATGTTAGCTGGCATCATTGAAATCAGGTCATCAGGCTTGGCGGCAAGTGCCTTTACCAGCCTAAACCACTTCACCGGCCCCCTAAATTTTTTAAAAAGCAAATTAGGCTCTGATAAAAGTATATAGTTCAATAAGATTATAACATGTAGTGAGACTGGAAAGCTGGGTATTGTGTCCTACACCTGTCGTCCCAGCACTTGGGAGTCGGAAGCGTGTGGATTGCTGTGAGTTTGAGGTCAGCCTAAACTACATGGTCCGTTCCAGGCTAGCTTGGACTACAGTGTAAAGCCCTGTCTCAAAGAAAGCAAGAAATACTGTGAGTTCGATATGTTTGGAAGTGGAAAAAGACAGTAAGTATCTTTTGAAATAAATGAGAGCACAGGGAAAATATGGGCAGGAAGATGAGATAAGAAGGTGTAAGTTCTATAAGAGAGAGACCTCTGCTGGATTTGCTCACTGGCAGGTCCCACAGAGCTGGAGGAATGACTTCATGTAGCAGGTGTTCCATAAATATTTGCTGCATGAAGAATGGTTGGGTGGGTGGATGGATGGATGGATGGCAGATGGATGGATGGATGGATGGATGGATGGATGGATAAATGGATGAATGGATGAATGGATGAATGGATGAATGGATGAATGGATGGATGGATGGAGTGACCAGTGTATTTGCCATGTGCTCTAGAGTATTTGGGAGCAGCAGATGTGATGACTCTCAGCTCCTTTGATGAGAAAGGACATAGCATAACATATTAAGAAATAACTTCCATTAGTGTGGCAGCACAACCTTTAATCCTAGACCTAGGGAGGCAGAAGCAAGTGATTCTCCATGAGTTTAAGGCCAGCCTGATCTACTTAGTGAGCGACAAGCCAGCCAGACCATGGTGAAACCTTGTCAGAGAGAGAGAGAGAAACAGAGGCAGAGAGAGAGAGAGAGAGAGAGAGAAAACACTAACAAGATGACTCAGCAAGTAAATGCACTTGCCAAGTCTGAATTTGAGTCCAGTGATGTCCACATGCATGCCATGGCACACACGTTTGCATGTATATTTACACATAAATAAGTTAATAATACAGTAAAGTTTTAAGGATATAAGTTACCTCAGCCTATAAATAAGGAACAAGTTTAATGGCAGTGGGGACAGAATTTGACCTGCTTGTGTCTGAAAGTGGGGCGCTATCCCCAGGGCTGGACTGCTGTGGGTCCCCTTGGAAGGGGCACTGCTGAGAAGCAGTAGCCTGGTGGTCCATTTTGCAGGTGGGCATGTTGGGGGTCAGAGCAGCTTCCTGACGAGGGCAGAGTACATGGCAAGAACCTATAGAGATGGTATAGTGGGAAAGCTGACTAACTTAGAAGTAAAGCAACCTTCAGACCCACTTCTCAGACCCGCTCCCTTTGCTAGGAACTGAGTTTTACCCTGCTGTCTGTCAAGTTCATGTGATAAAATGCTAATACCCAGGATGACTGAACTTGGGGGTCAGAAGCGTGGGACCTTGATCCAATAGGACTAGGATCCTTTTGGCAGGAAAAGACACCAGGATACCCCTTTTCTGCAGCACACAAGTGCACACCAAGGATAAGCATGGAACATTTATATTGGACTTTGCAGCCTCAGAAATGGACAAAAGGGACCTAGTCTGTGGCAAAAACAGGAAACAGACTCATTCCCACTGGGGGACTACTGCCAGTGTCACATTTGATCCCAGAAGCCTAAAGCATCACAGTGTTGAACACTTTTAGCAGACTTAAAACACGATCAGCCCCCTTTTCTGCTCCTATGTGTTGGCCCTAACTCACCTCTGCAGTGCGGTCCCATCAGCTTGGATGCCCTCATTCTTAGATGGGAGGAACACTGCCAGAACCGGGCAGNGGGGAAGGCCATGCCCATAGAGATTGTACCGATTGTGTTCGATCTCTTCAATTTTGGTCTGGCATCTTCCACTATATCTTTTGCAAGCTTTTTATCTAAATCCCTGGTCCCTCCTTGCCTGGCCCTGCTTCACTCTGATCTCAGATACTATCCACCCACAATTACAAATCAAAATTGCATATCATGGGAGTGGCTAGAAGGGGAACAATCATGGTCACAGAATACCCTTTACTTTTGGCATCCAGCTTCAACCATAAATTCCCCCAGGGCCTAGGGGAGGGCCACGTGTCAGGAACTGAGGCATTTGTTTCTCTTTGTCTTCTAGGTTTGAATTATGCTTATTTTTCCCCCTCAAGCTTCTAGAACCCTCAAAGATATTTTAAAGGGAAAATTGATGCTTGGGTTTCATAGTACGAGGAAGTACTCTCTCTCAAAGTCATTTCTAAAGCCAGGCTGCCATGTACAGTATATGAGTCCATCTGATTAGGGGAGCAAGATTTGCCAAGCCTATATCACAGACTCCGCTACTAGTGTGCAGCATGGTGACCCAAGTCTGGACTTGCAGCCTGGGACCAGGCTGATATCAATTTGGAATCACTTATTCGTAAGTAATTTCATTCAGTCTCCCATTATGAAAAAAAAAGCAGTAGGGGAAGCCCCAAGCCTTGGTGTTCTCCTTTGGACTCCCTTCCTAAATGTCCCAGTTTCTTAAAATATAAATACAAGAGGTCTATGAGCCTCACTTCATCACACCACTGTGGTGGTTAGGGAGATGGCTTCTGTCTTAGTTGGGGTTTCTATTGCCGTAAGGGACACCGTGACCATGGCGACTCTTATAAAGGAAAACATTTAATTGGGGTTTTGGGGTCCACAGAGGTTTCCTAGTGAGAGCTGAGCTTGCTTTACACAGCAGGGCTGCATTAGGGGATGACTTGACCACGTGCATGATTATCAGGTGTTTGGAATGGTCTACACTTGGCTGAGCTAGGGGGAGGTCTTTTGTTCTATCCCTTGGCATTTCTATAAAAAGCCCTTTAGAAGAGACAGAAGGGGCTGGTAGGTTTTGACCCAGGCCCTCCCGAGGCTATCTTATGTTTCTATCTGTCTCTCTCCTCTATATTTCTATCTAAATATTTCTCACTTCTCCATATTCAAGAGTACCCTGGGGGAAAAAATGGGGGTAGGCCCCCCACATTAGGGCTCGCTTACAGTTCAGAGGTTTAGTCCATTATAGTCATGGCAAGAAGCATGGTGGCATGCAGGCAGACATGGTGCTGGAGAGGTAGCTGATAGTTGTACATCTGAATCTGCAGGCAGCAGGAAGAGAATAAGACACAATTCCTCCAACAAGGCCACACCTACTCCAACAAGGCCACACCTCCTAATAGTGCCACTCCCTATGGGCCTATGGGAGCCATTTTTACTCAAACTGCATCAGCTTGTTTGCAAAGCCGCTGGTAGAGCATCTGGCATACAGGGAGTTAGCCCTTGTAATGAAAAGGACACGTCACAAGCCATTTCCAGGGATTAACTGTGGGATTAACTGTTGTCAGAGGAGCTGTTTGATCTCCCCCTGGGTATTTAAGCAGAGGTCGCAGCAGCTAAGGGTGTGTCCAGATGCTGGGGACCAGGCACACTGTTCATCTGTGATGGATCTTGGCAGAGGGATCTGGACTCTGTCCTTTTTGCTAAAACAAACGCAGGAAGCCTCATGCCTTGTGGTTTTGTAGAAGAACATGCTATCCAGCCTAATTAAAGGGCAGAAGGAAGTCTGCCTCACTAAACCAGAAAATGTACGATTCCTAAGCTACTGTGTGTGTGTGCATGTTAAGGATGGGAAGGTTTCAAATACAGGAGTGGGCCATATTAGTTTTCTCAGGGTGCAGTGTCACTGAGCTCTTACATAGAAATCTGCATTAGCTAGATTCACGTTACTACAGTAAAATACCTGAGATGAATGAGGAAAGATAAACTGTATATTTTTATTTATTTTTACATATCTTGTGAATTACATTTAAATTTGTATTATGTGTGCACATGCATGTGTGTGTGTGTGTGTGTGTGCTCTCATATGCATTCACGTGGACATCAGAAGACAACTTGTGGAAGTCTATTCTTTCCTTCCACCGTGTGGGTCCTGGGGTTGAACACAGGTGGTCAGCTTTGGCAGCAGGCTCCTTTTCCTGGTGAGCCATCTCCCTGGCCCCAGAAATAATTTATTGAGTGAGCTCACAGTTTTGGAGGCTCAGGTCTGAGATGGAGTGGTCCCCATTGGTTTGGGCCTCTGGCGGAGGAATCCAGATGGCAATGGCAGGGGTGTGTCAGAACACACAATCACATGTAAATCTATGATGTAATGAGAGACTTGAAAGAAGAGGAGCCCCACATTGGCCCTGGAGACCTCCCATTAGGCTCCATTTCTTCAAAGTTCACAGCATCTCTCGTAGTGCTTCCCAAGACCAGGATATCCCCTGCACTTAAATGGTAGTAAGACCCAGAGAAAAAGCAAGCCAGTTGCTTGGCTGCATATGTGTCTAAACCCAAGGGATCCTTAAGGACATGCACAACCAGCACATGATAGAAGACATGTTTCCCAGCCTCCTTTCCCCACCTCCACTGTTCATGCAGGGAGGAGGAAGCAGATAACTTCTAAACTGTGACTCAAGATGAGTGGCCAGCTATAATTGTCACCGTTTCCGTTGACCCTGAGCTAGTCGCATCTTATATATAAGTCTCAGTGTCTTCTCCTAGAAAATGCACCAGTTGGGCCCTTTAAGCTTTAGGGCCACACGTGGTTTTAGCAGATCATAGCTGGGGCCTGTGGTCCCCTGATGCCTGGAGCACGGGAGGGCTGTCTTATCTAAGGCTGCCTTGCAGCTTGGCTCTGGGGCCTGAACCACTACTCTCTAGCTCAGGCACTGGCTGCTGCCCTCAAAGGCACCAGTCTCTGAAGGAGGAGGTGTTTGCCCTTTGTAGCCCTTAAAAATAGAACAATGCATAGACAACACTTTAGAACCTTGGAATCTTGAAGTCAGTAATTAACTTGTGCTCCTGAGGAATTGTACATGTCAGCTGAGGAAAGAGGTTGGCAGTGAGCAGAGGCCATGGCTGTGGGGGATCAGAACTATGATTTATCATTCCAAATACAGAGTCCAGTCCTAACCTGGATGTGGTAAGACTCCAGGGGACTTGCATGGGAACCCAGTGCCCCAAGAAGTGCTTTCATCTTCCTGTAATGTGGATGAGGTCTGAGCACAGCTGATCGCAGGCAGCCCATCTCAAACTTACAGGTTGCAGCAGCCATTTTATATAAGCTCGTGATTCTGTGGCCCAGGAATTTGGTAGAGTTTGACCAAACAACTCTTTTCTTGATGTGGAATTGTTGGGTCTCTAAGTGGGATTCAGCTTGTGACGGGGCTGATCCAGAGGGTCTATGAAGATTTGCTTTAAGTCAGAGATCCTGGCAGGGAGAGGTGGGAAGCCTATGTTTAGCTGACACTCTTAGGTGGCTAAGCAGCTTCCCTCTTTCTCCCTGTGGGGGTCACAGGGCCTCTCCCCTTTGTACTTGCTTTCTCTATGTGGTCTCCTTAGCCAGGTCACCATAGTCTCTTCCAGGGCAGCGCGGAGCTTAATAGAAAGATGGGGTCACTTCTGCTGTGTTCTATTGATGCAGCTGTCACAGAGCAGCTCAGCCTCAAAAGGACAGAAAAGCAGGTTTTACATCTCTGGTGAGGAGTGATGTGCGTGCACAGGAAGGGAAGTACTGAAGATAGTCATCTTTGAGAATAAGGTACCACTGGGCCATGAAGATGGGAAAACTGGAACCAGTGGTCATATCAAGGGTAATGAACACCCCAGTGCCTTTGAGGTACATGTGGTGATTTGAATGGGAATGGTCCCCATGGTCTCATATATTTGAATGCTTGGTCTCCAGTTGGTGGAACTGTTTGGGAAGGACTAGGAGGTGTGGCCTTTTTGGAAGAGGTGTGTCACTGGGGGTGGGCTTTGAGGTTTTAAAAGCCTTTGCCATTTCCAGTTAGTTCGTGTTCTCTCTCTCTCTCTCTCTCTCTCTCTCTCTCTCTCTCTCTCTCTCTGTCTCTCTCTCTCTCTCTCTCTCTCTCTCTCTCTCTCTCTCTCTCTCTCTCTGCCTTATGCTTGTAGACCAGATGTAAGCTCTCAGCTACTGCTTCAGTGCCATGCCTGCCTGACTATTGCCATGCTCCTTGCCATGACGGTCATGGACCCTTACCCTCTGGAACTTTTATAAGTTGCCTTGATGATAGTGTTTTATTACAGCAACTGAAAAGTAACTAAGACAGTGCAGGAGTGTTAGTTCAGAAGAAAGTATTCCTCTGAGTCTATGGATGAGATACAGCCATGTAAACTCCTTGCTTCTTTTACCCAGGAAGTAATGTGGTCACATCCAGCTCCAGAATTCTTCACCTATCCTAGGCTTACTTAATTCTCTCTCAAGGAAGGCCAGATGATTTTTCTCATGAGTGCTGATTGACTACTTGTGGCTGCCAAGAGCATAGTGGCCAGAGGGTCTCTGGAAGACCCAGTAAGCATTGGCATCATAGTTAAGACCCAGTGATCATCAGACCATGATGTAAGACCTGTGAGCATCTGCACCATGATGTAAGACCCTGTGGGCATCTGTGCCATAATGCAAGACCATGTGATCATCAGTGCCATAATGTAAGACCCCATGAGCATCCACACCATGATGTAAGACCCCATGAGCATCCACACCATGATATAAGACCCTGTGAGTATCAGTCCCATGATGTAAGACCCTGTGAGCATCCGTGCCATTATATATTGATCATGTCCCTCTTGGAAATGGGATTTTGATGTGCTATTCCTTGTACTATTCAGATTCATTCTGTACCTGAGTCTGACCGTGTTGTTCTTGTCTCAGAAAGAAAGCAGGTATATTCACTGGTGCCTAAGTGTGCCATGTGGTTTCTCATATACCCATTTATAGGATTCACTTTCTTCTTGGTGTTTGCCTACAACCTGGTCTTTCACAGCCTGCCTCTTCCTCAGGCTTTTCTAGGCCCATCCGGCTGCTGGATTCCTATAACCTTAGGCTGGGTGGGTGTTTTTGCCATTAGAACTCACTGTGCAGTAGTAATTATTTTTATATCTGCATGATAATTATTCCCCGTTGGGCTACTGGGCTACTGGATCACTGAAGTCCAGGGTATTTCTTGGTGTCCATTTTTCTGACCCAGTGAACTGTCTTATATCCTGATGCTAGTGACTTTTTCAGGGGAGGTCTCACTCTATCNGAGGGTGGGCTAAAACTCACCATGAAGCCCCCAGGGTGGCCTCAAACTCATGGTGATCCTCCTACATCAGNCAGTCCAGCACTGAGATTATAGGCNTGAGCCNTTACCCAACCAAGAGAGGACTGAAGTCTGGAATCTATTCTGCCAACAGGCATTTATGGCAGGAACGGGTTTATACCCATAGGCTTNGCTCTGTGGNTGCTGCCAGGAGTGTTTGCCTGGATTGGAAACAAGGGTCCCTGTGGTGGGCCAGTCCTTGGGTACTGGTTCTGGTTTCAGCTGTTGGGTGGCCATTGTNAATGTGTTTGTAATCTATTGGTNGGTTCCATGTTGTCCAGGCTNCCANGCTCCTTGTTCATGGTTTGAATTACTGCTCTAAAATGCTTAAATCAATATGCTGGTGTTAAATCAATACATGAAAGAGGCTCGAGGCCATCAGAGAAGGAAATAGTGTAATTGGAGTAGCAGGAGAATCTCTAAAGGTCTCCAGAATGGGAACTCACGATTGAGCGGCTGTGTTTCCAACCTCATACCTCCAAAGGAAAGACTTTGTTTCTTCTTGCCCCTGGAGAGTGACTGCTTACTGGGTACCCACACTTTTGTATCTGGAACCCAGAACTGTAGAAGTAGATTTGGCAGTATTCTTTCAGGCCATGTGTTGCTATATAAGGTTTGTCTCTTTAAGCATATAAAACCCCCCAGAGAAGACTGTGAAGAAATAGACANCATAGTTTATATTACTTATTCCTAATAATGGAAATGGGTGATTCTGTGGAACCTGGGTAGCTCCATGGTGTANTGGGAATTCGTTCCACCAATTAGCTTTGAGGTATAAGCTTTAGGGTGTGGTTCCTGATCCTCGTACATGATCCATTAAAAGGAGGGGGGGGATCGTGCCCCTTCTTCTTGGGGTAGATTGAGACGGCTGGATCTATTCACTCCCAGACAGAAGGATGGCAGCTGTTCACTTGGTTCTGTGTTCGTGAGTGTATTTTCCCCTTTATTACTTCAATAAATCCTTGCTACCCCCTTACACAGACTCTCGTGAATTTCTCATAATACCGTGGGTGGTGGTGCAAGGGAAGAAAGTCAGTTCAGAGTAGAGCTGTGGATACCTGCTTTCTGTATCAACTCTTCAGTGGAAAGCTGGGGACGCAGCTCAGTTGGTGGTGTGCTTGCCTCGCCTGAGCAAAGCCCAGGGTTTAATCCGCAGCCTTGTGTGACAGGGTGTGGTGACACAAGCCTGTATTTCCAGTTCTTGGTGGAGGAAGGAGGATGAGAAGTGCAGGGCCATCCTTCTCTAGTGTGAGGCCAGTCTGGAATATGGGAGACACTGTCTCAAAACCCAAACCAAACCAGATATCTAGCAGAGGAGGACTTGGTAAATTTGGTTCCAGATTAAATCGGTTCTCCCTTGGAGATTAACACACACATGACTGATACATCTGGGAAGGGTCATAGTTCTTTGATGTTCCATGGATAAGTCATGCTTCATCCTGGTCCAGCAGGTCACCCAGTGTCTCTGCAGAATCCCNTTGTGTATACCCAAGAACCAAATTATAATCAGGATAGACTTTAGGATCATTAAGAATCATAGGCAATTAAGGTTACTCCTAACATCAGAAGCTGTGCAGCATCTTAAAATGTGCCAACGTCATCCAAGGAAGATGAACTTATATATAGCCCAGCCACAGTGTGGACTGAATTTCATGTTACCAACTTTTTGTAATTGGTCACCTAAAAGCTGTTAAAAAGCGGCTTAGAGAATCTGCTTACCACTTGCTGAGAACAGTGACAGCAACTCACACACTTTGTTGANCNCTGGCTTGTGAGCATTCACAGACACAGGGCAGCATGCTTTGTGCACCTGGGATCTCATCTCAGCATTCTGGATTAATGGGAGCTTCTGACGCTGTCATTAAGAGAACACATGAAAGGGCCATTTCCTTCGCCTCTTTGTTCTGTGGGTTTGATTGGATTTAACNNAGCCATTTCTGAGAAGGAAGATGTGACGGTCCCCTTTGATGCAATGTTGACTGGATCATCTGGTCCTGTGTCTCTGGCCTGGGCAACCTCTGTGGGGTACATGCTGAAGGAAGACCATCTGTCTCTGTATATCATTCATTCACCACTCTTGCCCCAAACACATGACTGGGNNCTGCCTGTGTTTGGGCTTGGCTCATCTTNTCCCCAAACTGGCTTCCCCTTGTATTCACTTTANANACACACACANACACACACACACACACACACACACACACACANAGAGAGAGAGAGAGA
>LZPO01044479.1:105103-116513 GCA_001675575.1 Neotoma lepida | reverse complement strand
TGAAGATGTGCAGTTTGGAAGGATTGCTTAATTTACTGAATGCTTGTTCACATTCAGCTGTCTGTTTCAAAACACACCTGCGATTTGTTTTAATCAGATGTGGTAAGACCTGTAGATACAGAGATGTCTGTCAAGAAGTTTATATTCAGGCCCCTCGGAGGCACCTCATGCCACTCAGGACTGTTTGGGGAAATGCCATGGTTGTTCAGGAAGCAGAAGGATNGAGAACGGAAAGTGGGGCTTAGTGTCTTTGTGGCAAGGTCTGGGCAAGCCACGACAGGCTCAGGAGANTAGGGCTGTCCCTANTACCTGGTCCTGCAGATNGGTAGAGCCAGAAGTGGCAAGTGAAAATTGAACAAAGGAGGGGGTTATGGCCTCTTGACTGATCTCTTTAGATAAGAAAGAGACGCTGTAGGCTAGTGGTTTAAGGTCTGTAAGGATTGAGAGGGAAGGGCTTAGGGCAGAGACAGACACAGCTGGCTAGTCACACCTAGGAGCCTGAGAAGTTTCCTTAATCTTTGAGAGACCTTAACTCAGGTAAAACTGGATCCTTGGCTTCTACACAAAGAATCTCAAAGCAAGCCAATATGAAACAGAGTTTTGTTTTAATTGCACACACACACGCACACAAACACACACACACAAACACACGCACAAACATTTGTACCTTTAGAGGTAGCAGAGGGTGTCAGATCCCTGGGAGCTAGAGTCACAGGTGGTTGTGAGCTGCCCAACTTGTTGGTGTTGGGAACAGAACTTGGGTCCTCTGAAAGAGCNGCACACACTTTTAACCACTGAGCCAGCTCTTCAGCCTTGAGTTGGGATTTATTTAAAAGAAATTTTAAAAGGACATTTTTAATGTAGAGTTTTAAGCACACGTGTTAAGAAAAAGACATTTGGGAAGAAACAAGANACACCTGAGACATGGGTTTGGGCTTCTCACTGAGAGCCAAGCTTCATTGTGGGTTTTGAAGCTGTTATCATGACAAGGCTGCTGAGGGACCAAAAGGAGATCACAGGGTGGCTCCTGCCAGGATCACAGTTGATAAGGTTGAAAGTCTAGACCACAAGGATGCTGGAAGTCAGGGGAGTCTCTGTGTAAACAACTAACTTCTTATTTGAGATTCCCAGAACACGCCTGGGAGAAGGAATGAGGCCCTAGCCAAGGTCATATACGGGCTGGCCTTAAGCCTGGCTATTGCTACAATAACTGTGTTTCAAAGGAATATTATCTTTATATTGGTGACCTTCACCGTCAATGCTCTTGATGTTGAAATTCTCAGCCTGTGAGAGGCTTTGGTAGTTCCAGAGTGAAGGGGCTCCTTCATCTCCCATATCCTCAGAATTTTTCCTGTCTTTCTACTTTGCCTCAGAAGTCCCACTAAGGTACAGTCCTTTAAAACAGTGGTTCTCAACCTGTGGGTCATGACCTCTTTCACTGGGATTACCTAAGACCATTGGAAATATCAGATATTCACATTATCATTCATAACAGTAGCAAAGTTACAGTTGTGACATAGCAAAGAATAATTTCATGGTTTTATTAAAGGGTCACAGCATTAGGAAGGTTGAGAACCACTGCTGCCTCNGAGCACCTGGCCTTTGCAACTCTGGGTTCAGTCACGAACCGTTCTAGGTCCTCTGTGCATGTATCATGCTGAGTCCAGACATGTGCTCGGAACACCAGCGCTACCCACACAAGGAGAGTACGTCTAGGCTGAGAAAAANATTTAAATATATTATTATCACCTGACAGTTGCCATTAAACCTACAATCATCGCTAAACCCGTTTCTCATGGGGATCTCTGCTGTAGAGAATGGCTGTGGTCTCCCTGGCCACGAAAGCCAGAGAGTTCCTCATACCTTGCTTCCACTGTATTAAATAACTTTTTCGGGGTCAGTAGAAAGATGATGCCCTGGAGACAGATTGNTGAATTATCCTTTAGTCCCACTCTCTGTGGGGAAACTGAGATTGGAAATCCAACAACAACTGACAGAACAGATGAGCCAGTCCTATTGTCCTGCCCACCCNTGGGGCTGCTGCATGCTGAAATTTCTGAATTCTGATAGTTTGGGGGCTGGGATCCCCGGGAAGCTGCAGAGGGGCGTGGCTAGTCACCTGCAGGTCGGTCCTTTCCCCTAGATTCCCGAGCAACAGGTCCAGTGCTTCCCACCTACTCAAGCCAAGACAGTTTATGCCTTTCCCTCTNCCCTGGCTTCTCTTCAGNAAAGCCATGGCCTCCTAGCTGCCCCAGAGTCTCTCCTAACGGCCTGTCTTTTGGCCTCTGTACCCAACAGAGCTCTGGGCGTTAATTTGGAGCAGCTGTAACCCAGCTACTGGTGGGCATCTGGGTGGGGAAACAGTNTGGGAGGGATTCCTGGCAGGATAAGGCAGGAGCCCTCCAAGGGGCTAAGCCACCCAGACCAGACCCTTTCAAAAGCTCTCTATCCTCTAAAACCACTGCCTCTGCAAGGGGCCAGAGCCAGCACAAGGCTTAAGACAATTCTGAGGTAGAGANCATGTCTCATCTTGATTCTTCCCANCTCCTGCNTGTCTTTCATTTTTCCCATCAGGCCTTCTAAAGGCAGCCGGTGCCCACTGACTGAATGGCAGCCTCTCTATGTATGAATAACTTATCACATTAGTGGAATTTAAGGGCCACTGTTTCTTATTGTATCTGGGCCAGAAAAAAAGGCTCATAAGGAGGGCATAAAGTATGTGCCTCTGTGCATCCTCAGAATTTGATCCTCCACCTTCCCAGCCAGGGATGTGGAGGACAAACCAAGGCAGGAGACTTGCTTAGGGAAGGAGACTTGGTNTGGGAAGCTGTGGGCCAGGTTCTCAAGAGGGGAGGAGGCCTTGATGGATATAATGCAATACTCCAGTCTGTGTGGCTTAGCAGAAACTTATTCTCATATTTCCAGAGGTCAGAAGCCCACCATCAAGGTGCCTGGAGGTTTGGTTTCTTCTGAGCGCTCTTTCCTTGGCTTTAAATGGTCGCCTTCTCTGTGTGCCTGCACAGAACCTATTGCCTGTGTGAGCATCTGTGTGTCTCTTTCTGTGTTCATATTCTCCTTCTAAGAACACCAGTAGACTGGTACACTCTGACAGGCTGACTTACACTAAATTACCCTGTGAAGGCCCTGTCTCCTGTATGAGTGGTACTGTAGCTAGAGGGCCAGTTAATTTCGTTTATTGATTTGTTTGCTTTAGTGAGAGAAGGGAGAGCACCAATTCAGCCAGAATATAGCATACACACACACACACACACACACACACACACAGCAGAAGATGGACTATTTAGGAGAGGAAGGGGACTCCACAGCAGGGAGCAGTAAGGTGACTGAAGGGCACGTGTGAATAAAGAACAATGATGTGTGTGTCTGTGTGTGTGTGCATGAAATTGTCATAAAAACATTATTTTGTCTACTTACCTCCCCCCAATTTTTTTTCCACAAAAAAAGATAACTCAGGTGGCCAAGAGTGGATGAGAGAATGTCGTCCAAGCAGTAACTGTAGAATCAATGGGTCCTTTTAGACAAACAGGAAGCAAATCTCCTGGAAGAGACTAGGAGGTTGCCTTGTCATCTGAAATCCCAGCCGGCAAATGGCACAGGGAAGCTGGGGCGAAGCTGACCAGCCCAGCGGTGTGAGGTTTTACTACACCATTTGCTTGCACAGTGTTGGCTCACACCGTCGCTTTTCACTGCTCGGACTGATGAATAGCAGGTGCCACTGTTGTTTTATTTTAGGAGTTTCTGAGTTGAAACTTGGAGCTGACAAAGTCCTTCTATTAAACACGTTGCTCCATGTATTGGAGGAAACTGCACTACTCCGTCTTAGCCATGGAAACACCACAGTGTTCCAGGGAAATATAGTTTGAGAAGCACCATGCAGAGCAATGTCTCTAGGCTTTCTCTCACTAACCAGAGACTTTGGGAAGGAGGAATGTTTTGATCACTGACAGAAAGAGGAAATGAGAGGCTGGGCATTTACAGTCTGGCTTCCCTGTTCATTTTTTCATTTATTTACCCACAATAATAAATAGATTGTCTTCAGAAATACATAGCACACTGCCAGGCCTAAGTGATGCTGGGATGAGTGGGATTCTGTTCCTACTTACAGTGCTGTTATTAGTTAAGAAATTTGGTTGAGGGAGGGACTGGGAATGTAGCTTATACTAGCGTGCTCAAGGCCATGGGTTTGATCCCTGGTATCCCTACATCAAGAAAGAGACAGGGACGAGAAGGAGGAGGGAGTTACAAACCACACAATATTCTAGCTGTCCAAGCAGAGATCCTCTAGCAGAGGCAGAGCTGGCTTAGAAGCAGAAAACAAAACAGCTGCTATAGTTCGAATCTTNAGTGTCCACCAAAGGGCCCTGAGTTGAAGGCTTGGGTCCAGCCCATAATACTGTTAGGAGGTGGCAGAACATTTAGGAGGTGGAGTGCAGTNANAGCNTGGTAGGTAAATGGGAAGATGCCCTTGAAGGGTGTGTGTTGGTGTGAATGAACAATNTCCCCTNTACTATTGGGCGTTTCAACACTNGGTTCCCAGTTGGTGGCATTATTTGGGGAAGTTTAGGTGATGCGGTCTTGTTGGCGGAAGTAAGTCACTGAAGGTGGGCTTTGAGGTTAAAATCCNCCNGCCACTTCCNGTTTACTCTCTGCTGCTTCCTGCTTATAGTTCAGGATGTGAGCTCTCAGCCTCCTGATCCTGCCACCGTGCCATTGGCTAGTCGCAATAATGGACTCTTTCCCCACCAGAACCNTGAGCNAAAATGGACTCTTTTTTCCGTAAGTCACTTTTGGTCATGGTACTTCATTACAGCAACAGAAAAACAACTACTGCAAAGGGGGTATTGGAACTGTTATGTTTCCTTTCTTTGGGGCTTCCTAGATCCTTGAGGCGAGGAGCGTTGCTCTGTCATCCACCACATTCCCATCATGATATTCTGCCTCACCCCAAGGCCAAAGCTCATGAGCCAACTAAACATGGACTGAAACCTCTGAAATAGTGAGCCAGAAAAAACTTTCCTCTTTTTAAGTTAACTTACCCCAGGCATTTTGTTACAGTGATGAAAAAACAAATTAACATCATTGGCCCCACTTCAGGAACCTCCTCCACCCCACCACCACCCCTGCTCCCATGGGCACCGGTGCTTGATGCTGAGCACAAGACACTGTTTTATGATGGCTTTGACTGCTTTCTGTTGCTGTCACAGACCACCCGAGGCTAGGTAGGTGTGAAGGTTTATTTGGGGTCATGCTTCTAGAAATCCTGGAGCATGGCTCCAGCATCTTATTGGTTCTGATGAGGGACTCTTGCTGTTTAATGATTAGTGGGAGAACAGAAGGCCAGGGGACCAAGAGGTTGCATGATGAGAGAAGAAGTGANAGAAAGCCAAGGAAACTGAGCTAGCAAGACAACAACTCACCCTCCCCAGCCCAAACAACCCCATTACTGCTCTTTTCTAGGTCATTCCTCTCAGTGTGNCCAAACAAAATTTCAAAACAGAANCGTCTTGCTGTATAAAACTTCCCAACGCTGCTTTTCCGTGGTGAGAGGAATTAGTCTTCCCTGCGTGACTNCATTGATCTGTTCCTCAGAGCTCTGCCCCATGAGGGTAATGAATTACTGTTCTCCTGCTGCTCTGATTAAGCCTCGATACGAGTTCAGTGACAAACTGTAAGAAGAGTTTCTGCCACTGTTGTCTCTGAAAATTGCACATGCGGAGTCTCCTTTGCCAAAAGGGCCTCCACAAGAGACAACCACCTTCAGGCTTTTGATTGGCAGAGCCCAAGTCACATGACTATAGTCAGGCAGCAAAAGAGGATGGGAAAGCAAGTTTCTGGCTTCTACCAAAAGTTGTATGGCTTCAGGAGAAAGGAAATTTTGCCATCACATGTTAGGAGGAGTTGGGGAACCAAAGGGGCCTGATGAAAGCGCCCAGTCTGACTGAAAAAGTGTCTCTTCAGAAATGTAATATAGTGCGAAAATACTATAGTTAAGACATGTTTCTTTAAAAGGCATGTGGAGTTTAGGATATAACCTTTTTGGTAGGGTGCTTAACTAGTAGGTGCACAGCTCTGAGTTCAAGTCTCAGCACCCCATAAAACCAGTGTGGTGGTTCATGGTTGTAATCTCAGTACTCAGGATGTACAGTCAGGAAGATAAGAAGTTCAAGGTCGTCTCAGCCACATAAGCTCAGGGCCAGCTTGGGCTACATGAGACCCTGTCTCAAACAAACAAACAAAAAAGTCATGCGTATGTTTGAAGGGAACAGGACAAAAGTTGCTAAGAGTTTGGAGTGATCAAGGAAGGCTTTCTGGAGGAGGTGATTGATGACTGAGCACATTTTGATGAGCGAAACCCTGTGTGTGTGTGTGTGTGTGTGTGTGTGTGTGTGTGTGTGTGTATGTGTGTATGTGTGGTGCAGCCTAGAGCTATAAGGACAAGGACCTTCACTGTCTGTCACATTCCTTCTCAATGAACGAGCTAGCTTAGAAATGGGAGCTAATGGAACAAGAAGAAAAGACAGGTTGGAGGGCCTTGGTGCGGGTGCAACATGAGAACAGCTTGGGAAGTGCTCAGGGTGCCTAGTCCAGAGCTGTCTGCAGAGTGGCTAGCCTAGAGCTGTCTGCACAGTGGCTAGCCCAGAGCTGTCTGCACAGCGCCTAGCCTTGTGTCTCTTTTCCTTCCCAGCTCTGCTTCCTTTAATGGGCTGAAGCTTCCATAGGAAACAATGTTTTCAGATTATGCAAAGCCTGATTCCAAAGGCACAGCTCTGTCTTCACTTTTTTTTGGTGAATGCACCATGCATTTAATGACTGTGTATTTGAAGGAATTCACCAGGTCCTCCATAAGCCAGCAGCTTTCCCTAGGAAAGAAGTACAGACAGTATGAGAACAACAGGGCATTGGGAGGCTGGTGAGGGACAGCAAACATCAAAAGGGAAGTTGATTGGCACACATTCGTTGGCTCTGCAGATCTGCCCAGGTCTAGAAGTGGCAGATACACTCCTCTTCCAAGGGACCCCACAGATGGAGGTACTGGGACGAGGCAGCTACTGGGATAGCTCTACCATCAAGGAGGGAGGTTTGCCTGAGAAGTCTCTTATTGAGGCCAGGCCTCCTTGACTGCACGAGGGTCAGTTCCTCCTCTGCTACAACAAGCTACATCTCACACCTGTTTCTGACCCAGCCAGAGCTGGTTTTGAATTCACTGTGGAGCTAGGGATGCCCGTATACACAATAGTAGGATTTTTTTTTTCCAGAGACAAAGAGAATCCTCTTAACTAAGCCAATTTTCACTGCTAAACAAAGGAAGGAAAGGGAGGGAAGAAGGGAATGCTGTATTTCACAAGTTTAATTATACATAAATTTTTTAAAAAGATATGTGTGTATATGTGTGTATGTATGTATGTGTGTGTGTGTGTGTGTGTGTGCACATGCGTGCGCACGCATATACTTGTATATATGAAGGCCAGAGGCTGACATTGGGTGCCTTCCTTAACCACTCGTACTTTTTAAATTACACTTATTTATTTACTTAATAATTTATGTATATATGCGCNCACATGCCCAAGGTGCAGTCTGTAGAGGTCAGAGGACCGCTTGCAGAAGTTGGTGTTCTCCTTCTACCACGTGAGTCCTACACATAGAACTCGGGCCGTCATGCTTGGCTGCGAGTGCCTTTAACTCCTGAGCCATCTCTCTTGCTCTCCACCGTATCTTTTCATATATTTTTTTTTCTGAGACAAGGTCTCACACTGAACCTGCAACCCAGCTGGCCAGCAAGCTCCAGGAATCTTCCCATCTCTACCTCCCTAGCACTGGGATGACAGTGAGACACTCCTGAACCTTGCTTTTTTTGTGTGGGTGCCAGGGATTCGAACTCTTGTCCTCATGCTTTGGCAATCCCTTGCTGACTGAGCTATCTCCCTAGACCTCCCTTTCATTTTTTTTAAGAAATGTTATTATGGAAGTATGAAGTATGAAGTTGAGACTAGAAATCTCTCTACAGTGAATATGTGTATATTTCTGTGCTGTCTTTCAGAGATGACCTCTAGTGCAGTCACAGCCTGGCCAGTGTTTTGCAAGCTTTTCCCATTTCTTCATCTTCAAATGTTTAGAAAGTGAGTGTTGGTCGCAGTGCTTTGAAATTTGGNTAATAACTAGTTATTANTAATGAGGCGAAGGATGAGAATGTTTTTAAGGCTGAGAGAGTTGGAATCTGGGCCCTACNTCCATCCNTGTGGTGGTTTGCAAGAAAATGGCCCCCAAAGGTAGTGGNACTATTGGGANGTGTGGCCTTGTTGGAGTAGGTGTGGCCTCATTGGAGGAAGTGTGTCACTGTGGAGGCAGGCTTTGAGGTCTCACATATGCTCAAGCTTCTCTCAGTGTGNTACTCAGTCTACTTCCTGTTACCTGCATATCCACATGTAGCAGTTCCTTCTCCAGCACCACGTCTGCCTGCACACAGCCATGCTCCCCGCCATGATGATAATGGACTACACCTCTGAAACTGTAAGCCACCACCTTAATTAAATGTTTTCCTTCAGAAGAGTTGCTGTGGTCACGGTGACCTTTCACAGCAATAGAAACCCTAACTAAGACCATCCCTGTGTATGTTTCTTGGTAAGATTTCCCCATCTCAGTTCTGTCACTTGGGAATTTCTTCAGGTCAGAAAGGCAGCCATCANCCTTAGTCCCCAACCTCACCCCACCAAGTGGTCATCAGTGAGTCCATGGGTTTGTCTTACACATTTAACTCCCAGGTCCCCTGCCCAGGTACACTTGCATCACTCACCTGAGTGGTTCCTTCCCTCAGAGCCAGAATAATCCCCTTACTGCTCCTGTCTGACCACTCCACTCATGATGACAAAATGAGATGTCAAAACAGCATCCTCACTGCACGAGACTTTCCAGTGTTCATTTTCCATTGCTGGCACNCAAAGTTCAGCCTTGCTGAGACAGCCGTGGCNGCCTTGCACACTGGACTCCTCCTTGTGGCTGCTGGCNAGCCAAGGATCACTATGAGCTGCTAGCCATGCCTTAAGTATGACCTTATGCACCTATGCCCTAGGCCTGGATAGAGAGCCTACNGTCATGCTGCTGGTTTGTTCTTATCTGTTAGGCCTCAACTGAAATGTCACGTCCTCTGAGAGACTCATCTTGTATCAGCCTCACCNTACCTTCCCCAATCTGGCATTTTCTCTGTGTAGTTTCCTGTTTATTTATTTTTCTAGCCCTATCACAATAATATATATTATTGTGTAATAATATATACATACACACATATATCCTTCTAGAATCAGATTCTGAGGAGATACACATCTTATCAGCCTTTTTTAATTTATACCTATCACATCTGGCCCAAAATGCTTCCTGAAGTGTGCAATAATGCTTCCTGAAGGATCAAGGCAATTTGGCCCCATGCCAGAACTCTGCTCCCCTTTGAGAAGTATTTTCTCTACCTAGAGAGGCTATCACTGACCTCAGAGTTGGCCCAGGCTGTCCTACCTGCAGTAGACTCTGAGGATAAGTAGGCTATGAGTCTTGCCAGCCTACCGTCAGCCATGGTGACCAATACGGGATGATATATTTTATCTTGTGTGGGTCAGTGAACCCAGTCTGTCACTGCAGTTACCTCTTCCAGTGGTGAGGAACTCCATTCCCTGCTGCATGATGGGTAGAAAATCAAAGAGGCTCCCCTGGGTCTCTCCTGTAGATGTGTAACAGANCAGAAAAAACAGCAGCCTCTGAGGTAGGAACACAGTGTTGGACCACTGCTTTNTCCCCTTGCCTGTGTGACTTTGATCCTCCTTTTCCTTACCTGCAGAATGTGAGGGGCAGTCCCTGCTCTTAAGTNCTCGAACAGGACTATGGGAGTGAAATTTGTGCCTGCCAGGGGCCAACTATTCGTCCTGGAAANGTACTGCCTAGCGTGCCTTGTCTTCATTTGGAAAGACGGGGCTACCTCGNAGACGAGAGAGCCAGATCAATACAGTTGCCTAGACAAAGTTTCTGCATGACCCAACAGATCAGAGAGTCCTGGGGCTGAACTTGGGGGACCATCTACCTGAGGATGTACCTTGCACACTTCCCTGTGGGCTATAGCCCAGATTTAACCCTGAAAGAACCACCATTCAAATAATGGGCNGAAGGAGGGCTAACATTGCAGAGAGCAGGTGCNGACTCTGCCTGCTCACTCTGTGAGATGGCCTCAGTGAGAGGTGGCTGCTGGGAAATTCTCCTTTCCCCCAGTACCATCCATCACCCTTTGCAAAAATGCCAGCCTGCTATTAAAGCCGGGCTCTTGTTTCCAGAACAACTAGGACATAGTGGCTGGTCATGTGGGTCAAAAAAATCTAAAGGTTTCCTCTTTGTCCGTAAGGCAGGAATTTTAAAGCTCAAAACTGATGACATTTTGAGTAGGATGGTTTTTTTGTTTGTTTGTTTGTTTGTTTTGTCATGAAAATGAGGATTGTCTTGCCCACTGTAGGAAGTTTAATATCATCTTTCAGCCTCTACCCACAAGATGCTAATAGTACAACCCTTCCCCGATTTGTGATAACTGAATATATCTGCAGACAGTTCCTCCGAGAGCAAAATCCCCCCACCCCAACCTGATATATATACCTGTGGAGAAACACTGGCCAAGGGAAATAGTACATAGGATAGATGGAAAGAATTTAGAGGAGGGGGAAAGTGGGGTGCCGGAAGCTGAGCACACAGAAGCACATATGCAAGTCACTGGGGTGCCTGGCTGCAGAAGAGCCCATGCTGAGGTGTGGGAAAGCTGATTGAGACCACACCTGATAAAATGCTTCTCCCCTGACCTAGAAACTCTGAGATCAAGCTCCTCAGCTGTAAAGATTAGTTTGTCTTAATAAAGGTGATGGCCCTGAAGCTGGGATGTGTTTGCAAAGTGAGTGGTGATAGGAGCTGTTGGGAAGACTGATAACCATGTAGCATACTCAGCCTTCAATTCATAGCTCTTTAGGAGTTATTCATTCATTTCTAAGTAATATGGTATTTATATTGTAGTTGTTATACAATGTGTCTCATCCATGGTCTATTTATATGTCTGTCCCATTTGATGCTATAGATCTTACTTGATTTATATATTTTAATATATACTATTGCATATTTATTTTTCTTTTGCATATATGTATGTGCATATGGGTGTGTGTGTGTATATGTGTGGTGCAGTGGAAAGGTTCACATGTACGTGTGGAGGCCAGAGAGCAACCTCAGTTGTCCTCTGGAATGCTGTGCGTTCCTTTGAGACAGAATCTGTCATTGGCTTGAAGCTCACGAAGTAGGCAAGACTGGCTGGCCAGCAAGCACCAAGAGCATGCCTACCTCTGCCTCCCTAGCATTGGGATTATAAATGCATGCTTGC
>LZPO01044479.1:69028-88126 GCA_001675575.1 Neotoma lepida | reverse complement strand
TGGCCTCCTTGCATCTGCTGTTTACTCAGGCACGGAAGCGCCATCTTTCAGGATAGTCCTGAATCCTGTCCATCTCAGCCCCCACCACTACCACCACCACCCCCGTAAAAGATGATGTCAGTCTCCGCTCCCCCACTGAACAACACAAGCGTCAGTTACCTCAGGAACCTGTTGACTGAGCTTGGACAACTTGCAATTGCCCACTTATGCTTTTAAAACACTGGGTCACCTTCTATTGCCAGGAAGGTCCCGGGTCCTCANATTACTATGAATAGGCTCAGGCAGNNTGGGACTGAAGTCACCAGTTAAAAATGATACAATAATGGGTAGCTGACCCCAGATGGCAGACGTTCCTCCTGGAGGTGGCTTATTGGCAGTATTCCTGGTAAGTGTGTTGGTCCTGCTCAGATGTGCCAGCTGAGAACGTTAGCCCATTGCTTTTATTTGCTGTGTTGGTTTGATATAGCNGCCATCTTGAAATTCGAGTGTCTGGTTCAGGAGACTTTATGCAGGAACTGACCTCACACATTATCTGGCCTTCATCATGTCTTCTCACTCTCTATTCTTNCTCTGGGAAGTGGCTGGGTGGACCATGAAATGGTCCTCAAGCCCTTTCGGGAGTGATGCCCTGCTTTTTCAAAACATTGCACAGAATTGCAACATCCACAGTTCAGATGGTCGCGGCAGGTCTCAAGGCATCTCTTCAGAGACAGCATAATGGGTCTTTTGGACTCCCCCAACAGCTGACGATTGATCCTCCTTTCCTGCTCTCAGCCTCTAGGCCATCTTTCTGAGAAGGCTGTCCCTGCATGGAGGCATTCCCAGCAGGGGGTGGTGGGTGGGGATATTAAGAGATGAAATTTAAATCTCTCCAGTTTGCTGCTTGTCAGCAGCTCTGATCACACGCTTGGCTGGGGCAGGAGTCGACACCAAAGANGCAAAGAAGGTTTAGGTTATCTGTGCACTGCAATTTCAGGTGTGTTTATCGGTGCATTGCGGGTCCAGGTGTTAGGTTATCTCTACNTGGCAGGAACAGACTGTAGGCTCTCTGTGCTTTGCAATGCTGCTGGGCTGGCTTCATTGCTCCTGGGAGTATGGAGAGTGGGTGGACTGCTCCATTCTTTATCTCTCCCGAGCACTGGTTCTCCAAGGCAGTGGTTCCCAAGCCTGGAAATAGCACTTGGACTAACTCTGATCTTGAGATGCACCAGTCCCTTGTCAGCACTTATTAAAATTAGAAGCAGCCCTAAGCAAACAAACAAGACAGAGTGACTTGTTCCTTCATCTGGGTCTCTTAATTTCTAGTCACTNCTTCAATCCCTACAACACCCTGGGAGGAAAGATTTATTCTGAAGATGTTTCCTTGCTTATTTTTCTCTTGGTGGAACTGATTGTGCCTTTCGATACCAGCCATGATGTATTATCTCTAATCTCTTGGCCTAGATCGCTGGCACAGAGTAAACCATAATAGTGGGCTCATGGTAGCTTATTTTTCAAGAGTTGGATTGGCTAATGAATGAGGACTGGAAGCTTAGAGGAATGGGTGATTCACTTGGGAATAAGTCTGGAATACACCCCGATTTCCATCTTGCCCAGCCGATTCCAGAGCAAAGAGTCTAGCAGTGTGGCTCTCCTGTCTTCTGCCTCCTGGTGCTGGCCTGCATTGTCTGTGCCCAAGGTTTCCTGGCTTGCCCTCTAGGCTTCTTCTCAGAACCAAGCTGAGCTGTCCCTGGCGCCTTCTTCTCANTGAGGCTCTCACCTGGATAAGGCCAAGTACAGCNTTGGTTAGATAATTGCTGTGTTGGGTTTGGGGAGGTGGCTGAGTCAGCAAAGTGCTTGCCGTGTAAGCCTGAGGACCCTGGACCTTCACCACCCACATCAAAAGCTAATGCCGCAGTGTGTGTCTATAACCCAAGGTATGCTGGGAGCTGGGAGGAGACAGGCAGATCCCTAGATCCCAAGCCAGGTCAGTGAGAGTCCTTTTCTCACAAAATAAACTGGAGGGGGTGCTACAGTGATTAAGAACACTCACTGCTCTTTCATAGGACCTGAGTTTGCTCTCAGTACCCCCATCAGGTGCCTATCTATAGCTCCAGTTTCAAAAGATCCAGTGTTCTCTTCTAGCCTTCATTGGTATGCGTTCTAACATATGTGCATACTAACATGTACACACACACACACAAATAAAGATGAATTTTGAAAAAAGCCAAGGTGAAAAGAGATCAAGGAAGACACTTCATGCTGGGCATGGTGGCGCACGCCTTTAGTCCCAGCACCTGGGAGGCATAGGCAGGTGGATCTCTGAGTTTGAGACCAGTCTGCTCCACAGAAAAAGTTCCAAGATGCTCAGGGCTACACAGAGAAACCCTGTCTTGGAAAAAACAAAAAAAAAACAAAACAACAACAAAAGGAAGACATACCTCATGCCAAACTTTTACTTCCACAGTCATGCACACGTACATGCATGTGTACCTGCAAGTCCACATGCACACAGACACANAAACACATACTCCTACACAGGCTGGGGGATATAAATGGAAGAATGGCATTGTCCTACTGACTGGGTTTGTAACATNCATCANCTGCTCTGGGGCTCACCAACTTGATGTAACAATCCAGGTACTGCACTTCCTTGCTTAGGATGAAAGGTCACTCTTTAAGCAACCAGCCATTGGAAACTGGGAAAAGTTGTCTTGCCCTTTCTATGCAATGTTGTTATTACGTTAATTAGACGGCCAGCCCAATTATTTATATTTTATCAAGATAGCTTTATTTTAGAAACAACTTACGGAAAAGGGGGGAGGGAACGAGTACAGGGATGAACAGGAGAGCGATGCGATCCAGCGGAGAAATTTGGCTCGGTCTTCAGTCTGTCTTCCGAGACTGCAACGATCCAGAAATGGCAGGAGCAGGGACGTCACATAGGCATCCCAAATTTTTAAGGGGCTCCTNTAAACCACGCCCTAAAGNGAGGTCTTAGCCAGGTGTCATGGTTACCTGGCTAAGGGGCTGTCCTATAGCCAAAAGCCAAAATAGCTATCCACTACACGTTATTGCTTGCTAAGAGACCCTAGGAACTGACCTTTGGGGTCACTTGGGCCAGTTTGCCCTCGTCAGCCCGCACTACACCAGATCCTGCTTTCGAATTTCCAGTCATGGCTTCTCTCTTACGTGGAAAAGTTACTGCTCTTGCTAGAGCACTACCACAGATGGCACAGAAACCCCACTCTTCCTCCTCACCCCGCCCCCAACACTCACCTCTGCATCCTCCATCCTGATCTCTGCTAACTCCTTTGTACAGAGCCTGGGGATCACCCTTCTGTCAGTCAATCAAAACTGGTGGTCCACTGAGATCCGTGAAGCAATCCCTGAGATGCAGGGATGCTCAACAGGAAAAAAGACCATTCCTTGTCCCCATGAAACTCACATTCTAGTGNGNGAAGACAGGAAACACAACATCTGAGGAGGGATGCTGGGATGCAGCCAAATAGAGTGAGGAACTGGATAGTGAAGGTTGACATTTATGATAGTGTGTGGATGACAGCGCGAGCTCTGTGGGGCTCTGGGTTTGGATAGTCTCAGANGGAATAGGTGTCAAGGCCCTTGGACTGAAGCAGCTTCACTGCATTCAAGAAAGAGTAACAAGCCAAGCATGTTAGTACATACCTAGAATTCCAGGTCTCAGGAAGCTGAAGCAGGAGAATAGTGAATNTGAGGCTATTCTAGACTATAATACATTCTCTAAACTTGGGCTATTTATCTTATCTAATAAATAAATAAATAAATGGCAAAGGATCCACTGTTCCAGTGCATTCCTAGCCAAAGGGGGATGCTTGGCTCTTGGTAGATGCCTGGTAGCCAGCCGAACGCTGTGATTAGAGGGTAGTGAGTGAGTAAAGTTACCCNACATTTTGAAAGCCATTGTCAAGATAGCAGGTTTTATGCCAAGCAGGCAGAGAGGCCACATGGTGGCTTGAATGCTAAGAGAAATTATGTCACNGTCCTTCCTCCATTGTGGAGAGCTCACTGTGTGGTGGGGCAGGGGCGGAGGAGGTCAGTCAGGGAGACCAATTGGGTGGTTCTCTCAGAGGCCCAGATAGGAAGTGGTGAGGACTTGGGTTGGAAGATGGCTATAAAGATCACGAGAAGAGAGCAGCCTCAGCGTGCATTTTGAAGGTAGAGGTTGTGCGTTTGAAGACTGGCTTGGATAGGGAGCCTGCGCTGTACTCTAAGGCCTTTTGTGTTAGCACCAGACCGGAACAATGATATGAAATCTATATGTCTGCCCACTTCCTTCTTTGGGGTTTCTTTTGTGGACAGAGACCATGGCCTCATCCCCAGGCTATACTTTCTGCAGGGCCCTGATAGCCTAGTGGCCACTTCCTAAGCAGCCAGCACCACACAGATCAGCAGCACTGAGCCGGACCCCCTCCATGATGTCAGCATCCGTCCGGGGATGGTTTGGGTGCTCTAGNGCAGAAGATCTTTGTGAGGGTGGTCCTTGACAGCATGCAGCTGTCATCAAGTAGTTAAGATGCCACCTCTGCTTACCTGAAACCAGGTTGATGAGGAGGTGGTAGCGGCATGACATTCAACTGCTTCCCTCCTCCCTTCCCAAGAATGCTATTCAGAGAGTTACTCACNGTTNCCCTGTACACTCTGTGCCGCTCTTCCTCTGAGGCCTTCTCCCACTTTTCTCTTGCTTGCTTGCTTCTCTTATCAAAATCCCACTCCTTCCTAGAAGCCCATTCCAAATACTCTTTATGCCCTGTAGCACAGGACAAGCATGACGAAGAAGGGCATGTCCCATGTCAGGAGGAAGTGGTGGAGACTCAGGTGGGCAGAGAGCACGTCCCCATTTATTCATGTCAAGTTCCAGCCAAGTCTTGCTTCCAATCCTTGCCACGGTGTTGCTGGGCAGTTGCTTTGCCAAGAGAAGCTGCAAATTGGGTCTCTTACATGGAAAGCGCTGGTTTCTGGGTGCTAATACGTGACTCCACCCTCCACTTGCCACCCCTNCGAACACTGGGAGGACCTGGCTACCAATTTGAGATTTATGATTTATACAGGCGTTAGACTTGGTTCCCCCTGAGAGAAAGAAACAAACTCATTGTGAAATCCNTCCAGGTGCTTTTTGGTAAGAGGGGAATGTTTGCATCTTGTGTTCATCTTTCTGCCTTTTGTGTCTCATCGCCCTGCTTCCACTTGAGTGGGAACTGCAGGGTTCCTATTACCAGTGTATGCCCAAATCCCAGCTTCGTGGGACATAAGCACTTCTGTAGCTTGCCTTGAACTCTGTATCTCAGGCTTTTGATTTTCCTCNAGGAGTGGTTTAAATGAAGGCTGCAGTCTTCTGCAAAGTATAATTGGTTTTAAATTGTAGGTTTAATAATGATGATGTTGGGCTTAATGTGTTGCCTCTCAGGCTCAGCTTGCAGTCCTTGGCAACCAGCAACTCATTGATCCCCNTGCTCTCCTTAGGAAGGGACAGCTGCTAGGACCCAAGTCCATCCCAGGATAGGATAGAACTGCAGGGACAGNTGCCTCCCTTAGCCCTAGGCCACTAGGCAAGGAGGAGANGNAATCCTTNTGTGCCCGGGGCACTGGGGTTGTGNTGGCTATGTATTTGGGGTTTGGGGTGGCCTTCCTCCTCTTTACCTTTAGGTCTCTCCACAGCTCATTAGAAATTCCACGGGCAGCTGAGCAGAGGATCCTAAATTCCACCATGTGCTTTCTGGGCAGAAGACTTAATTGGGAGAGTGTATTAACTTAATTGGCTATCATCAGGCTTCTGGCTGTTTTCTGTGTTTGAAGGAACTTTTTCTCATTTTCTCTTGCTACGGCCAGTAGAGCATGCCTTCAACAGATTAAATCTTGTTCTCCAGTCTCACTGAGTGAAGAGCACTCTGGTTTTAAAGTCAGAGCCTGGATTCTGATTGTGGTTTTTCACGCAAGATCTTAAATTCACTCACCTTTCCTGGTCTCCTTTCCTCACCGGCTAGAGGAGTTAGGTTAAGTTGTGTGACCACAGAAGTTCCTCCCAGGGCTCTCCATGGATGGCTTCAATGTTTCTGGGAGACGACACTAACTCCTCCTAGGATGACAACTGGTGTGTTTCAGAAGTCAATCAAAATACCAATCTACATATGTTATACAACAGACTCNCCAAGGCTNGGCCGAGCGAGGGCTTGTTCAGCGAAAACGCAGCATTTCTGTTATAAAAAGCACGGCGAAGGGTGTGGATGCTGTGTGATGTGGGGTATCTTGCTGAAAATTACAGGCAGCAGAAGCAATGACAGGGCCGTGGTGCGCAGGGCAACTGGGGGCTTGCCTGTTGTGGGCTTTCNAGGCACACCCTTGGGACAAACCACAGACGTTCAGAACTTCAGGTCTGGTTCTCTGGAAGATGAGCAGATCCCTATTGGTAGAAGTTCTTAACTGCCTTTTGGGCCCCACCCCATGTTTCTGGATGGCTTTTTTGTTTTTGTTGTTGATAGGAGTAAATTATAACATGGGAAGGNTGATGGGGAGTCAAAACACAGACAGTGAGCCTGAAGACATTTCTGTGGGCTCGAAGCCTGTGGTGGCCATGATGACCGGCCTATGGGGGAAACAGTGATGGTAGTTTGAAGGCTACAGGATAGTCCATTTTACACAAATGTGGTCTCCAGTAAAGCTCATCATTCATTCTGTCCCGTCAGTGGGCACACTTTGTTNCTGAAGCCCCCAGGCTAGACTTCACTATCACGTCTCATTCATGGTGTTTGTTTGTTTGTGTCTCTCTNGATGGTGTGTTGTACGTTTTCCATGGATAAATAANCAACACATGCTTGCCAGCTGTGTTCTCTTAAACATTCATAGAAAGGACNGGATGTAACGTAATGTCAGGTTCATCAGAACAGAAAGCATGNCTCTTTTTCCAGAAACTCTGCCNGGCTCTCTATGAGATACAATCTCAGCTTCTAATGACAGNTAGTGAAGGTGGCTTGGCTGTGACGGAGAGTAGGGGACAGCAACCTGGAACAGAGGCTGNGTATTTACTGCCTGTGAGAGTTAAAATTGGTTGTAGATAACTGTCCATGGGGACTCTTGAGTCTGAAAAGAAAGGTCTAGGTCTTAGCTATAGCAGACTATTATTGTCTTTGGATTTTAAATTTCGAGGGTGGGAGGGCAAAATCTCATGTATCCCAGGCTGGTGTCAAATTTACTATAGCTAGGATAACCTTGAATTTCTAATCCTCCTGCTCTACCTGCTGAGTGTTAGGATTACAGGTGTGTGTGACCACACCCAGTTTCTGCAGCACCGGGGATCGAACCCCGGGCTTTGTGCACGCTAGGCAAGCACTCTACCAACTGCTACATTCTCAATCCTTCAGACTCCTCTAGAAGTGGTCNTGATGGAGACCTGCAGAAACAGCTTTAGGAGAGGGTGGGTTTGGGCGAAGCACTACATGGCGGATACTTCTAGGTCATGGGGTTTGCCTGCCTGTAGCTTGTGGTCAAGAATTTACCCCTGATCTAAGAGACCCTTGAGAATGAGGTCATGAGTGAAGATGAGGCTGAAAGTAGGTAAGGAGTTTTCGGAAGGTTGCTTATACACTGTGAGAAAGAGTCCAAGGCTGCCTTCTCTCTGAGGGTAGGACCACTTTCAGTGTGTTTATTAGTACCTCTGCAGTACTCATCAGTGAATGTTATCATGGATGTTTGGTGTGAGCGAAGNAGGAGTGGGGAGTTTAGGAAGATCTCACATTAGCTTTAGCCAGCCTTTCCCTTGAGGTCGTGCAGATCCTGTGGCCACGGCAAAGCTGTTGGCACGATTAGCCCTGGCAGCAGAGCACCTNTGGATAGTCACAGAAAAAGAATGTAGCAGAAGGATACTGGTGTCGACAGCACTAGAGACNACACNTAAGAAGNTATGGCTGAGCAGAGNTGGNTTGCAGGATGACNNTGTCGCTCACAAGGATGGTCTGGGGACCACTGTGCTGACTTAGCATTTATAGTGTTGCTGGGTACCACCACTGGGTGCCTGTGCTACCTCATATAAGGGACCCTTCTTTCCTCCCATGTGGAGCCTGGGGGGGTGGGCGAGAGAAAGGCAGGCATACCCTGGAGCATGAGTAGTCTCATCAAGCAAACCCAAAGAAAGAAACAAAATCAAAACAGTGTTGCATACATTTTAGCATTTTCTTTCTAAAAATCACATTCTTCATTGAGGGATGTGTGTAGGGGTGGGGATGGTGGTGAGTGTTATGCCCAGATCACGGGGACCCCCAAAAGACNACCACAGAGACCGAATCCCATATGTAAAAGCAAAGAGCCTTTATTTTTCAAGCTCTGAGCCTGGTCCNTCTGTCTGTCNGACACAGCGATGAGAGCAGAGATCCCTGGGCCCAGGCGGGGTAGAGTTTTTTTATCATAGCAGAGGTTGGGGGTCAGGGGATTTCCAGGGTTTGGGACCCTGATTGGCTGACATTTGTCTAGGGGTATCTGTAAAACAAAAATAGGTGTGTGCTAGACTCAGGGACATCTGGCCACCTTATCTAATGGTTGGAATGTTTGGGATGTCAGGTACTTCCTCTTAGATGTAGGCCCTCCCTGGGTGGGGTTAGCTTATGGCTTTTCCTGGGTCTGGGTGTTGCCTGCCAGTAAGCCTGTCACGGAAGCTGTGTCTGGGCCTCTCAGTCTGTCATGGCAGCTGTGTGGTCAAGCTGTTTTGGGGCCCCTCTACATTAAGCATGCCTTGGAGCATGTGTGGAGGTCAGAGGACAACTTGGAGGAATCAGTTCTCTCCTTCCACCACACGGGTCCTAGGGATGGAACTCAGGTTGTCAAGCTTGGTAACAAGTGCCTTTACCCACTGAGCTATCTCATCACCCCATGTTTTCTTATTTCATTTTCCGTCCAGTCACAGTGGAACAGGCCAGGAGGTTACAGTGTATAGACACAATACATAGATGGAGGCATCCAGGGCCCAAGACAACTTAGTGGCTTAGGTAGTGCTCTCAAATTCCTCCCTGTGAGTGGAAGTCTTCTTATGATGTAAAAGAGAACAGCCAGGATGGTTTTTTTTTATCAGCTCAAGTCAGAATTCTGCTGATGGCCCTGGGGTAGATGGGGCAGCACCATCCATGTCCATTTTCCTGTCCCAGTGGTCAGCTGTTCTGAGCAATCATTTTCCTGAGGCCAGGGGGAGGAGCCAGGCAGGACTGTGAGCCTGGCCTTTGTACTCTGTGAAGTTCTCCGCTTTCTGGGGGTTGAATTAGTTCTTGTTTTTATTGTGCTGTTAATTCTAGCTTCTGCCTGTCTCCCTAATTCATTCCACATGTCGGGACCTCTCTGCCCTGGCCAGGAGCCATCTGTTTGTCCTCATCTGCCCAGTGTCAGCAGCTCCATGGGAGATCTCTGAAAGTTCTTAGGTGCCACAGTCAGGGTGGCCTCCCCGCCTCTCAACCTTCTGGCTTCTAAACTTCCCAGACCTTCACTGCCTGATGTTCTGTGCCCCTCTGAGCCTGACACACAGCATAGGCTCAACAAACTATTCCATCCCTGACTGGTTCAGTGTACTTTGGAAGGCTGCCCATCATAAGCCATGCCAGCCAACATTGGAGACAGCAAGGATGAAGTCATCCCAGCATGAAGACATGCAGTTAGGGTCGTTTAACCCAAGGAGCTATACACNGGGNTGGGAAACCTCATATAGANCCCAAAATGGATCTCAGCTAGCACTTAGCNTTGGGGAGGCCCATGGCACATTTGGTATAGTTGTAGTGTCTGCGTAGGCTCCAGATCTAAGGAGAGATGGGGGCCTTGGAAGATTTTACCCTCACATTTGGGCCCTGGACAGTCCTGTCCTTTATGAGCCCGTAGTCACAAGTTATCTCCAAGTGGGAAGCAATCTCTAACTTGGAGTTTTCCAGAATGTGTTCTTTCCCCTCCAGCCCTCCTCTTTCCTCCCTTNTTCCTTCCTTCTTCTTGACCAACTCCTTTCCTCTTCACTCTTAAGGTAGAATAGTGGAGAAGGTGAGTACATGGGTCTGTTCAGGGTCTAGCCATTCCCTCCCAAAGCTCTACCTTAAAAGCTGAAAGATAGAGTGAGAAGTGTCGCTGGTCCTACCTCCCCACATTCCATCATTCCCCCTCTTCCTTCCCTCCCTCCCTCTTCCTGCTCCTCCCCCACCTCATTCCCAACAGGTGCTCACCCATGATGAGCCATTAGCTTTGCCCCCCTGCTAACCCTATTAGCAATACTCTAAGAACCCACATGGCGAACACCCCCACACCAGCAGTCAGCAGCAGCACCCACCTCCCTTTGTCTACACCCACCCACTCCCCCACCTCTGTCCTCTGTCATTACCATAGTTGTTATTTCTAGATGCCTGGGAGGGAACAGCGTGAGCGAGCTGCTGCAGAATGACAGTGTATTATGACCACCCTCCTCACAACCACAGCNTGCCTTAGAAAGGATGCACGCAACAGCTGTCGTCACACACACACACACAGAGTCCTTGAAGAGGCTGGGGCGAAACGGAAGCTTCCCAAGGAGGAAGTGAAAAGAGCAGTTCTTTATGCCTTCATCGAAAACTTCCCTGCAGCCTGATTTGCCGAAGCTCTTGCTGAAGTTAGGATTCGAATGCGTGGTCTATGAAAATTAGTAGGTGGTTCTCAGAAGAGAATGTGAGGGCTGGGAGTGTGCTCAGTGGTATAGCATGTATTTAACAAGAGGGAAGGCAGCACCAGAAAGTGGGGGATGGGTAGGTATGATTTTGGAACTCACTGTTAAATCCTTTTACTGAGNGAATGCTAACTAGTTGAGTTTGGTGAGGGCAGGGCCTGTATAACTGTTGCTCANCCCAATGTCTGAAAGGAAAAGATTTTTTAAAAAAAGATTTTGTTTTTATTTTAGATTATGTATATCAATGTATGTCCATACAAGGATACANAAACATAAGTGCAGTGCCCGTGGAGGCCAGAAGAGGGCGTCAGATATCCTGACACTGGAGAAATAAGCAGTTGTAAGCCACCTAATGTGGCTTGTCCTCTTGTCCTCTAGAACTTGTCCTCGACGAGAACAGTCAGTGCTTTTAACCACAGAGCCATCTCTCCAGCCCCTAAANGATTTAAAAATTAAATGCTTCAAGAGAGAGTTGCTCACAGCATCTTCTGCCCTTAGGGTTCCACACTTGAGGAGTATGTCTCAGGTGGGCCCAGGGTGTGTCCCATTCTAGACGGAGCAGTACAAGGAGGAAGGGCACGGTATTGCTTGCGCTTTTTAGAGAAATCAGATCATAATGGGAGACAGGTCACCCTTAGTGAATAAAGGACAGTTGGGTTGGTAGCTCTAATGTTGAACTCAGGCACAGCTGATTGCCTGACAACATGTATTTACCAGGCAACTGCTGTGCATTCAGTCTGCTTCCTAGGAAATGTGCATGCTGTATGTGCTCTAGCAACAAGAAGCTCAGCCCTGGGCATGCTTCAGGGATTCCTGAAACAAATCTACATGGACGGAGTGATTTGAGGCAGTAGAAGCCAACAAGTAATAGCTATGAACAGCAAACCTAAGGGAGAAGGTGGACGTGTGTTATTATGAAGACATTTGGGAGAAAGTAAGACTTGGGGTAGATGTGACACTGATTGGCCCTTGACAGTGTGGACAAGCCCCAAGGAAGGCCTCAGTCTCCATTTTGTCCGCACAAGTTCCTAAACACTTAGCACTCGGCACAAGGTAGCCAGAGTATACACTTTCTGAGTAAATGACAGAATAGGAGAGAGAGAGAATTCCAGAAGTGGGCTGTAGAGCAGCAGTTTGGGGCAGGACTACACTGATCTGTAGGGGTAGGATGAGTGGAAATGGGGTGCGGTTGGGGATGAGTGGTAGTTTAGGCACTGTAGGAAAGAAAGGTGGGGTCAAATGGTAAGGAGCCTTGAATAAAAGAATGGAGAGTTCAACTGTGGTGCCGAAGGTTCTTCATTTAGGAGATAATAGAACACAATGAAAAGCCACTAAGACGGCAAACTGGCCACAACAGCAGTGATTTAGTTCTGATTTTTGGCCTGGTCATTGGTGGTGGGNTGAAAGAAGAGCNGCACTCTTCCCTNTGGGGTGNTAGTGGTGTGAGCAGAGANATATAAGGGNTCGGAGAGANGGTCCAAGCCAGGTAGAATTTGTAGGAAAAGAAAAGAGAGGTGACAGCAAGAAACAGAAGGTTAGCATCTTTGCAAAATGAGAAGNCATATCTGAAAGTCCAGATTTGGGTGTTAATCGTGGTCACGTTAACTAGTAGTAGTGACTGAATAGCCTTCCTAAAGGTAGCTGGAAACAGTATGTTGTTGAAGTTTGGGCGAGAAGCCTTAGAGAGGAAGGGGGAGAGGCAAAGGCTGTGGAATGCACTGGTACATTCATTCGTGCATCTGAACATACTTGAGATANTTCATGCATCTGAACATACTTCAGATAAGGTGGGTCAGCTACAGGGATGTTGGGGGTCTGTAGTTCTACAAAAACTGAAGGCCAATTTCATAGACAAGTTAGAGTTTACCATGGGAGGGTTTGAGGAAGACATTAATGGATGGCCCCCAAAAATGCTTCATCCAATGTGGCCCAAAGAAGCTAAAATTAGGCCAAGTGTAAGAGCTGAGATGTTCTAGAAGATTCCTGACTCAGACTTCTGTGTTGATAGGCAACTGATGCAATTCTGTGTACACTGTCTTGAATGTCCAGTTCTCTGCTGTGCAAATCTCATGTTTGGTTAGATGTAAAANAAATCCCACTGAATATTAATTTGCTAATTCAAGCTTTCTGGTCTCATGGGTAGCTTCTCCCTTCCTTCAAGTGGCTAGGTAAGTTAGCTGCTCTTCAGGTTCATGGCAGTAACATAACTGAGATGTCAGGGGCAGTTGTTCCAAAGCACGGCAGCTCATTCCTGTTCAGACAAAGCAGCTGAGTGGCTNTCTACTGTACAACCTACTGACTTTACATTTTAAAGTCATGAGATGAGAAACAGGATGGATTGATATTTTGTAAAGATCAAATGGAGTTGGTGGTAGTGTTACTAGACAGGAGAGACAACCATGTTCCTTTGGGTGTGTTGGACTGAGATCGTCAACTAAAGGCTGTAATGTGAGTATAGCTAGACTGGGTGGTCACAGTTTCCAGACCTGACCCTGGGAAATCCCTGCACAACATCTGGATTAATTATGTAGAATCCAAGAAGCTCAGGTAGGGGCTCAGCTGTTATGAACATTGTTCTTGTAGAGGTTCCTAGCACCCATGTTGAGTGGCTACAACTGTGTGTAACTTCAGCCCTAAGGGGTATGAGGCCCTNTTCTGGACTCCACAGGTACCTGCATTCATGTGCACATACCCACATATACACACAATTAACACATAATAAACATAGATCATAGAAAAGGAATCCCAGCTGCATTCAAACATCAGAAGTCACCCCCAGCAGGCACAGGCAAAAAGGCACAGTGCTGAAGACAGGACAGGTGGAATTGCACANAAAAAAAAAATTCTCCTGTGGTGCACATGCTAAAATATATGAAGCATAAAATTTATCATTTTAATCTGTTCAACTCAGTGGCTTGAAGTAGCTTCACACTTCCTAACTATCATCACTCTCTGGTTCCAGAACTGTTTCATCATCTTCAAAGCGACACACTCCACAGTTATTAACCATTCTCTCTCCATGGCCCCTCTCTAGTCATTGGCAACCACTAACTGGCTACTTACTATATAGATTTGCTTATTTTAAGTACTNCATCTCAATGAGGTCATACAATGTGTTTGNTTCTATGTCTGGTTTCTTTCACTTAGCATATAATAGTGTTTCAGAGTTCATCTGTGTTACAGCCTCCAATTACAACATTTCTTTCANGGTTAAATAATAGTCCCCTAAGGACTAGGCATGGAGCTCAGTTAGTAGAGGGCATTTGCTCTCCTGCNTGGTATAAACCGGGCATGGTGATGCACACCTGTTATCCCAGCACCAAGGAGTGGAGACAGGAAGGCCAGAAGACCAAGGTCATCCTCTGTGACATATCAAGATTGATGCCAGCCTGAGATATACAGACTGCCTCAAAAAAGAAATGCCACTATATAATATATATATGTGTATATACACACACACACACACACACACACACACACACCACACACACACACACACACACACACACACACGCACACACGTGCAGTATTGTGTTTATCCACTCATTAGCCGTTGGGCTATCTCCACCATCTAGCTATTGTGAATAGTGTTGCTATGGGCTTAGTGTACAAACCCACGGCTCTACACTTGTTTTCCATGCTTTGACTATAGAGCCAAGGAATGGAATTGCAGGGTTGTTGTGGTAATTCTGTTTAACTTCTTGAGGAATCGTCAGACTTTTCCACAGTGGCTGCACCACGTTACACACCCGCTAGTGACATGGGAGGGTTTCCGTTTCATCTCATCCTTGCTGGTATTTATTTTTCTCTAAGAATTTTACTGNGTGGTGCTTCTTCTTTGAGGGACACAGACTGGCCCCAGTGAGTTAGGAACATCAGTCTCAAGACCCGGCTCTGAGATGGACTACTGGTCACCATATTGGTGATCAGTGGGGAGAGCTGCCTTCATCCAGGTGCCTCATGTTCGGCTTCACAGTCTTAATTCACCCATGATGCTCCNTGCTCAGTCCCTCTATCTCTTGCCCAGCTAACCATCTAAAAGGTTGGAAAGCACAAACAAGGAACGGATATGGATACTTCTCTCGTGCCAGAACAGACCTTTCTTTCCCTTCNGTGTGACTGATCAATACCAATTCACTGTTGTCCATCAACTGTGATAGCGGCTGTGTGTCACGTGGCTGCTGAGGACAACTGGCTGAGCCATAAATCAAAAGTTATCAGATGGGAACACTAGATAGTATCAGGGCTGGGGAAGAAGGGGATTTTAAATGGAACGTTGAATTTGAGTGCTAACCCATGCTTCTCTCCAGCTCCAGTCCCAGGTGATAGCTCCCTCCAGATGTTTATACTTGGCCTGACTCTTACAGGCATCTTCAGCCCCTCTTCTGCCCTCTCTCCACCACTTCCCCTCAGCAATGATCGAACTGGGGATAATTTGACTTGAAGTCAGGGTGGAGCTCAGCTGAGTGGATAATTAAGGATGTGATTTTTAAGAAGNGCCCAGGGGTTATTTGAAAGGAGAATGTCTATTTGGTTACTGATATATGAGGGCAGTGTCTGACACATCGTTCTCCTTGTNTTTGGAAGCTGAGGGGCTCCGAGGATGGCCCTTAGTAGCTGAGGATGAACCTTGCCAGCACTAGCATGTCCCCATTGAGTCCCTTTGTGCCAGGGGCTGCAGCTCTTGACTCTGTGGTACNAGACATGCAGGCCGATGTTTCCTACTGTTACTCAAGGCAGAACCCAACATGCTCCATGCTATATCTCTCAGCCACAGAGTGCTGAACTTAATAGCTATGTAGTTTCTTGATTAGAAGAGAAAGAGAGAGAGAGACTCATGAACCTCAACAAAACAACAACTGACCACAAAGAGCAAATGGTGTTTAGGCGCCACACTGGAGGGAAAGAATTTAGAAGGAAAACCACTTCGGCAAATTCTTCACATAAGTTTTAATGCTATGTGTATGTCCTTAAATATAACTGGAAATTAGAAACATGGAAACTCTGAGGAGTAGAGACAGAGAAGGAGCGATGTCAATAAGAAAGGGAAGAGGTAGCTGGAGATATGCCTCTAGCCCATGGAGACTTGAGTCAACAGTACACAGACCATGTCTCTTGTTAAGAGACTCAGAAACAAGCAAGAAGTACAACTCACACCAACACTTAGCCAGTTGCACCCAACCACTTTCGGCTCAAGGTGGAAGTAGCTAGCAGGGTCAGCATATGCAGCTAAGGAGGCAAGGCAGTCCCTCTGACAACAAGATACAAGCTCAGTGCNTGACAGATCTTGTTGGAGAGCATGAATGTCTGAGCTGTGACCTCAAGCCCTGGCCAGACCAAAGGCATCAGAATAGGTAATCTCAGATGGTGTGCTTTCTGGGGCAGTCTGGCTGTGAGACATCAAAGAGAGGAATATTTGTGTGACACACTTCTGTTNAGGACTCACAGAACCCAGGTTCTTTCCACTCTGCATCTGTGACAGTTACTATTGATGGTCAGCTTGATAGGATCTATAATCACCATCTTAGTTACTTTTCTATTGCTATGACCAAGGCAACTTATAAAAGGAAATGTTTATCAAGGCTCATGGTTCCAGAGGGTTAGAGTCCGTGATCATTATGACAGGGAGCATAGCGGCAGGGAGCAGGTATGGTGCTGGAACCGTAGCTGAGAACTTACATCCTGATCTATAGGAGAGAGAGAGAGAGAACATGCTAACTAGGAATGGTATGGACTTTTGAAACCTCANAGCCCATCCCCAGTGACACACTGCCTCCAATAAAGCCATCCCTCCTAATCCTTCCCAAACAGTTCTACCAACTGGGAGCCAAGCATTCAAATATGACCTATGGGAGCCATTCTCATTCAAACCACCANAATCTCCTAGAAGACAAATCATTTGGCACATTTATGAAGGGGTTTCTAAATTAGGGTAATTGAGCTGGGAAGAAGAATTACCCAAACTATGGGCAGCACCATTCCAGGCTGAATGAAACTCAGACTGAATTAAAGAAGAGCGAACTGAGTGCTAGCATTCATCTCTCCAGCTCCTAATTGCAGATGCCCTGTGCCCAACTGCATCACATTCCTGCCACAGTGGTGGACCACACCCTCNAGCTCTGAGCCAAAACAAACCCTTCTTTGTTTACGTTGTTTCTGTCATGTACTTTGTCGTAACAATGAAGAAATGATCCAATGGTAATCCATCACTCATTCCCTTTTACTGGTCTACCTTGAGGGTCACATGGCTTAGGAGAAAGTAGTAAGGCATGGTGCTGTCCTCTTTTTTAGTTTAGTTCTATGTTCTTGTCTGTGTGTGAGTGGATGAACATGTATGGCAGGAGGCCAGAAGGGGATGTCAGAGCTGCAGTTACAGATAGCTGTGAGCCGCTGGTGTAGGGGCTGGGAATTGAACTGTAGTCCTTTTCAAGAGCAGCATGTGCCCCTAGCCACTGGGTCGTCTCGTCAGCCCCCACTGACTTATTTTTAAAAGAAAGAAATTCAGATAGATGGCAAGCAGCACAATCATCTCTTCTTCACTTTTCCCTTCTTTAAGATGTCAGAATGGTTTGGGGATGCCGGGTGACTGTTTCTCCATGCATGTTCAGACTGCTGCNTGCTTATGGCTGTCTGCTCTCACCTCTCTTCAGCTGACTTCCTCTTTCAACCGTTCGGGTCTCAGGCATGGGATTGAGTCCTGAGGATTGANGTCATGGGTTTTTGCTCTAGACCAGATTATCCAAAACTTCTGAAACTTCTGGAATACTTTGCTCAGGGAGAGAGAGGAGTTTCAAGTAAATCTCCTTTTGGTTTACACAAATTCAGGCAATTTGAAGATTCCGAAAGAAAGATTTTGTTTCCTCTCAAAGAAATGTTACCTTCTCGTTAATAATAATAATAATAATAATAATAATAATAATAATAATGGGGCAGTAGTACAAGATGGCTCAGCCGATAAAGGCACTTGCCACCAAGCCTGATGACATGAGTTTGATCTTCCGTGCCCACACAGTGGAAGGAGAGAAAAGATTCCCACAAGTTTTTTTTTCTAACTTCCACATGTATGATAAAGCACATAAACATGCACCAAATACATAAATGCAGCAAAAAATTTTCACATGGCCATGTGCTCACCTGACCCATATTTTAGACCCATATTCTAGATGGTTCCGCCTCCCACCATGTTTCATCGTGCATTCTTCCAGTGCCCTGGTGTGCCAGTGCCCTATTTTTGGTATCATTTTGTGAGACTGCTATCCTTGCTTCAGAACTGTCTAAAGGAAGCAGGCAGAGACTGGGTGGTCTCCTCTGGTTCATCAGTGATGGCCCGCTTTTCAAGCACCCCTCACCAGTCGCATCTGGCATCCATCCAAGCTGCCATCTCTCAGGACTGCTGGCCTTCCTGCCACAGTGGTGCTGATGGAGACTGGAGGGGAACTGCACCTGTTCCTCCATAGATGGTGCCCCTTCTCACTCCCAGGCAGTTGATAGTGGCCATGTGTCCCTTTGGTTCTCAGTCACTGTCTTTTACCTTAAGTCCCAAATAGACAACTGGGAGAGCCCTTCTAGTGTATTAAGTGAACCAGTTTAAAAATGGTAATCTAACTTATAATGAGGACAAAAGGCAATTTCTGGCCCACCACTGTGTGTTCTCTTTCTCTCCCTCCTCTCCTTCCTCTCTCCCTCCATCCTGCTGTATTCTCTGAAAAATACAGCTTGAGTAAATATGGCCCTAGGGAATAGTGGATGTGAGAAAGCTGTGGAGCCTGGGCTGAACAGCAATTAGTTGTCCCGGAGCGGTCTCCAAGCAAGCAGAGGCACATCCCTGAGGTGAGGAGGCAGCAGTGTGACTTAGTTCTGCATTGGGTGGCTTGCTGACAGCATCCTGTGTGTCCTGGAGTCCCAGGAAAAGTGGCTGGCAAAGGCAGAGGCTACCACTTACCTTTGCCGCGGTCCTGAGTCTTTGAGTACAGAAAGGGAAGACCCAGGTGGGCTGGGACTGTGGGTGTATGCCTAATCGTGAGCTATCGCTCAGACTTAAAACACTAAGTTAAAATTCTGTGTGCTTGGGTTTTGCTGCTTTTTGTTTAAAATGCAAACAAAACCAAACTTTGCTAATGGCATTATTTCCCACACCTCGAAACCCAGATGTGTACATCTGAGAGATGCTAATAGATAGGTATGAGAAGCAGAATTCTGTCTTCAAATAGACTTCAGAGGCTGCAGTTTACTAGTTTAAGCCTTAAGTAGCTTTCTCCAGCATAGGACCTCCCAGAGCCTTCCCTCGGAATGGTGACTTCAAGGATACCTGCAATAGAGAGCCGTTCTCAAATGTCTGCCAGTGGGAAGCCGTCAGCAGTATCTGATAATTCTTTTGCCACATATTTGGTAGAAAATGTTTTGGTGTTTGTTGTCTGATTTGTTCC
>LZPO01044479.1:19792-43259 GCA_001675575.1 Neotoma lepida | reverse complement strand
AGATAGGGTCACCATTTAGACCAGATGTGGCCTTGAATAGAGAACCACTTGCCTCTATCTCCCGAGTGCTGGGGTTAAAGGTGTGCTCTAGCTAAAGATAGTTAATCTTATTCTAGGGTGTCCTTGGACTACACAACCTTTTAACTCCATTCCTATCACTGAGAATTTTTCAGCAACCCTCCAGTTCCTTTTTCTCTGAACACTCATTGTCCTGTGATTTTCTGTAACAAGAGAAGCAAAGGCCTTCGCAGCCACTTGGCAATTATTTGAGATGACTCAGAGCAGAAGTTAGACAGTTTTGCAGTACAACTCTCTTCCCAAAATCTGAAATCTGAATTGGTCCAGAATCTGAAATGTTTTCAGCGCTGACTGGATACCCAGGTGGGAAGTTCTATGCCTCAAAGTCTTCACGTTAATATTGTTTGAAATATTGTACGAAGCTACTATCATACTATCATATGTAGAAGGNCTACAGCAACTATAAATCAGTTTTATGTTGGGACGTAGATCCCATCCCAAAATATTATGGATCTGCAAATATTTCAAAAGCTAAACTCATCTGAAATCAGGGACACCCTGGCCTTAAGCATCTCTTGTGGGCTACTCAGTCCGTACTACATGGCTGTACTAAGTGTGGTCTTCCACCATGTCCANTGAAACTACAGTGTATAAAATGCTGATCGTGAAAAGATAGAGAGCAGGAATCATCGATTATAAACACAAGTACTGTCAACCTTCATAGCTGATATTTGTAAGCTTCAAAAACTTACTCTTCTGAGGTCAGTTATCCCACCAGGGAACAGACTTCATGGACACAGAGGCCTGTTGCAAGAGCCCAATCCATTTTTATCTGTTATATATAGGTCTCCAATTAGATTCCCATCTCAAGCAAATAGCCATGATAATTTGAATTAATTTTGAGTAGCTTGAAGCTGACAGCCCTAGCATTAAAATAAATGCTTTTGTTACAGGGGTAATTTATTTACATGGTGCTGGGAGCTGCCTCCTCTCTTGGATCCCTTTTCCACCAAATCATGCAGTCTCAAAAGAGGTGACTTACTTAGAAAGGGAGGAAAAGTGGTCCAGAACCGTCCTTAGCTTTCCATGGGGGCCTTATCGTGCAGCCTTCTGGTTGGATGTATGTTTGATGGCATATTGATGGGAAAAGTGGCATTTCACTTCCCTACCGATCAAGGACCTTTACTGGAGAAGGGCAGTGTTGCAGAGACTTGTGTGTGTGTGTGTGTGTGTGTGTGTGTGTGTGTGTGTGTGTGTGTGTTTTCAATCTGTGTGCTCAACATTGGGAGAGCTACACTGGGTACAAGCATGGAGAAGGGAGGTATTTGGTTCCTAAAACGTCTCTGTATCGGACAAATGTTTGTGGGCCTTTCTCGAAAGGCTAGCTGTTGTAACTCCCAAGTTTTTTTTCCTCTTCCTCTTCCAGGTGTGAATGAGCCCAGGCACAATGCTGCCACTGCTGAAGAAACAGCTGATTTCCATGTCATTTGCATGAACCCTGCTGTGAAATGAACCAAGCCCGGACTGGTCCGATACTTCCTCCCCTCCCTTGCTGAGCACTCCGGAGCCATTGTTCCAGTGTCGTTTAATTGTGTCCTGTCCTCTACTTGCCAAGGCAAACATCCATAACAGTCTCAGAGGAGGCATCCCCAAGCTCATCAGCTGGCCTGAACATGAACATGGGTAAAGCTGACGATTGTGAGTGTGCCCAAGGGANATGGGTCCCCATGGGGTGCAGTCTCCAGAAGCAAGACCTCTCATGATGCTGGTGTCTGGGAGTGATCACCATGCCCATCACCCAGGACAATGCTGTGCTGCACCTACCCCTCCTGTACGAGTGGCTGCAGAACAGCCTGCGGGAGGGTGGGGACAGTCCCGAGCAGCGGCTCTGCCAGGCAGCCATCCAGAAGCTGCAGGAGTACATCCAACTGAACTTGGCTGTGGATGAGAGTACAGTCCCATCTGATCACAGTCCCCCAGAGATGGAGATCTGTACAGTGTACCTCACCAAGCAGCTGGGGGACACTGAAACTGTGGGGCTCAGTTTTGGGAACATCCCTGTTTTCGGCGACTATGGTGAAAAGCGTCGAGGGGGTAAGAAGAGGAAAACCCACCCAGGTCCAGTGCTGGACGTGGGCTGCATCTGGGTGACGGAGCTGAGGAAGAACAGCCCAGCAGGGAAGAGTGGCAAAGTCCGGCTACGGGATGAGATCCTCTCCCTGAACGGACAGCTGATGGTNGGAGTTGACGTCAGTGGGGCCAGGTAAGCAGGAGGATCATGAGCCAGCATGTGACTCACTCACATCTTTTTTTTTTTTTCAATTTTTTATTTGGGGCTATAGTGTTATGGGTTCCCTGGCAGGAGGCTAGTGCTTTTATCCCCTACAGGAAAACACACTGAGTCCTAGGGTCCTATTGTCTCATAACATCCTAGCAGTCACAGCAGATGACAAGGAGATTGATTTCTCAAAGTTTGCTTCCTAGAAATACCATTTACTATAGTGGACATTTGTCAGCCAGTAGCTCACTGAATACCTGGTTGGTTTGTTTTATTAGTGTTTTCTTTTTTGGTCTATTCATTAAGAGCATCTAGGCTCAAAGCATTTCCCTTTCCCCAAAATTGGAGGTAAAAAGAAAATAAACACTATGTGAAACTATGATATAAGAAACATCCCATTGAGCTAGANTATATCATTCAGCCCAGCATCTCACTGTCAATCAGAAACCCAAGACTGTGGTCCTGGATGTGTTTCAACTGCTCATCATGTCATCTCCAATAGGCACAGGACTCCCATAGACTCAAAGAGCAGACGCCGCCCATCCTGACATACTTGTATTTTCAACCTATACCACACACACACACACACACACCCTCCTCTCAACCTCCCATCACCCCCTCTGCCCAATACTGTAGGAAGTTAAGACAGGACAGTTGTGCTGTCCCCTGGTAAATCAGCTTTCCAGAACTGTTGTCAGATTCAGAGACAGGCTAGATGGACTCAGAGCACNCTGAACAGCTGTCGTGGTTACAGTTTACCCCAATGGAAAGATGAAGACGGATATCACCCATAGTGAAAGCTGCAGGGTGGAGTCTAGGAGCAACTCCATGCCAAGTTGTCTCCTAGTATCAGTGTACATGGTACTCAGAGGTCCCTACATGGAGTATTGTCACCAGGAAAGCTCACACGAGGCTCAGTGTCCAGGGTTTTTATGGGGGTCGGTTATGTGGTCCTGACCTTAGTCACCTCGTGTTTAGTCCCTCCAGTGGTAAATTAATGCCATGTGGCCCAGAGCTCCCACATAAACCACCTGGTTAGTATAAGCTATGTGGCCTAGCTAAGTGGCCCCAGATACACGAGGTATTCTCCTTGCACAGGATATTTCAAGGGCTTACGTGTTGCCTCCCAGGGCTGGTCAGAAGCCAGTCTTTTTCTTGGCATGTATGTGGGTTGAATGCCTCAGATCTTCTGAGTTCACACTCTCCTGTGCACCTGGAGTCCTGAGCACCCATTGCCTCATAACAACCCAGACGTTAACCACGGAAGACAAGGAGACTAGCTTGATATTTTCAAGGCTCACTTCCTGGCCCTTTTTGAAGAATTCAGAGATGTACCACCTATTAAGCAACATCTAGCAAAGTGGGCACCTGCCAGTACCTCATCACAAGTCTGTATGAGAAGCTTAACCTCTACCTCACTTAGCTTGCCCAAGATTATCCAAGTAAGAGAGAGAACTGAGATTTGAACCCAGGGAAGTCTAGCTGCACAATTTGTGCTCCTAACCACAGTGTTACATCTGTAGTCTTGCAGTCAGGTGCATAATTTCATGGATGGTTTATGGCCGCACAAAATACCTCCTTAGTGTAACCACAAACACCAGGGGAAAAGTAAACAAACCAACAAGGCCTTCTACCCAAACCAACAAGGAAATAAGCCTTTTGCCTCATCTTCTAGAAGGACTTACACAGATTAGACTGGTTTACATTATTATAATGAAATACTTAAGGGAGGCTACTTATGAATGAATGAATTTACTTAGTTCNTAGTCCTGGAAGTTTAAGATCAGGAAGCCCTGTAGGTTTAGGCTCCAGTGAAGGCCTAATGGTGGACAGTGTTGCCATAGGAACATGTCTGTCAACAGACAAGAAAACAGANACAGAGGTCCTACCTTCCCTTTACATGTCATGCTCCCAACTGACCTAAGGACTTCTCATTTGGCCTCACCCCTTAGTCCATAACACCTGCCAATATTGCCACACCNAGGACCAAGCTTTCAACACATAAGCCCTTGGGAAACGGACCACGCCCAAACCATAGCAGAATTCCTTTGGCCAACTTATGTGCTACTGCAGCTTGGAGACCAGAAGCAAGACTCAGTCAGGCTCTTGGTGCAGTTATTTTTCAGAATCTGAGNAGGGTTGTTTCCAGGATCCCCAGTGAATACCAGAGTCCATGAATGCTCAAGTCCTTCACATAAATGACATAATATTTGCCTCTACAATATGCATATCCTTCTGTATATTATCTCTAGACTATTTACAATAACTAATACAATATAAATAGCTGTTAGCTATTATACTGTGTTTTTTATGAAATAGTAACAAAGAAAATACTCAGTAAAAATGCAAAGTGTTTTTCCTGTAGAACTGCAGTCCATAGTCCCTTTCTTCTTCAGAGGCAGAACCTGTGTATATGGGAAGCTATTGCTGGGNTTTTTAAAGAGNTTTTGAGTGTTTTCAAGATGTTCTTTTTTCCTACNCGCTATAACTNACAATCTCTATTTTGCTATATGGGGATTTATTCTGAGAAGTGTTGAGTAGGAACTAGTGTTCTGCCGAGACTCCCATGTTCCTCTTCAGGTTTCGGCAGGCTCTTCACCCCTAGGTCTGTAAGCAAAGTGTTTTGGGGGCCAGTATACCAANTTCATATCTGTCTGCTAACAACATGAATCATATCTAATATAAGAAACTTCTTGGGCCATCTGGTCTACCTGTCTTGCGTTTGAATTCCAAATTGTTTTATGTGGTGGTATAGGTTGAATTGTACCCTCCCCCGATTCTTATGTTGAAGTCCTAGTCTCCAGTGCCTCAGACTCCAAGCTTGCTCAGAAGTAAGAGAATTGCATATGTAGTGAAGGTGAAATCATACTGAAGTGGGGGTGGTTAATGCAATGTGATTGTTGTCCTTATCCAAAGTTAATTTGGACACAGACATACAGGGAAAATGACATGTCAAGAAGAGTTATGCTGTCACATGCCAAAGAACTGCCAGNAGCTAAGAAAGAGGACTGAAAGAGGTTTGTCCNCAGCACCAGGGAAAGTTGGGTGTGCTAACCCCTTGATCTTGTTCCTCTAGTCTCTAGAGCTGTGAGATTTTACGTTTCTGTTCCTTAAGCCAGTCAGTTTGTGGTACTTAGTTACAACAGTGTTGGGGAGCTAACATTGGCAGTACCTTGACTCTTATCGTATTATGTAAAACTCTCCGATAACTTTAAAGTCCTGTGTNTGTTTTAGAGGAGGACACTTTAAGAGCTTCATGTGTTCTGTGTGGGAGGAACAGGTGCAAAATGTAAAAGATGAGGTCATGGTTGCTTACTTCAAAATTACACGCATAGCCATGGGTGGGTTTACAGCCTTCTTGTGTGGAACCGCACATCCAGTGTGGAACCCAGGCCTGAAGGAGCCTCCTCCATGGCTGGTACTGTTGTGGTCCACAGTTTGCTTCTAGCTGCCCCCAAGAACTTTTTGAGGGGTGTCAGCTTCTTCCTGCTGTGAACTTCAGAGACTATCCTGGAAGAATGGGGATTATCAGTCACATGTGATATCACATCCCCTCCCCAACCCCCANACAACTGGTAACACATGGGAGAGCCTCTGGTTATAAGATCTGTGGTCACCATTCTGGGAAAGATTGGATTTTCTGAAATGTTCCATTTACTTCTGTTTGGTGCAGGAAGAAATGGGAAAGGTTTATAGATTAGTTCCTACATGGAATATTTTGTAACCCTAGTCACTCCCTCCACTAGCTCTGTATAAGTAAACCAGATCTGTTCCTGGGGGACAGATTATTCCAAATTGGTAACAAAACATGGAATTAGGATGGAACCCACATACCCAAACAAAACCAGACTTTTCTGAAAAGTAAAAGGGCCCGTAAAAAAAAAAGTAAAAAAAAATACACTTTTACAATGTATTTTTTTTCAGAAGGTGAACTTTGGAGATTTTTATAGGTTAATTAAACAGAGCACAGTGCAGAGGACACAGGCTTTCTAGGGAGTCGCTCTGGCTTCCAGAAGCCTGCGACNGTAGGCAAGTTCCCTTGGCACAGGAGGCTGACTCTGTTTTCCTGCTAAGAGCTGCATGGTGGGTGNGAGAATATGATTTATCAACACAACTGCTACAGAGCTGGCCCAGGGAGGGTACTCAGTTCACAGTACCTTCTAGCACCCCACCCATTCAGGGATGGTACTCAGTTCACAGTACCTTTTAGCACCCCACCCATTCAGCCTCAGGGAACCTGAACCCACAACACACACCACAACAGATAAAGGCCTTTGAGTTTGAAAGAATGTCAAACTCCGCCACAGTTCCTCAGTCACGAGAGACTGTGATAGTGACGTCACAGTAGTCCCCTTTATCCACGGACAGTCCCTAACCCTGTACTGATGAGCTATTTCCCATACATATTCAAAAAGTTAGTATGTATTAAGTGTAGGAAGTGGTTAGTCACCATAAGTAATATTAAAATAGCACAATCATAACAAACTACTGTAATAAGTTATGTGAATGTGCCTTCACTTTCAAAATATCTTACTGTGCTATATTTTTTTTCAGCTTCTTGACCACAAATAACTGAAACCATGAGTAAGCAGTGGGCTCCTGTATTGTGCGTAACTGCAATGGACTGGGTGCTGGCCACTTAAAGGGACACTGACACATGCAGGCACATGGCCTTCCAGTCCNCCAGCCAGATAGTGCCTATGTATTCCTGGAGTGTGAGGAGTCTGTATGGTCCCATTGGGCAAATGTGGCCCTGGCATACTTAGGGTGACTGACCGCATGGCACAGAAGCATGCCATGTAATAAAGACTGAGTGTCAGCCCTAGCCAGAAGCAGCCTTCAGTCCCCTCTGCCTCAAAATCATGTGTAAAAATAAATTTAGGGTTGGTACAAGCTTAGACTCTGGTTACCCATGGCAACCTTGAGTTCTGTCTGGATTAAAGCAGATTTAGGCAGAGTGTCAAGAGGCTACGAGAAGGTGTTACTTGGAGAAACGACTACAGGTGGTGATGTAGTAGGAGACAGAGAGAGGAAGAATCTCCAATTATAGCTTTATAATATGGTCCCTGGGGCCACTTAGCACAGGGTCTTGTCTCCCTACATATATGCCCAGAGGGACCCAGTGCTCCACGCAAGACTATATATATATATATAGTAAGAGGTAGTCACCTTGATGACCTAGAGATATTAAGGAAAGGTTAAATTATACTCAGCAGGCTCTTTAAGAAGCCAGAGAAGCATGTGACACACTTTAGAAAGATTTCCATTGCAGAAGGTTAAAAGGAAAACAAGTTTCAGCATTTAAAATTCAATTATCTGGAAAATTTGCCATGTGGAACAGCCCATTTCCCCAAGGATGCAGGGAGAAGAAAGCGGTCCATGACCCACGTCGGTGGCCTACCTACTTCATTCTTTTCAGCTTGCTTTCTCCTCATGCAAGTTCATTTCATGACTTGGTTTCTGGAAGCTCTCTCGAGTTTATTCGAGTCCTGCTTCCTCGTGCCACAGAAGAAACTGAGGCTCAGAGAAGGGCTTTCCTGAGACCATGTATCTTCACGGGGGTCAAGTTTATGTCCTTTGATTTGGATTCTAGAACTTTTTTNTTCANCCATGTAAATAATAACAAATGGCTTTAGGGTAGTTCTCTATGGTTTATGAGGAAAACAAATAGAAAATTAAGTTTTTCTACGTTTTATAAACNAGTGGGGATTGCATCTCGAGCCTTCCATCTCATTAGAGTGTAGCTTGTGGCAACTTCATGACAAGGATCATCGAGACTGTTGGGGAGGAACACCAAGCTTGCTTTCCCTGCTCTCCCTACTGCCACCCTGTCAAGGCAGTGGAGACTCTGAGAGCCATCGTCTGCCATCTTGTGGTTGAAATCAAGCACTGTGAGAGAAAGTGCTAGGGGTTGTNGTCCCGGAGCTGAGTGAGTTTCACAGCTGTGCTGTTCAGGTGACAATTATGGTAGTCAGAGCTCTCTGTGGAGTCGCACCACCTGAGCCCTGCTGAACCATCAGAATGTGAACGGGACACTGCATTCTCCCAAGAGTCACTCCTGGCCCCCAGGTTCCCACAGAAAATAAGACACTGAGTCATGTGACCCACCTTGCCNGGCTCCTCAAGACTGATGAGGAGGGAGTTTCCCTTTTTTAAAAAAAAAAACAAACTTCGGCCTCTGAGAATCAGAAAGTCTTTTATGGGAAGTCAGTATCTGCGGTTTCTAGCACTACACTGGCTAACCGGGCAAGTTCCTAGAGAAAGCGGGCAGTGCTGGGACACCCTCATCCACAGCCATTTATTGAGTGACGTCTTAGGGTCCACTTTTTTGTTTTTTGAGACAGACCTATGCTGACCACAAACTCCCTATGTAGCAGAAGCTGACCTTTTAACTGTAGATACTCCTGCCTCCGTCTCCTGAGTGCTGAAACCACAGGCATTTACCTCCTCTCCTGCTTTGTGTGGTGCTGCAGGCTGGACCAAAGGTTTCATGCCTGCTGCACCCCCAGCGCTGCATCCACTTGCTTTTATGAAGGAAGAGATGACATAAAAGGGGGGACTTTCCGTAATACAGCACCCCATCCAGACATGCTTTCCTTCATCCCAACCACCTGCTTCCCTGCTACCTCAATGGGACCTGAATGCCAGCAGTGCAGCCACAAGCTCCCGCCCAGGAAGATAGAAACCTCCGTGTCCCACTTTTCAGCTGTTAGTCTCGCTTCTAGGAACTTCTGTCATTAGGAAGCATAAGGAGAGACGCATCTGGCATGACTGAAGAGTTACTAGTCTGACTTTGTATCCTCTCTCTGTGGGCATTTCAGAGCCAAAAGCAGGAACGTCATCTTCTNCTTCGTCTTTCATGTTTGGGCATTGAACAGGTTTGAGCATTTATAATCTTTAACTTTTTGGTACTAAATGCCCCCTAGATGAGTGTCATTTTCCCTAGAGGGTCTTTGAAATGCCAGCTTTGGTACCAGGATGGCTTCCTGCCCCTCTTAGAGACTTCTGAAGAGGAGGCAAAACACTGCACAGCCTTGCTCACAAAATTAGAAAAGGCAAGGCTCCCATCTTTCGATAGTCACTTTGGGTAGCTTCATGAGGGACAATGCAGCCTGGTGTTTTAAGGACTCAGCTGTGTACGATTTAAAAGAAGACCAGCCAGGTGTGGTGGCGCGTACTTTTAATCCCAGTATTTGGAAGGCAGAGGCAGGTGGATCTCTGAGTTTGAGGCCAGCCTGGTCTACAGAAGGAGTTCCAGGACACGCAGGGTTACACTTGTTTGAACAAAACAAAACAACGACAACAATTGAGGCTGTAACCCAGTGGTAGCTCACTTGTCTGACATGCTTAATATCCTGGCTTCAAATCCCTACCCCTGTAAAAACAAATAAATAAAGTATGTTTAAAATCATTGCATGGATTTCCCAATACGATTCTTCTTTGAATATGATCTTCCTCCAAAGATTTTGACTATGTGAGTTTGACTTATATTACTTAAATATTTGAGAGACCGTGACTACTGGTGACTTTTTGGGTGGCCCAGCCTAACAGGGTTGAAATGTCCAGAGTAACATAACATGAGGGCTTAGGGTTCTCCAAGATTCAGAGGGATGGATACACAGGCCTGCACTGATAGTCTAACCCTCCATCTCCCCAAACAACAAACAAACAAAAAAGGATAATCTCTCATTTACACTGTCTCCTGAACTTAAATTTAGGTTTTTTGTTTTTTNGAAGCACTTTAGCNGGAAGCAGAAGGGATAACTAGAATTAGCCCATCTGGCCTGAAGGAAATCAAATATCCAAGTGAATAGTCAGGAATGGGACTTTAATCCTACNAGTGTAAATAACTGAATTCTGCCANTAAAGGTGATGTTGGGGGTCCTGAGCTGTAGATGATGTGATTGGCAGCCCAAGCCAACATCTCATGCCAGCCTTATGCCTTGCTGAGCAGAGCCTGGCTACCCTGTAACTTGATCTTTCCCCTAAGAACCACAGTAAGGACTGGAGAGATGGCTCAGCAGTTAAAAGCTTGGGCTCCTCTCCCAGAGAACCCAAGTTCAGTTCCTAGCACTTATATGGAGACACNCAATCATCTGTAACTCCAGTCCCAGGGAGTCCAGCACCCTCTTCTGGCCTCTGAGGGTACAAGCATGCTTGCAGACAAAGCATCCACAGACGTTAATATATTGTATGCATCTATATGCAGTATGTATTGAAAACATGAATGATGGGTATTTCCCCAAAGCCTCTGCATGCATGGCATTTGTTACACAGTAAGACAAAAGTACTATGAAGGCCACATGCAGGTCAGTAGCAATCCTCCTCCAGTCTCTACTCACTGCTCTCCATGTAGGAATCATGCCTCCCTCATGATTACATCTTCCTGGGAATGAGGTGTGTTCTGGTGTTTTCTCTGCAGCTGCGTCACCATCCATCCTGCTGTAAGGGCTGCACAGGGGAAGAAGGTAGTTAATGCTGACAGCCCAGCATCAGCACCAGAAGCTTTGGTTTAGACCTTGGCTCAACCTTGCTAAGCTTTGGATCTCACTTTTAAATGGAAATAGAGCTTTGGGGGAAACACTGAACATACAGTCATTGCTGCCAGTAGTTCCTTCTGAAGATCAAGCTGATTATGGGAGGTCTGTGGGGGGTCCACTGAGGTAATGCTCGGGGTCTCATGGAGAGTGGTGCGTGAGACCCTCTAGAAACAGTAGGTCATGGGTAGTAGAAAAACATTCTTTGAAGCACTTGTCCTTCCTGCATGCAGTTCTCAGTATTCTAATTGGTTTTGTACCTCAGGACTCTGGTCCTTTCTTCCTCTACCCCCCCAAATTCCAACCTCCACCTATTGGCCATTCCCCCTGGGGTAGGTAACCTCGGTCCTTCCTGGAGATTTGTTTAGTGTCCAGATTTGTCTCCTGGGAGTTTGGAGTTGAGCCAATGAGGCCAATGACTTCTCAGTGGTATAAACAGACTGAAAGGTCTCATGGAAGACTCAGGTCCCAGAAGCAGCTGGAGGGAATCATGCACCAGTCACAGAAGGATAGACATGCAGAGAAAGCCAACTCCTTTAGAGAGACACACGATAGGCACACAGGGCTGAGAGAGTTCCCAGGAAGACACGGACAGACAGCAGTTCCCACCAAGCCCCTCTGGACTCTGTTCCATGATATTTCTGTGTCCTCATAAAAGATGTTTTGCAAACAGATAAGCCCCTGTCAGACTGCTGTGGAGTCAAAGCTGGTTCTCATCCACCCGAGGACACCATGCCCAAGCGCTGATTCCACATAAACACAAAAGAAAATTTGATTGCCTTTTCTTTGGATTTTTTCCAGAATCTGTCAGCACANTTAAATTCCCAGTGGCCTCTGGAGGGCACTATTTAATTAAGTTTATTTCATGGTAGTGTGCAGGGCACCAACCCAATGTGGTAAGAAACTCGGGTTTGTCCTGATGCTGCCTACCATTTGGTGAAACCCTGCAATACCACGTGCTAGCCAGTCGCTGAGGCTCTGTGGCTGTTGTACCTTAAACAACGGCCGTCCCTCTGCCGTCTGGCACTTGTAGATTGCTTTGTGGAACAATTGCTCTTGTTTCTACCAGGCATGTTTTAAACAGATGCTGAACAAAAGAAAAGCTTTTCCTTTCTTTTAGTTTCAGTGAATGGAGAGACACGAGGTTCCAGCTTGTGAAAGGGGACCAGTTCAAATTCAGTTGGCCTTCAGTTACTTGATAGAGGGAAACATAACTTGTATGTTTTCTAGGCATGTATTCCTTTTAATTAGNAAAAAAGATGAATTAATGGAGCACAGCATAAACAGGCAGGAGAAGTGTTGAGAAAGTGTTCAGGTCACGTGGGATAATTGCCTGGGTGTCCCCCATCTCAGAAGGGGAGGTGACTCCTGCCTCATACCTTTAATCCCCCAGGGTGTTGTGTTGCTTTCCAACTGGGCTGATGCCTGAGAAAAGGCAGCCAGAGCAAGAGGGGTGGGGGGTTGCTTTTTCTGTCTGCTCACTGCCACCAAGGCAGGAAGGTAGGAGTGAGGGTACCCGGCTGAATCAATTGACAGTTCTTCACTAATCCTGAAATAACCAGCTCGTTCCCTCCCTTCCCTTCCTCTCAGACTCTCTCTTTTTCTTTCCTTCTTTTATAATATATTTAAGTAAAAAGCTATGTTTGCCATTTGACACAAGNTTTGCTGATCAGCAAGCCTCTGGGGTCCTCCNTCTCTGGCTCCCATCACTAGGATTGCAGGTGCATGCTGCCACGCCCAGCTTTTTACACAGATTTGGGGATCAAATTCAGATCTTCATGCTTGTGCAGCAAGCATTTTACTGACTGCATCNTCTCCCTCACCCNCCAGACAGTCTCGTGATCTTTATTTTTTTAATTCATGCGANGATGTTTATTGGGTCTACACATTAGACAGTACTGGTGTTCCTGATACACAGAGCTCTTGGTTTCCTGGGACACACCTTGGAAAACCACCTTCCCTTTTAGATTAACAGTGATCAATAATATGAAGGAATTTTAAGAGTAAACTTNTGTTTTATACTAGCTTTATTGAGGTACATTTCACTTTCTGTAAANTATTTCCTTTATAATGTGTGTTCACAGAAGTGAGTGTTGCATGTCTAACTTTAGAACCTTTTCGTACTTCCCCAAAGGAACTGTATAGCCATCACCAGTCATCCCCAATTCCCTCCTTCTCTGGGTCNCTGGAAACCGTCGACCTACTGTTCATCTCTANTCATTTGCAGTCCGTTCTGGACATTTTTGGTATGGGGTCTGTCATGGCCTGGCTTTCACTTCCTTTGGTGCCTTCTGTGTTCATGTATTCCAAGGTGTGTTTCCNAACTCCTCTACCTTCATGTTTTCAAAGTTCTATGGGAGATAAGATCATATTTGTCCACTCATCCATCAGTTGATGGATGCTTGAATATTCAGGTCATTCTCTTTTTTTTTCTTTTTTTTTTTTACTTTTCTTTTTATTTCAGAGAGAGAGAGAGAGAGAGAGAGAGAGACCACCACAGTGTACATGTCACAGGGTACATGTGATAGTCAAGAGATAGTTTCTTTCAGCTTTCTGGACTTGGTTCCCTCTTTGTGACTCCAGTGATGCTCAAGGTCATCGGCTTTGTGACAAGCCACCTCGCTGGCTATAGTGTTAGTGTTACAGATGACACAGCTACAAATAGGCATGTATGGGGTTTTCCTGCACAAACCTACTCTGTCAGTTCTCCTGTGCATATATAGGATATATAGGATTGGAATTGGCAGTGAGATGGTATCTCAAGGCATCGCTTTTTGAAGAATAGCCAAACAGTTTTGCAGAATCCCTGCACCATTTTCCAATCCCACCAGCAGCACAGAAGCATTCTCATGGCCCACACTCCTGCCTGGACTTGTTATCATGTCTTNTTTTTTTTTTTAAAGGGGGGTAATGTCTTAAGGCAAGATCCTGCTAACATAGCACAGGCTGGCCTTGAACTCACGACCCTCCCATGTCAGCTTCTCAAATGCTAGGGTCGGGGCAGTGTGCTACCACCCGCAGCTTATAGATACCTCTCTGGCTATTCCAGCCACAGGGGACTAGTACCTCACTCTGGTCCTGATTTCTAGTGATGCTGAACACGAGGTGAGCTTTGGGCCCTCAAGACCAAGTCTTTAGAGAAATGATAATGTAAATTTTAGCCCACTTTTAAAATTAGGTTAGTTACCTTGATTTATGTTGCTAAGTTGTGACAATTCTATCAGATGTATAATTTATGATCTTTTTCCTCAGGTGACTACAGATTTTAAGCAGTTGCTACTGATTGTATTCAACAGTCACCAAGGGACAAGGGTATTCCNTTGATTGATTTATTTGTGGTGAAGGGAGTAGAAATCAGAGGACAACTTGTGGGAGTCAGCTCTTAGAGGCTCCATCCTCATTCCTATAAGTCACAAACCCGTATAGGACCAGCAGCCTAAGGAGCAAAGCAAGGTCTAAACCCTTCTTGTCACAATTCGTAGTGCCTACTGGCCATTGTGTTGCCTTAGGAGTGAAGTTTTCTCAGAAGGTGTACAGAAGCCTGAGGACAGGGTGGGCCTTCCCTGAAGCTGGGAACGTAATTGCTTCTTCCATCCTGTGGGCTCTGGGGAACCAAACTTAGATTGTCAGGCTTAGTGGCAAGTGATTTTACCTCCTGAGACTGAGATAAAGCTGTTTTTGCAATCGAGTCAGAGGATGATCTCTGAAGATGCTTTCAGAGAGCTGCCAGATAGGTGGAGCATCAGGGGAACCCTTCTGTGGGAATGGGTGGGCCTGGGGCCCTCCAGCCTTAGCATGCTTTATGGGCTGTTAGTGACTATTCTGGACCATTGGCTGACTTATGGTGTTCTTGAACAGAAAGTTGATTTGCATCATTTATCCAGTGTTCTTGGTGCTTTCTGGACAGGTGGGATTGCTTTAGAAGCCTTGATCTTACCATTGCAGAAACATGTTCTGAGTGACTGAAGTGTATACACACACACACACACACACACACACACACACACTCATCCAAAGTAAGAAAGAGAACTCTGCCTAGAGCTCTTCCCTATGGCCCTTATTACCTGTCACCCCAGCCACCATGGGGAAGCAGTCTCCAGGCCTATAGAGCTGTAGAGCCCTTCCTTCCCTGTGGCCCTTATTACTCTAATCACCACAGGGAAGCATTCTTGGTAGCTGTGCTCTCTTGTCTAGAACCAACCTAGATTTTCTTCTCATGGGTCTGTTTGATTCCATTTGTTCAATTTTCCCCAAAACCACTCTCCTAAAACGTCTTTTTTCACCTGTTAATTAATAATAATAATAATAATAATAATTTTAAGGAAGCTTTTTTGTTGTTTTGGTTTTTTTGAGACAGAATCTTTCTATATAGTCCTGGCTGTCCTGGAACTCACTGTGTAGACCAGGAGGACATCAAACTCACAGAAATCTGTCTGCCTCTGCCTCCCCAGTGCTGGGATTAAAGACATTCACCATCACACATGCCCTTAAACAAGTTATTTATTCACCCATTTGGGAAACCCGTTGGTCTTTGTCAGCCCCCTCCTAGAATCCCTCTCTTGGGTCATTTTCTCATTACCCGTGGCCCTGGAGCATTGGCCATAGTCCACCCTGCTTTTCCCAGGTTCTTTGATCAGCACACTGGAAGCTGCCAGGATGACATCAGAGGTGTCTGTTGTCATGAGTTGTCTGCACAGAGCCCAAATGCCCTGTTTGTGCTGATCTGAGGGCTGTAGGTGAAGCACTGGCCTCCTGTGGAGACCTGGTTTTTTTCCTGATAAACCTTCTCAGAGACTCAGCCATGGCTGGCCTAGCCCAGCTGTGTGGGTTCATCCTGAAGTTGTATCTCCTGAGGAATTCTCCCAGGGGAAGAGGCCTTCCCTGGTGCTTTATGAGGTGTGAGGAAGTAGTTCCCTCCCTGTGCTTTTCCTGGTCATAGCTCATTAACCAGTAGGACAGAGATGTTCTAGGGAGGAAGACACTAGAGAGAAGAGGTCATGGTGACAGGGACAGTCCAGAGTGATTGCCTGGGAATCGAAGAGGGGTCAGAGTGGTCAAATTTAACGGCTTGAAGAAAAACCAAAGGGTGGGAAAAACTGAAGATGGAATGAAAAGTTTGGCCAAAGAAAAGGTGTTCAAAATAATTAATAAAAATGAGTTAAAAATAATCCTTTAAAAAAATAATTTTAATTTTTACTGAAAATAGATTTTTTTGACACAATGTATTCTGATCATGGTTGACCCTGTTTTTTAAAGGAATATTTCTTTACAGTAGAAGACAAGATTGAATCCAATCCAATATACTGTACAGGCATTTTTCTACATTTCAGTTTCTATTCATTTGTCTTTATACTTCCTCTGTAATTTATTGGGATAATGAGAGCTAATGTGATGATTCCTCAGAAAATAAATGTAGACTTAAACTATGTGATCTAGCAACTCTAAGCATATTCCCTAAAGAAATGAAAGCAGTGAATTGAATGCATAGTTGTACATCCGTGTTTATAGAAGCAGAAGAGGAGGAGGAAGACAACAAGTATGTACTGAATTTTAAAAAATGTTCCTTCTAAAAATGGAAGAAAGAAACCTTTCTGTAAACCCCATCTCTTGAAGTTTCACAGTAGTGCCATGCTGGAAGCCAGGACACACGGACCTCTGGGGACATTTCAGATCCAAACTGTTCTTGGGTCTTAGGTTGTGCTCCTGTCACAATCCCACATTTCTATTACACAATAAGAATTAAGTCCATTATACTTTTCCTCATATCCCCGGTGTGGAGTAGTGTGTATGATTTGTTTTATAATCATATACAGGTAATGGATAAGGTGGTGCATACCTACAAACTCAGAAGTTGGGAAGTAGAGACAGGAAGATCAGGAGTTCAAGATTACCCTGAGCAACATAGTGAGCCTAAGGGCAGGCTGGGTTATGTGCGATTACTGTCTCAAAACAAAAAATATCTGGATAAACTAGGCAACCCTGTTTCTAGGCAACCTGTGCCCCCTCTATNTTTGGTCCATATTTCTGGTAGGAGCATCAGTCATTGAGAATGTTGTCATAAACCCTCCTGGATCCTAGTTTGGCATACCCATAATTATCCACCTCCAAATAAATAGAAGTGTTGTGCTAAGTGAGTTTTCGTCTGCTGTGGTGACATAAAGGGTTCGTCATTGGCACCCCTAACTCTCCAGTCTGACGTGTATGNTTGGAAACAGAGTAAACACATCCTTAGGAAGAAGAGCTGGTGGTACTTGTGTGTGCTCACTTCCGTTTCCATATAAACTAGGAGTAATTTCATTGGGGTTTTTTTTGGGGGGGGGAATCTCACACAATTTTTATAAATTCCACAGCTTAGTCCGTCTACAACCTTATTTCTTTCACAATGCTTTCCACCAAGATGGCTCTCCGATAATCCAAGGGAAGGCTTAGGCAAAAGCTTTACAATCACTTGTAGAAATTCTGTTTACAGAACGTTGCCTAGTCTGCTGAGGATTTTAAAACAAATCATATATCTAATCCACCATGGGAAGAGGAGGGAAACTACTGAACTTCATTCCCATACGTAATATGGATCTGTGTTGAATTTTGAAGCAGAATGCTGTGTCTGGAACCGTCCACACAGAATCCAGACACACTGTGCTGGTGTGTGCTTTTAAGAGTGAACTAGTCCAGCACATACACTTGCTGATTAGACTGTAGCCAAGAGGGTGAGTCGCCCCCGCTAGGTTCCGGAGCACTGAAGTCTCAGGAGCCAGTAGGAGCACCCAGACCTCCANATCCCGCCCAGGGCCTTATTTACACAGGACAATGAGCTTCCACCTGCCAANGAGTATGGTTTTTACATTATTTAAAGGTCACAGAAAACTTGAGGCAGAAACCATATGTGGCCTGGAGAGCCACCNCACTTACTGCCCTTTTACAGGAATTTTTAACAACCCCCATCCTGTGTATTTAGACATAAGGCTTTCACAGCTTTCCTCTAGGTGCCGTAAGAGCCCTTGACAACAAGGAGTCTGAATTCGAGGCTGAATCCTTTGGACTGAGTTAACCAAGCTAGAGCCTGATTTCCAGAAGTCCTAGGGCTAGTGCAGCCACTGGAGGAACTTTGGTGGTGGCTGGGCTATGTGAGGAAAGTAGCAGCCATCTTTTCTGCTCAGGGACAGGGTACCAGTATCTGCTGACTCACTTTTGTGGAGTGGGGCTGCAGTTATCTGAGCCCCTTCCGTGTCTTCTCCTGTGCTCTCGTGGTCCAGGGCCAAGACAAGGCATGGAGTCCCAGGGGCAGCAGCTGGGCCTGTGGCTTCACCATGCTCCTGGCTCCCTAAGCTGTTCTGAAGGTTCTGGAAGCCTGGTGGGTATTCAGTGCTACATGAAGGACGCTAACTACACTTGAAAGTCTGCAAAATTAGTGGGGCCAGAGGCTGAGGCACAGACCTGGGCTCCTGGCTTTTCCTAGGATTCCAGCTTGTCCTTACACTGGTTGGATACTCCCGGCCTACCTCCATTTTACTCCTTCCCGATTGCCTGGCCCCTAATGTTGACTGCTTACCTAGTTCCCACAGCTGTGTGAGGATTCCTGTCACAAGTCTGTTGCCACATGTTATTCTCAGTGGTTCTGCTTCTCTCATCACACCCAACTGACCAACACACACACACACACACACACACACACACACACACACACACACACACAAAACCTTCAAAATAAAAAGGGGTATGGCTAGAGAAAGTGAGATGAAGCACTAAGAGAGAAAAGAGAATGAGACCCTGTACATGGTNGTGCACCCTGTAATCCCAGAACTTTCGAGGTAGAGGCAGGAGGATCAGGAGTTCAAGATCATCATTAGCTAGTGATAGTGAGTTCAAGGTCCCTGTGAGCTAGAAGTGCTGCCCAGAGTGTTATATAGAAGCACCCTCCCACCAGTGGAGCCAGCCTCNGCTCTGGAATCAGAGTCCAGAAGGCTTTAAAAATTAACTCCTATGTTTTGACTTTGAAAGCCAACAAAAGCCAGTGAGATGGCTCAGTGGGTAAAAATGCTTGACACTAAGTCTAATGGTTGACCTGATTTGATTCCCAGGGCATTCCATGTTAGAAGGAGAGAACCAATTTTCACAAGCAAGGTGTCCTCTGACCTCCACACACACGTTGTGGCACAGATGAGCACACACATGCACACATAACACACACACACACACACACACACACACTCTAAATACATAAATGTGATTTTTAAAAACCCAACAAAAACAAAGTTCAAAGTCCTAAACAGCCCCACAAATGTGCAGATGAGTATTCTACAACTTGTCTGGAGGCATTGCTCTCTAAAAATAATTAAATAGAGCAAAGGCAAANGAGCACAAGTTGTATCTGTGTCCTTCACAAGCCAGGGGTTCTCAGCAGTGGGTTTTCATGGACATAGCACTCCAANATCAAGTCAAAGTGACTAAAAGACCCCCTGCCACCTTCATGTTCTAGCACAGTCAGGACATCTTCCTCACAGAGAGGCCAGCTGTGAGGAGGGGAAGGCTGTGAACACCTGGAAGGCTTTCCATCACCATGTCTTCATCTTCAGCAGTATGGGAAGGCAGGATTGGACAGCCTCAGCAGCCCCAATGTCTCCCTTGGGAATNTCTCACCAAACACCTTCCTCCAGCCACCCCAAGTCANTTCACCTGAGGGAACCCTTGAGTGTTCTCAGCAGAAAGAGTTTGAGGCCCCTGCTCTGGGGACAGGACTTTGTGTACCAGTGTTATTGCCAGCTGCAGAAAAACAGGAAAAAGTCATCACATTTGAGTTCCTTCATTTGCTTTCAATTCCTTTCCTCCCCCACAGAGGTCGTCTTTGAAGACTAGTTTTGTTTACAAGGCTGTGGGAGTCTTCATTTATCATTGCAGCTCCCTTGAAGAGGACTTGCCAGTTTGGAGCGAACAGTTAAGACAGATGTTTGCTGTTGNGTGCTTTCATTATTTTGAACTTAACAATGGCCAGAGAAAAGAGACATTGGCTCTTAAGTTGTGCAAAGGGAAATGTGGTAAACGAAGGCCACAGGTTTTATACGAACCCAAGGCTGTATTATGAACCACATGNCTGGGAGGTTGTTGGGTTAATACTGATGCCATAATCATGAGCAAGTTTGAGGTTTATAACTCAGATCTACTGCCCAGAAGANAGAGCCATGAAACCTGAGCTTTTAGGGAACAAAGAGAAATATAACCTATATTCTGAAGACGTTCACTTGGTTATGATGGTGTCTTGGGGGGTGGTGACCCCTGAAGGCTTAATTATAAGGAAGCTTGAATATTCTANGACCATTTATATCATTCTTCACAGTCCCCCAGGCATCCAAAGAATAGTCATTTTTCTACTTTCTCAATTTGTGTGTGTGTAAGTGTGTGTGTGTGTATGTGTGTCTGTCTGTCTGTCTATACATGCACATGTGTGTGCAGGTGCTCACTGAGTCCAGAAGTGAGTGTCAGATCCTCTGGTACTAAAATTACAGGCATTTGTGAGCCAANTGATGTGAGTGCTGGGAACTGAACTTGGGGTCCTCTGCACTGTTGTACACGTTCTGAGACACTGAGCTAGTGCAGCTTCAGTCCTCATGTTCCTATTTTTCAAAACCCCATTTTGGTTTACTTGTTAAATTTTGCTGTCAAAATAGGAAATATTTGGTAGATTTGTTGGGTTGTTGATGTTTATTTGTTTTTAGGTTGCTTGAGACAGGATCTCACACAGTAGCCTGAAATTCTCTATATAGCCCAGGNTGGTTTCACATTTATAGCAATCTCTGCCTCAGCCTCTTGGATAATGGGATTACAGGTGTGGCCTACATGCCTAGCAACTAACAAACATTTTTAAATTGTAAAGCAGTGTGTATTCAATTCAGGGAAGCAGAAAAAAGAATGTATCACCTTTCATTCCATCATCCTGTGGTCACCACCGCTAATATTGGGGGAATATTCTTCTAACCTGAACACTTACATAGTAACAAATACACANGACATTTATACATCTATAGGTAGGCCTTAGTGGTCTCTATATGCCTAAGTTCATGGACTAGGTGAACCTCGATGAGGTTCACCTCCCATCACAGATGAAATGTGTGACTTCAGGCAATTTTTTCACTCCAAAGCTACTAATCCAAAGTTTCCCTATATAAAATGGAATAAAGAAAACACTAAGATTAAAGGAAGATATGTGTGTGAGGCTTCTCACAGCGTCTGACACAGTGAGCACTCAGCAAAGGTGAGCTGTTATTAACTTGTAACTTTCTCTTGTCTCTTTTGAACACATAGAACGTGATATGCCTTGTGGTAGCCTTGGAAAACTACCAGTTTTCCTGCATTTCATTCCTGTTGTAGTGAGAATTTGCATATGTTTGACTCTTTTACACAGTGAGTTCTGAACCCACAATTATAGCCATTGTTCTAGCAAATGCTTATGCACATTTACAGTTAGGTGCCAGCATGTTTTGCATGCCAGCTCATCGGAGCTCACAGCACCTTCTACAAGGTAATTGTGGTATCCTCAGTTATAAATGAGAGAACACAGACCAGCAAAAGAAATCAGAACTCTAAACCCTCTTCTTCTGTGTCAGGCTTTCCCTGACACAGCCTAGTGTCCAGTCAATAGCACATCCTTCCAGTGCATGGTGGTAAACCTAAAAGCATCTTCCTGACTAGGCTCCTCCTGGTTCCCACACATGTGTCTATATGGGCACACATGCCATGGTGCAGGTGTGTAGGTCATAGGACAACTGTGTGGAGTCTATTTTCTCCTTTCACCTTTATGTGGGCTCTAGGAGTTAAACTCAGGTCACTAGGTATGTGCAGCAAGCCNCTTTACCCACTGAGCCATCTCAATGGCCCCAGAAGTTCCATCTTTTCCATTGCATTTCCACCNCTTTGAGGAGTGGGTATAATGATATGTGTTGNCCCTTCCTCGTGGGTGAAAAGATAGCCAGATGAAAGTGATGATACTCATAACATGATCGAAGCCTTTTATTCAGCGATGTAATGAATGCTTACTATACTTTTACTACGCATTGCTACATCTTACTAACAGCAATGATATCACTTAGGTTTTTACTACCGTGCTCGCTTTTAGCAACGTTTTCATGACTGATGATTCAAGGTGCTTCCACCTCCCTGGTACATTAACAACTTTTCCTGTTCTCACGGATGTCCTCCCTCCCCAATTCTCCACCCAGAACTCCACCAGATGTTGCTTGCTACCCTGGCCCCTTCTACCCACAGAGCTCTCACTTGCAATCCTGGTTACCTTATATNCCCTCCTCCAGACTCTCTCCCTTAGACATGCATCTACAGGTGAGTTCATCTTCCCTTAGGTGACGTTAGGAGGGTCCTTTGTACAGCACCGTTGGTCAACAACATGGCTTTGAAAGGTTGAGGTACCACCTGAGGCTTAGAGAGAAAATCATGGTTTTCATTTGATGGAAATGCTTCAAAGCTTTAGCTGGGATTTTGTTCTAGCTAAGTAGGAGCATCTCTTGTGAATGGAGAGTAATGGTGGACCTGCTCGAAGATCCTGGAGTTGGAGAACATGGAGTGATTAGGAACAGGAGTCTGGTTCTTGAGGTCAACTCGGAAGCATTGGGGGTGTTCCATACCTGTTCAGTATTTCCTTAATGTGATTCACTGGCTTGTACCAGGAGACATTTTGATATAACATCATAAGAGAACAAGCCAAGGTGAAACACACAATTGAATGGTAATTGCTTGGGAAGAGAAGAAGGGTCACAGTGGTTGAACTTAATGATGCAAAAGGAGTGACCACGGAAAGAGTTATAAACTGAGTTAGGAAGGTGAGGTGACGGTGAGGGGCCTCAACCCAGCTGTAAAGAAAATGATTAACCCTCCCCTTGTAGGGAGACATCAGTGAAAGACAGGCCACAGAGGCTATCTTCAAGGGTTCTGATTTTTAACAAGGCAACACAAGCGTGTGTGTGTGTGTGTGTGTGTGTGTGTGTGTGTGTATCTGTGTGTGTGTAATTACTTACCTGTTGAGTATAAAAGAGGTTTTTATAAAAACGAATAGCAAGTACAAACTAATATTGCCAGATTTAGTAAACAATTTATTGATATAAATTATCATATATAAATAAATATCAATTACCTGTGATAATTTGATTTGATGTTACATTTGATAATTTGATATTTGATTTATTTAGTAAATATATGTGATTTGGGAGTTGGAATGAGAACATAAGCATTTGCATATATAGTTTAAATGTAACTGAGTCTCTTGTATTTTATCTTCCAACACTAGCATGAACTCAAATGGGGGGTGGGGCATGAGCCATGTTAGATGTGTTTGTAGGAAATAAGACAGCCTTTGGGATAGTCTGTAACTTTGGATCTATGTAAGAGTTTATAGCAAACCCTTCAGTGACGTAGTGCTCACTATTAGAGCCACCTGGAAAGACTGGGCATGGGCCAGGCCTACAGTCACACTGTGGCTGTAACAGGTTTTCTTTCAGGTGACAGTTCTCAGGGGTCAATCAAAACCAAACAGCTCTGTGGTCTGGAACATGTCTTTTGTTTGGTTTTTGGCCCAGGACAAGAGGAGCTTGAGTGTGTGGTACAAGCAAGGGAAGCAGACATGAGAACAGGG
>LZPO01044478.1:287339-302004 GCA_001675575.1 Neotoma lepida | reverse complement strand
GGGGCGGGAGGAGGGACGAGAAGGGGTTCTGTGGTTGGTATGTAAAATAAGAAAATCTTTTAATAAAAAAATAGAATGTAACTACATTATAATTTTTATACTGCTTGAAAGATTTTGATAGAATATATAAGCAGTAAGGGCAAAAATAAAATTAGTTAGAAGGAAGATATCAAGAGAGACAAAAGAGATATATCTGGATAGAGGTAAGAAAAGAAATAAAGAGAACAAAGAAAAGATGGTAGAGAGACCCTAAAGGTCTATGTATGTTTTTTTCCCTTTTTGGATGGCCCCAGAGAGTTAAGCTTTGTCCCCTTTCACTGGCCCCAGAGAATTAAGTTTTATTCCCTCAGATAGAAAAGTCAAGTCAACTAATTAGTTTGCTGACTCCATNGTTTCCCCCTCAATCCCTAAGCTGCTGAAGGTTGGTCCTCAAAGCAGTAGTAATACAGCATAACCAAGGTAACTTATAGAAGGCAGAATTTATTTGAGGTTTATGGTTCTGAAGAGATAAAAGTCCATTACCATCACAGAGGAAAGCATAGCAACAGGCTCACAGGCTGGAGTAGCAGCTAAGNGCTCACCTCTTGAACTGGGCCTCTACAGTCCAAGTTGTTCTCAGCACTATCTTCCAAGCTCTTACTAGGGTNGTGCATTACAGTGTTCAACCACTTTTCAAATCCAAAGTTCCAAAGCCTTTTACATTCTTAAAACAAACAAACAACAACAANAAAACCCAAAAAACACACGGTTAAGTCTGTCACAGCAATACCTCATTCCTGGCACCAACTTCTCTCTTAGTTAACTTTTCTATTGCGTTGATAAGATACCATGACCAAGATAATCTACTGAAGAAAGGATTTATTTAGGGCTTACAGTTCCTAAGAGATGAGTCCATTACCATCATGGAAGAAAGCATGGCAGCAGGCTAACAAGCTGGAGAAGAAGCTAAGAGCTCANNTCTCAAAACACAAGAAGTTTGAGAGAAAGGGAGAGAGAAAGAGGGAGAAAGACTGAAACTAACTCAAAGTGGTATGAATCTTTTGAAAGACAGNCTCCAGTGACACACCTCTTTCAACAAGACTACACCTCAGAATCCTTCCCAAACAGTTCTACTAATTCAGGATTAATTACTCAAACATGAGCCTATGGAGGCCATTCTCACTTAAAGCACCACACATAGCATTGGTATGCCCACACTCATGCATACACAGTTTTTAAAAATGTGTTTCCAGTTTTCCACAGTCCAGTATTTTACTCCTTTCTCATCTGCAATGCCCTCCAATGGTAATATCTACACACTGTAAGGCCCCACTTGTGCCTGAACATTGAGTTCAACCTCTGGAAAACGGGTACCACCATGAGCTACATGTCTCTGCCCTGAATCTCTCCCTGTATCCCAAACACCTCTGTTCCCTAAACTTGCAGATNCTTACCTACTCAGAAAAGGAGGCCTATGCTGCAGTGTGAAGCCCACTGCTTTGCTTCTTCTGAAAATACCAGAGCCAGGCTTCTAAGTTGACTAGCCTAAACCTTGTCTTCATTCCTCAAAACTGTACTACACCTTCCTCTATCTGAACCATTTCTCCTTTTTTGTTCATAGAAGTAGGAATTGTTCAAAAGGAGCTTGTTGCCTTCCCAGTATTGTCTATGGAAGGACCTCTCCTGCCTTATCTCAGTCCTGAAACAACAGAGAGCTGCCCCTTCTCCTTCCTGAGACCAGGCCCTGACTCAGGCTAGATTTCTACATGCTGCTGCTTCCTCAACGATACAGAAACAGCATTCCTCTCCTTAAGCAGATCCTCTTGTACTAGCTTTAAACAAGCCCAAGTCTCTACTGTATCAACGGCAGCAATATCATGTGGCCTTAAAACTTCTTGAAGCTACAGCCCACAGGCCTGTTTAAATATTCCCTATTGCAAATAAACTTCTGTGTAACTTTGCCTAAGTGCTCTTATTCATTTTCTTGTCTCCTGTTCATTCTCTTGACATCCTGNCCCCATTCTCCAAGATGGCTCTGCCAACATCATCCACAGGACCTGCTTAGTCTTCATCTTACCTGACCTNTTAGCACCAAATGACTACTGCTCTCAACCTTTCCAGTACTGCTTGCTTCTCACTGTATATGANGGAAAATGCTGAGGTTCCTCTCAGTAAACATCAGACNTCACTGTGCACCTTCTCTCTTGGGAATCTTACCCAGTTATGGTTTTATTTACCACANTGACAGCTTAAAAGCCATCCAATTGGTATTCTTAATCTGCAGTTCAGACATCTCTTTTCTGAGCTCCCCAACTTTAAGCCTGTAGGCTCATGTCTGTCTGCATGCCCAGCATGGGCCTTGTAGACAGGATCCTTGCATTCAAAACCTACCTCTCCCATTATTGTCTGACATCAGGGAACTTTCTTAACACTGCGGTGTCTCTCTCATTCCCTAGACAATATAGTAACACTGGCCCCATCCAGTTCATGCTGCTTATGTTGTTCTCCTCATCACTGCACAGTCCCCTCACCCCTTCCTGTGTTCAAACTGCTCACTTCCTAGTCAACTCTTCAACAGCTTCAAAGTCTTGCTTAACTCACCCTCCCTAGGGAAGCAGAGAAAGGGAAAGGACATAGAAGGAAGGAGGGGAGAAGTATTTCAGTCGGACAGAACTTAAAGACAATAATCATTTAGACGAGAAACCAAACAAAGGCACACAGGTAGGAGATTCACATGGGGACACTGGCCTTATGAAGAGCTAGCTGAGTGATCACAGACTGCACACAAGGGAATCATAAAGAAGAGCTGTCTGGTGCTTCCATCCCTGCAGGTTTTTATCTAGATGAGTAAGGGTAGAAAGATGTTCCTCTTTCCCACTGGAAACAGTCCCGTACACCAACACTGACTCATCTGTTCTTAGTATGTTCAGACAAACCTAATCTAAATGACTAACATGTCAAAACTAATCTATACTCTTAATTAACAATCAGATTCAACAACGTAACACCTTTGGTACTTTTAAAGTGACATTTTACATTATTTTCTCATATATGTAAACAAAATATCAAAATATATTTTGACAGACTATTACTCAATAATGAAAAGAAACGAACTATTGATACATGTAACAACTTGAGTGAATATCAAAGGTATTATACTAAATGAAAATATACTAAAAGGTTACTCACTTAATAGTCTACTTACACAATACTGAAATGTAAATACTATGAAAATAGAGAAGATACCAGTGATTGGCAGGGTTTATGGATGGAGGTAGACAAGTGAGACGCTAGGAGAACAGGGCTATAAAAGGGTAATATGAAGACTCTCTATAATGGAAACTTTCGTTTTTGAACATAGTTACAAAAAACTATACCTGAAATAAGAATTGTACGTATACACACACACACACACACACACACACTAGTTAAAAAAAAAACTAGAGACATCTGAAAAAGATGAAGACTGTACTAATATTAATACTCTAGAGCAGTGGTTCTCAACCTTCCTAATGCTGTGACCCTTTACTACAGTTCCTCATGTTGTAGTGACCCATAACCATAAAATTATTTCATTGTTACATTATAACTATAGTTTTGCTGTTATGAATTGTAATGTAAATATTTGATATGCAGGCTATCTGATATACAACGCCCATGAAAGGGTTGTTCGACTCCCCTAAGGGGTCCTGACGCACAGGGTGAGAACCACTGCTCTAGAGAGTACCACTGAGAAGGGTGTATAATGTCATGTATATTATTGAAAGTTCATGTGCATTTATAATTACCTCAAATCTAAATCTATGAATGAGAAACAGCTTTAGTGGTGGGGAGAGAGAACTTGTTTAGCATGTGTGAGGCCCTGGGTTTCATAGCTGGCACTTCAAATAAAAAAATTATAGACAAACAGGTAAATCCTTTAAACTTTGAAGTTTAAAGCATTTTACCACTATGATAGTGGTTTTAATTGTCAACTTGACATAGTTTAACTTGGGAAAAGAGTCCCAATAAGGGATTGTCTAGATCAAGTTGGCCTATAGCCATTTCTGTGGGGGTTATCTTGATTGTATTAATTGAGGTGGGGTGGGGTGGGGTAGGAAGACCCACTAAGAATATGGATGGTACCATTTCATGGGCTGAGCCCTGGACTGAATGAAGGGAGAGTGAGCTGATCACTTGTAAGCAAGTACCCATTTTCTCTCTCNGTTCTTGACTGTAGATGTGACCAGCTGCTTCATGGTGCCTTTATTTCCTTACAGTAGTGGACTGTAACCTGGAATTGTGAGCTAGAATAAACGCCTCTAAGTTGTATTTATCACAGCAACAGAAACAAAGCGAANAGAAACACATTCTCAAAAGTATTATGCTCCTCATCCTTTGATACAAACTTGAGTCTTTTCACAGATAGTCTCCAGTTCCTCCACATNCCACCCATAATGGTGTCAGTCTATGAAGAAAGGACACCCAGGGTAGACAGATGTCTTGAGGTTGTACTGAACACAATAGAGAAGTATTAGTATTTTAGAGAGGAGGTCTTGAAATGAGCTTCAGGGTCTGAGGTCATAATGATTCAGACAACTACTTATGACCTAAGAAAAACTGCCTTCTTTGGCACTTTGAAGTGTTAAAAAAAATCATGCAGAATTAAATTACAAAGTTTGCACACTTGTTTATGCAGCTGGTCTTTTTAAAAATTGTGGTACTTTAAGTCTACAATTCTAATGGGCTCACTGGTGACATTCCAATCCTTTGAAAAATAAATGAAATATCATAAATCATTTGACAGTTCTTAAGCTTAGATTTTTATCATCACTCTGACTCTAAAAATAAAAAGCAATATGTAAGGATAGGATCTTGTTTTGTGCCCTATAAAGCTCAAGACAGAAAATAAATCATACTATTACATGTCATTTAAAACCCTAACTTTATTACTTGGGATTAAATTGGCATAATGCCTCTAGTCACTCCCATGAGAATCCATACAAGTAGAACAGCTTTTCTTCAAATACTGCATAAGTCTGGTACTTCCTGTGATAAATGGAGCAATAAGGCTTGGTGACTGCACTTGTGTATACTCATATACTTCATGTCCACACCCACATGGGCATCATGCTAGATATTTGGAAGGTTGGACTTATTCCTTAGCATCCAGAGGAATGCTGGATTACTTATAAAAAGTAAAATACGGGGGTTAGTCCTTTGAATTAAAAATATGTTTTGCAGCTGGGCATAGTGGTACACGCCTTTAATCCCAGCACTTGGGATTTAATCCACCACTGGGCAGGCAGGTGGATCTCTGTGAATTCCAGGCCAGCCTGGTCTACAAAACAAGTTCCAGGACAGCCAGGGCTGTTACACAGAGAAAACCTGTCTCGAAAAAAATAAAGTTTTGTATGTTTGTCTGTATTATCTGCATTAAGTATACGTTCTCAAGACTATAGGATATTCTTTTTTTTTAAAGTTTTCTATTAGTTTCTTTATTATGGTCATGTTACTTTATAAGGCAGAGCTACTAAAATTAACATTCTACAAAATAAGGATAACTAGTTTATTTTAGTCTTGTTAAAATTTAATTAGTTTATTTATGTTGTATGAATTCCTAAAGGTCTTACAATAAAAAAACCCAGAGCCAGATATTGGGGTAAATGCTGAAAGACCAGAAAGACAAAGGAACAAGCCACAGCTACTTCTCACCTTGCCAACTCCACGAATTCTCTGACTGAATGTCTCTGAATCCTCAGCCAAAAGGCGTCCAGTCGAAAAGGCTTTTGTTCCTATCTCCTCAGACCTTATATACCTTTCTCTGCCTAACCATAATACTTCCTTCCTAGTGCTTGGATTAATGGCATGTGTACTTCCCAAATACTGGTAGCAAAGGCATGAGATCTCAAGTGCTGGCATTAAAGACATGTGATTCCCAAGTACTGGGATTAAAGGTGCGTGCCACCACTGCTTGGCTCTGTTTCTCTTCTAGACTAAATCAACCTCTTGTAATCCAGGGTGGCTTTGAACTCACAGAGATCCAGACAGATCTCTGCCTCTTGAGTGTTAGGATTAGAGGTGTGTGCCACCACTGACTGGCCTCTACATTTAATCTAGTNGCTTGTTCTGGCCTCTGATCTTCAGGCAAATTTNTTTTTAATTAGGGTACAACAAAATATCACCACAAATTTACTTTACATTCCAATGGCAGTTTCCCCTCCCTTCTCCCCTGCCCCACATCCACTCCTTCTCTGTTTCTGTTCAGAAAGGGGCAGGCCTCCCATGTGTATCAACAAAGCATATCAAGTTGTGGTAAGACTAAGCACCTCCCCTTTTATTAAGGCTGGGCAAGGAAATCCAGTATGAAGAATAGGTTCTCAAGTACCAGCCAAAGCATTAGGGACAGCACCTGCTCCCAATGCTAGGATTCCCACCAGTAGACCAAGCTACACAACGGTCACATATATGTAAAGGGCCTAGGTTGGTCCCATGCAGGCTCTNTAGTTGTTGGTTCAGACTCTGCNAGTTCCTATGAGCCAGGTTAGTTGTTTCTGTGGGTTTTCTTGTNATGTCCTTGACACCTCTGGTTCCTACAGTCCTTCCTCCCTCTCTTCAGGGAGATTCCCTGAGCATGGCCTAATATTTGGCTGTGGGTCTCTTCATCTGTTTCCATCAGTTACTGGATCAATGCTCTCTTATGATAATTGGGGCAGTCACCAATCTGATCACAGTAGATGGCCAGTTCAGGCTACCTATCCACTATTGCCAGAAGTTTTAGCTGGGGAGTTTCATGGGAGTTTCCCTTGAACTGGTTTCTCCCTTAACCTGAAATGCTCCCCACTTTCCAGTCATCTCTTTCAGTACTCTCCTCCCAACCCGATCCCTCAAGTTCCCATCCCCACCTGCCCCCAGTCCACCTAGGAGTTCTCCTCTATTTCCCCTTTCCAGGAAGATCCATTCATCCCCGCTCCTTGGGCCCTCCTNGTTACCTAGCCTCTGGGTCCATGGATTGTAGCATGGTTATCCTGTACTTTACAGCTAATATCCACTTATGAATGAGAACATACCATGTTTGTCTTTCTGGGTCTGGATTATCTCACTCAGGATGATTTTTTTTCNTGAATAGAATACCAGTAGCATAGACAANAAGACTGACAATTAATAGATGGGACCTAATGAAACTGAAAAGCTTCTGTAAGGTAAAGGACACTGTTAATAGGACAAAACGGCAATCTACAGAAGAGAAAAGATCTTCACCAACCCCACATCCATCTGACAGAGGACTGATCTCCAAAATATATAAAGAACTAAAGAAACTAGCCATCAAAATACCAAATAATCCAATTTATAAATGGGGTACAGATCTAAACAGAGAATTCTCAACAGAAGAATCTCAAGTGGCAGAGAAACACTTAAAGAAATGTTTAACATCCTTAGCCAACAGGGAAATGCAAATCAAAGTGACTGAGATTCTTACACCTGTCAGAATGGCTAAAATAAAAACCATAAATGACAGCTTATGCTAGAGAGGATATGGAGTAAGGGGAACACTCCTCCACTGCTGGTACAGTACAAACTTGGACAGCCACTTTGGAAATCAGTATGGTGGTTTCTCCAAAAATTGGGAGTCCATCTACCTCCAGACCCAGCTATACCACTCTTGGGCATATTCCCAAAGGNTGTTCAATCATGCCACAAAGACACTTGCTCAACTATGTTGATAGCAGCTTTATTCGTAATAGCCAGAAGCTGGAAACAACCTAGATGCCCCTCAACCGAAGAATGGATAAAGAAAATGTGGTACATATACACAATGGAGTATTACTCAGTAGTAAAAAACAATGACATCAGGAAATTTGAAGGCAAATACCTNTAGAATTGATTCACTATTTTACAAAAACAAATAAAAAACTACCACCAGCAACAACTGTGTGAAGATGATAGGGATTAGGCAGAACTAATGGATCAATTTTGGAGAGAATGTCATGAAATCAAGTTTTCCATTCTTTGAACAAAAAGTCTCTTCACTTACTGAAATGTTCCAACTTCTTAGTTCTGATTTCCTGTTTTCGCAATACAGATTTTGTATGTCTTTTGTTAGGTATATCCCTAAACACTCTATTTTATTATAAATAAGAAAAGCATGTATTACTAATCATACTTCAAAAGCATGTCTCTCAGAACTGCTGTATCATAGTCTCTCTGGAAATGTCTAATACATCAAACTTATAAGCTATTTTAATAGCACATTTCAAAATTGGGACAAGGACTCTAAACTTGGCAGTAAAAGAAATGAGCAGATAATATCTCACAAGACCACACTGTTAATGTAATCAGGTGGCTTGTGTAAGCTGCTCTCACTTTCACTGTACACCTTATAACAGATACTGTTCAGACAGGGTAACTGAGATTCACAGTGTCACCCATCCCTGAAGCAAGGGACTCATACTGCCTAGGTGGTCTGAAGTCAAGTCCTCTAGTTAAAGTTCTGCCTAGTCACGACCAGGGATTTCAAAGAGAAGATCAAAGCAAGAAGCAGGGACAAAGCTCCACTTTTGGCCTATGTCCAGAGACTGAGCTTTCTGACTGGCTTTCCTCTTCCATTCAAGACTGCCAGTCTCTTCTTTCCCCTTCCCTTTCTTCTTATTCCTCTCCCTGTTTCTGTCTTTGTCTGTCTTCCCTCCATTCTTTTTAACATATCAAGCCAGGGTCTTGCTGTGTGCAGTCCAGGGTGGCCTCAAAAAATCCTGCTCAGCNCCCCTTGTCTCTTTGCTTGCCTTCTGCTGGCTTCTCTTCTGGTTTCCCTTTGCAAAGTCTTCTGTGCAGGCTTTGTTTTGACTGTACTTCATATTCCTCATGATCAAATCTGTTCTCTTCCTGAAGCNCTTCTGCTTGATGAAGGTTTATTTCACTATTGTCCTTTTCCTTCGTCTCCTTTACAAGGGACTTCTACACTGGAGGCCATTGCCATACTTGCTTCCNTCCATTGATAAGCACAAATTTCCTGTTCATGTAAATGTCCTTTTAAAAAAGACTTTTTAAAAAATGATGTGAGCTCTCGTGCATGCATGAGTGCCTGTGTGTGTGTGTGTGTGTGTGTGTGTGTGTGTGTGTGTGTGTGTGTGTGTATGTACATGTACATGTGCATGAAGGTTCCTACAGAGGTCAGAAAAAGAACTGGATTCCCTGGAAGTTACAAATGCCTGTGAGTTACCTGATATGGGTGCTAGCAACCAAATCTCGGTCTTATGCAAGAGCAGCAAGCACTCTTAAGTGCTAAGCCATCTTTTTTATGCTTTGCGATTTTTGATGGCCTTTTTCTGTCAAGAGATTATGGCAATTCTTTATTTCATAATGTATTTGCTCTAAGGTCCAACTTATACATTCCACTTCTTAAAAGAAACCAGCATCAGGGCTGAAAAGGTGGCTCGGCACTAGCTGCTCTTCTACAGGACCTAAGTTCAAGTCCCAGCACTCATATGGCAATTCACAGCTGTCTGTAACTCCAGTCCCAAGAGATCTGATGTCCTCTTCTGGCCTCCATGGGTATCAGTCATGCATGGGCCCATACACATACAATTTTAAAAGAATATTTAATTTAAAAAAAAGAGCATCACAGCCACCTTTGCCCTCTTCTGTGCTCACAAACATCATAGAAATGGATTTTCAGTGCCTCAGCAGAGTCAGGTGCCGCCTGAGCTGAGACTTTGTTTCTGCTACTTCCTCACTTTCTCCTTCATCTGCCAGCTCCCTTTCCCTGTCTTTGTTCTGATACAACTGACCATCTTGGACTATTTATCTCCTGCTCCCAATCTTTCCACCTCACAGGACTGACAATTCAAAATTTTCAAGTTCTTATTTCTCCCACTGAGTCACTGATAAGAGATGGGCTTGCTCATGTATAGTTCTTTGGTCAGTTGTTTCCACATTTTATGAAGACATTTTATCCAAGGCATCATCACAGTAAGATCTAGATACACAGCAGTCAGGTAGAGGAAGTTCATCCAATTCACACTTACTTAGCTAGATGTAGGGACACAGAGAGAAACAAACCTTTGAGGTCCTTCATTTAATTCTCCATCTGTATGTTCTGAGTGTCTACAGGCTTTCCTAGATTCATTTTCCTCTCATAGGCAATCTCCTCTCAAGGTATTTAATATTTAATGCTCTCTTTTTACTCAGAGCCCAGCTGCTCTGTGCATGGGCTGGCACCTCAGAGCCAGCAAGTTGATGTGTGCAATTCATGCCTGTGGTGCCCAGCACTCCAGCTGCCACGCAATAGCATGATCATGGACACTCTCTCTCAGACAGACTCACTACAGACTTCATCTTCCTCTCCTGCTGTCATCACCCACGGGGGGGGGGGGGGGGCAAGAGCAGGAAATAGAGGGCAAATGCAAGTGGAAAAAGAAATATGCTCATCTCCAAGACGTCTCCAAACTAAACAGGAAACATTTCACCGTAGGGCAACATCTGCATAGTTGTATTTCAGTGTCACAGGTATGCTATATTCCAGTCTTAGCAATCCAAAGGTAAAGTTTAGAGTTTTTCAAACTCAAGGATATAAGATCNTTAAGAAATTTAATTTGTTCTACATAGAAAAATACAAAGTTAATGTTTCTTGGGCAAAATGTTGGCAACAATCTTTATGGTTTCAAGCAAAGCCTCTGCCCAGGACCCTGTCACCTCCATGAGGATTGGTAGAACACCATTTTATCTTTGTGTTGAGGCTGAGCCTGTGCACAGACTAAAGTACTTATGGATTTGTTCCTCAAGCAACTTGTTCAGACCCTTGCCATCAGTGATGAGACTGCTGAGAAATATGGACCTTTCCGCTCTGTGGAGAATGGCCAACGCCTCAGAAACAGGCCAGTTCTATCGTAAGGAGCATCAATCAAAGAAGCCACTGTCATCCACCAATGGCTCATAACAAGTGATAAAAAGTTTTCAGCACTGAGACCAGGTGTCCTGGCTGCATCAAATCTTTATCTTGAAAGCTATGTTTAGAAAAGTCTATTTTCTNGTGCTGGCTCAATGAAGGCCTAAGAATCCTTTAAACCCAAGAAAACTTGATGACTTACACTTGAGACTGTTTAGATGGGTACAGTGAACTTTTCATTTCTTTAAAATCTTATAATTATGCTCACTACTGTGTGTTAAATGAAACATGTGGCCAAAATACCTTTCTTGTTTTTTGATGTCTCAAAGCACCTGCCTAGTTCCTCTGAGGAACTTCCTTCACCTCTGAGGTCCAGCAACTTTACCAGGTTCATTCAATATTTAGATTTACTCTATCTTTTACCTCAATGAAGTTTAAAATCCAAAGGTTGGTTTGATTTCACCAGTTTGGGGGTTTTGTAGTATCATTAACCCCACATGTGATGGACCTATTCTACTTACTTCTTGGNATGTAGAAACTTCCAAGTGATCTAAAGAGGGGGGGAATTAAAAAATGCTACCCATGAATCCACCTTTCATGGAACACTGCAGCAAGACACTGCTCTTCACCNGTNTCTCTATATTCTATTCAGAAGTAGAGTATTTGGGCACATATAACTTTATTCTATCATGAAACAAGGCAGTAAGTGTGAACACTTTACTTCCACAGCTTACTTCTTCCACAGCTGTATCACATCCTGTTAAACAACATCTATCTGGAAGAGTTTCTTAAACGCGAAGGAAGAAAGATAGCAGGAACAGCACCTTACTGTATCTAGGCAACACATGGTGTGACTCCCTGCCCTATTTATTTCTATTAGAATTAGAGTTNAGCCATGTGATGGTTGTCATGGTACATATAATAACACATTTGAGTTCCAAAATCAAGTGGACATTTAATGAAAGATGTCTGATTTCTAAGATAAATTTAAAAATGAAGACTAGCCTTGTTAATTAGATTAAGCAGTAGACATTTTCCATAAACTAAGTGATCTACATTTATAGGTAAAAAGGTTTGAAAAAATANATGCAAAACATATATAGTAAAAATCCTCTAAGAACTATTAGGACATATATGTTAAAAATCAATAATATTCCTTACCACCTTTTTATGCATAATTCTGGGTGAACTTAGGGTGTCACTTATATAGAAAGTAATAAGTTGAACTGTCATTTGATGAATCTTAGTTAAACCTTTTTGAAGCTTCTCTGGGTGAGAAAGAAATGGCAAATACCTTGGCAAGTCAAGCAGCTTCTAGTCTTGTGCTTTCCACAGGACAACCGAGCTGCCAGTGAGGGATCTTTACAACTTTACATCTCCTCTGGTTTTTCACATACAAGTCAGCAGCNTGAGAAATGCTCAGGTCACTTAGGACAAGTCCTGCTTTGCTCTCAAGTGTGGGCTCCACTCACTCCTCCCAGCTGTCTTTTGCTCTTGTGCTCCTTAATTTCTTTTGCCAGTTGTGTTTCTGAGTCTAGGTCTTTCCTGAGTTGTGCTTCTAGATTTATAATTTCTAGTTTTCCAATGAAGTTTAACTGTATCTAAATTAAGTAAGTTTAACCTTTTCCCCAGTTATGTATAGAAAATCTCATCTCATTTTCTTTCACATGGACAATCTATTGCGTTTATATTAAGTCATGCTACAAAGGCAGAAAAAACAGGTCCTTGATACAGGGGTGCAAAGCCTTATGGGATATATTTATAATTTTTGGAGGACACCTCTTTCCTAAGTTTAAAATTATAATGTCAAAATTAAATTAAATCATCAAAACAAAAATAAAAACAAATAGTATTTTATTCTCTAAGATGTTAATAGTAAGGACAAAATCTCCCCTAGATCTGTTAGGGATTCAATTTTAGGAGCACTGGAAAAAATAAACATTTTTTTCCAATGGTAAATATTTTTTTTCCCTAAATTTTATTTTTTGAGATGGTCTCACATAAGCAAGGCTGACCTTGAATTTGCTATATAACTGAGAATGACCTTAAACTTCTGACCTTTCTGCCTGCACCTGCCAGCTGCTGGGATCACAGGCCTGGGTCACCTAGCTTGGTTTATGTAATATGGAGAATGAACCCAGGGCTTTCTGCAATGTAAGCAAGAACTCTGCCCACTGAGCTGTATCTCCATCCCCCTTCAAAACCATTTCCTTAAGGGTTTCCCTACATTTAATTTATATTTAATGCCATTCAATTAAAGTTTGTAACTTTTCCTAAAAAGCTCTAATTTTTCCTATTCAAGTCAATTATATTGTGTTGCTATGTAAATTGTTTCCTTTAAAATTAAACTTTTTAGCATCTCCCTTGCCCCCAATCTGTGGTTTTGCCTTCTATGGTTTTAGTTATCCCAAGCTGACCACAAACTGGAAATATTAAATGTTATTTTCCAAAAATAAACACACCTTAAGTTTTCTATTGTATACTCTGATGCTATGCATTGGGGATGGATTCTTCCTCTGGATTCAGCATATGCACACCGCAAATCCTGCCNGCCTGCTGGCCAGACACATCCTGCTCATCAGATCCACTGCTTAAGACCACAGATGCAAGCAGCCCTTCTTTTAAACAACCCTGGTCTCCAAAATTTAGGAATACAGTGATGCTGGGAATTTGAATATGCAAAAGCTGTACAACACTTCTTATGAGTGAAAGGGTAAAAGTTTCTCACTTAGAAAGAAAACACTAGTGTATGTTAAGAATGCTGACATATAAAGCAAGGACAAATCTTCAAACAAAATCATGCCAGCTTTGCTACTGCACCTAAGAACTGCAAACTGCAACAGCTAATCAGCTAAGAAAAGATAGCAGCTGTGTGGAAAGAAGACAAACAAGATGTATTCTGGGTGAGATGTGCCAGAAAGCACTGAGCCTAATGAAGATGCAAGCAAGTATCTCATCAAAGGAGTGACACTTACTGGAAGTAAGGGATGGTTTGTAGACTCAAGGACAAGTTGGGATTAAAAATANGTAAATTCCTGAGGAAAGCCACTGTAGAAGTTACTGCCACACTTATGCAAAGTTAAGAGGTTGATTCTAAGGGATGGGACAGGAGCCAAAGCAAGCCCTCAACTAGGACAAATACAGGGTCTTCCTGAAAGAAGATGTGCATGAGAATGCAGTCAAAAACCTGTACATGGGCACAGGGAGAAAACATGGAGGGACAGATGAACCCTGGAAGCATGTGGTAGTGTTGTGGTACAGAGCAAGACCAGGCATCATGTGCACAGCAAAGAACCCATGGACTTGCAAAAGCAAAAATAAAAATGACATGGACACAGGAGGGGCCATATTCTTATCACTTTGTTATTTTAATTTTTAATCATTAATTATTTTTTTAAAAAAATATTTTACTGTGCCTAACTTATAACTGAACTTTTTTATAGGCATATAAAGTAAAAAGCATGGTTATCCCTAGGGTTCAGTACTATCTGCAGCTTCAGACTGACATCTACTGGAAGATGAAACATACTCCCCACCAATAAGATCCACTGTCATTCCTTCACTGTGGAGAAACCTGGCAGAGGCCACCTTAACCAAGAGACCAAATTTAACTCCATCAGTAATAGTCATGTTGATATAATTTACCCCTGATCTGATGTGATATAATCCTGAGAAAACATTAGACAAATCCCAACTGAGGCCCAGTCTACAAAATATATGATCACTACTCTTCAAAAATCTCAAGTTCCCAAAGACAATAAGAAAGAAAGAAAGAAAGAAAGAAAGAAAGAAAGAAAGAAAGAAAGAAAGAAAGAAAGAAAGAAA
>LZPO01044478.1:237952-253988 GCA_001675575.1 Neotoma lepida | reverse complement strand
GAGGGGCAGAGGCAGGCGGATCTCTATGAGTTTGAGGCCAGCCTGATTTACAAAGTGAGTTCCAGAACAGCCAGGGCTACACAAAGAAACCCTGTCTCGAAAAAAAATTAAAAAATTAAAAAAGAAGCTACCAAGTCAATAACCTCATCTTCTATTAAAGAAGAATCTAGAAAGAGTAAGTTAGCCCTAAACAGACAGAGGAAGGAAATAACAAAGTGTAAAGTATAAGCAAATGAAAAAGAGACTACAAAGAGGAAAATCANCAACAACAAGGATTAGCATTCTGGTGATTGGTGATCACAGATTAGGACAGACAGAAATATGTATGATAAATAAATGACAAAGAGGGGCTGAAGAGACAGCTCAGCTGTAAAAAGCATGTACTGTAAAAAGCATGTACTGCTAGCAGAGGACCTTAGTTTGGTCCCAGCAACTGTTATCAGACAGCTCACAACTGCCTCTAACTCCAGCTTCAGGAGGCTCTGACACCTCTAGGCACCTACTCACATGCACATACTCAAACATATACACACAATTAAAACTAAAATATTTTTTAAAAGAAAGAAAGAACAGATAGACAAAGAGAAGATGGTTCNCAAGAGGTCAAAAGAAATGAAGAACTCATGGGGAAAATTTGTCCTTCCAAGTATCAGAACCATAGACTCCTAAATCCTGAACACCCTGAGACAGGTGAGGAACCATGAATCTTTACAACTTTAAGACAAACACAGAACATCATATTCCTTGCCACTTAAAAAGGGAAATAAGGTACAGGTTTGGCCAGTGAGGGCAGGCCTTCCAGGAGGTGTTGGAAAGTTCCCTCTCCACTTCAGAAAAAAAAAAGATACCTTCTTTTCCTATACTCTTGAGGGCTTTGATACAAAGATAAAATACCTACAGCAAAAACTGTAGACCAGGTGGGGCCTAAGGACAAAAGGTCACTTATCCAAGGTTGTGGAAAAGAGAATCAGTCTAACCACAGCTACAAACCAAATATTACAGTTAGATAATCAAATATGCTTGCTCTAATTTCATTTCTGTTGCTGTGACAAATACCCTGATAAAGGTAACTTAGGGGAAGGAAGGACTTATCTGACTTACAATTCCAGGTTATGAGCCATTATTTAGGGGAAATCAAGGCAGAAAATCAAGCAACTAATCACATCATACCCACAGTCAAGAGCAAAGAGAGAATAAACGTATCCTTGCTTGCTTGCTGTTTATGCTCAGCTAGCTTTCCTAATTCCTATACAGTTAAGAACCTAGCGTAGAGAATGGTGCTGCCTAGTCAGCTGGGTACATTAACAATCAACACCCACCCCCACACACACACACACACACACACACACACACTCACATAACGCTTCTAGGCAAATCTGATCTAAATAATTCCTCATAGGTTGTGGGAAGTTGACATTTAAAATTAACTACCACAATCTACCAATTGTCAACCTGACACACAAACACGTCACTTTTAAACCATAACCTTACATTCCTGGTCTCCAAGGTCTCATTTATCTCTTAATGGAAAATACAGTACAATGTTAAAAGTCTCCAAAGTCTTTAAAAATCCTAATACTTTAAAAGTCCAAAACCTCTTAACAGTGAACTCCTATAAAATAAAATCACATATGTAAACATTCTTATTTCAAAAGTAAAAAAAAAAAAAATCACTGAGACAGGGTTTCATATAGACCAGGCTGGCTTCAAATTCTCTTTGTAGCTGAGAATAATCTTGGACTTCTGGTTCTCTTGCCTCCCCCTTCTGAATGCTGGGATTATAAGCCATATCACCGTGCCCAATTATGCCATGCTGAGGATTATGCTAGACAAGCTCTCTACCAACTCAGCTATATCTCAACCTCCAAATCAAGAATTTCTGATGCGGACAGTATCTGCTGCTACAGCAGCTATTGAACTCAGTTATTCTTTTTAAAAGCTCATATTTTAGACTTTTATTGTTTACTTTCTGCATTCCACTGACTTTAACAGTGAAGCCATACCAATATTTTACTACTTATAACAATTTCCATGTTGGTTTCATTTTTCAGATTCATGACACATAACATAGTTTACTGATGGGATCTTTTACTCTGAAGAACATTTTGAAAGCCATATAATTTATTAAAACACTTCTGTGCTTTCTAAATCTGCTNAAGGAAAATAAATTTCAATGACATCTGTGAAATAACATCCCTGATTCATATCAAATCAGAAAAATCAACACCATGGCCACATAAGCACCAGAAAAGGCATGTTTAACACAGATAACAAAACCCTAGGATGTGCACTTATGCAGGCAGTCTCAGCAGTCAAAGCTGGCTAACTTGTAAGACAGCTTCTAAGGTCTGAAGCATGCATCCTATAGAAATATTAACCCTGAGTCCCAACAGGAGCCAGTTCATTAACATCTTGTGACACTGAGCTGAAGACTACCATTTGAGCTACACCAAGACAGGAAACCATTGTTTCCTTTGGAAAATACAATTCCTGTCCCCCACCACTAGCACCAAGTCCCAGGGGCAGCATCTACCTAGTTATGGATTTCGTTCACTTCTCCATCTCTCACTTCCTAGCTCAGTGGGTCAGCCACACTGAACTTCTCCCTGCAGGGTTCTTTTCACTAAGACACTCATGTCAGAACCGTTCCCTTCCTGCTTTTGTGAGTGAGCTCCACTCGGCTCTCTGGTCTCAGCCAAAGCCTCCTCAGGAATGCTATCCCAGGGCTCCACACAGCGCTGCCTCCTCCTGCTGCAGGTGTTCTCCCCACCACAACATGTATCACACTTCCAGGTGACCATTTCTGTCAATCTCCCCCTTGAGCTCCACTATGTGAAGGATTCATTTAACCCGAAACTTGTTACACTTGGCATTTTGAATATGCTTAATATATTTATATGAAAGAATTTTTATGAGAAAAACTATTTTAATGCTTTTTAAATCTAGTCTGTTGAATTTTTGTCCTTACCTATGATTACTAAGGAAAGAGGTGATTTTCAAANGACTTCTCCACTCTTGAATTTATCCCTAGAAATTATTCTTGGGGTGAAGACTTTGAATCCCTTCCCTATTGCTGGTTTATAGTCACTTAAGTGAGTATTCAAACTCTAGCAAACAAAAGAATATTTTCTAATACTAAACTGATCCCTTTCTTACAGGTAGTACCATGAATTCCCATGACGTTTACTTACAAGCAACAAAATGCCAACTCCCAGATGTGTACCTCTAGGTATGATTTTGTTTTTCCTCTTGGGCTTAATAACCACATTTCCAGCTGTCAACAGTTTTATCTGGGTATTGATATTCATCATGTGTCAGGACCTCAATCATTTCAATGTTAAATGATATTCCATTGCATAGAGATAACATTCTGTTCATCTAACAAGTCATTCATAGGTAAACAAACTTGGGTGGGCTATACTGATGACTACTAGTAATAACATCACTATGACCTTTTAAGTACAAGTTTTATGTGGCTTTTTGGTTTTATTTATTATGAGTAGCTACATAGGAANAGAATTGCTAGGAAACCATTTGTTACTCCAGTGCAACAAACAACTTGAGTACAGACTGGAACCCATGTTAAAAACCAAATCTGTAATCCCAGCACCCCTACTTCACAGTGAGAAGTGGAGACAGGAGAGTCCCCTGGAAGCTTGGGGGTCAAACAGCTTGCAGTATGCAGCATAGCAGCAGAAGCCAGAAGACAGAGACTCTGCCTCAAGACAGGTAGAAGATAAGACTTGACTCCGGAAAGTTGTCCTCTGACCTAGACACACAAGCACACAAAAAAGAAAATATTTACACTTTTCTCTTTAGTCTGAAAAGTCTAATGATTTAGAACATAAATCATGACAAAGCTTTACTTAGGCTGTATAAATATGTTACAATATCTCCATTAAGAATAAAAACAAAATCAGAAAATTCCAGCTCTGGGAAGTTAAAGTATTTCATAGTAATACTATTTTCAAAACTATACCTGGTTTCTTTTATTGTAAAATATGCAAAATACTTAGGATCAATAAAGAATGTACTGAGGACAGATGGAGCCCATGTTCTGTATTTAGAACTATATTAATTTTTATTTAGAAAGGACAGTGAGTCACAGTACTGTTGGGAAGGTACANCACCTTGTGCTCTGAGTACCCTCTGTACAGCAATATAGAACTGGAGGGTGCACTGCCATTTTTGGNAAGCTTCATGCCTAAAGATTGAAAAGGTACCAGCGAGGCTGGAAGAGTATGGCCTGAGGTGACCCCAGGGATGTCCAGATGCAAGAAAGGCAGTGTGTCTCAGTTCAATGTAGGGCTCTTTCACACTGTGAATTTGGGCGCTGGGGGTCTTTGGGAGCAAGCCTCTGAGTTGCTTCAAGACTCAGAGGGCAACTCCAACACTGAGCTACAGAGTTTTCTGAAAATTGAAAAACATACAAGGTCATAAAAGAATCTGGAGGAAGTTGTAGCCAGGAAGACCATATATACCAGATCTAAAAGACAGGGTGAAAAAAAAAGAGAGAGAGAGAGAGAGACTAAATAATGAAACGGGGAAGGGGCAGAATAAAAACAGGAAAGGGTGTGGTATAAGCCAATGGTCTGGGTCAGGCCTCTATTCACAAAGAATAATGCCTATTGTGGAGTGGGTGTGTCTGCTTGGCAGTGGCAGCTTGGGCTTCTTTACCCAGAAGCACTCAACTGCATGAGTCAGAACTTTGGTGGCCTCCTTTGAAGGCCACCATCTCTTGTCTTTCTAGCTTTCTCAGTTCCTTAATCCCCACTGCCAATCATTTCTCCAAAAAGCAGCAAGTGTTAGCCCTCAGAAAAGTATGACAATCTTGTCACATTTCTGATTCAAATCTTCCAATGGTTTCCCCAGGGCATAGTAAAACCTTAAATCCTTTCCACAGCTCTAATTGATTACCACNCTCCTCTGCACACACTCCCCCAATGCCAGGGCTGCCTCAAGGCTTCACAGGGATCAGTGCTGTCTCCTGACCTTGGGATGTCCATACATACATCCATGTACTGTTATGCCCCTGGATACTGTCCAGTGTCTCCTCAGAAGTCATTTCTTCCAAGAGCCTTTTTCTAATTACAGTATTTAAAATCAGCATCTGTATCACTCTATCCCTCCCCTTCTTCACTTTTCCTTGTAACATTTACCATTTGAACTTATATATGTACACGCATATATATGTATATATACTGGAAAAATGTATATCACACACACACACACACACACACACACACACACACACACACACACACAGAAAGAGAGAGAAATTTACCATAGATCTAATGTCTATCAAGACTGAGACTGTTTCCATCCCTTTGACTTAGGTAGGTAGCAACAGTATCTGGGAGATAAATGCTTAATAAATATTTAATGGATGAATGAAAGAACAAACTAATTTAAGGTCCCATATTTTTTTCTCTACTTCCCTGTCTACTCTCTCCTCATGCATTAACCAGCTTCATGCCTTGACCAACATAACCTAGGAACTGACCATCCAGCTTTGCCCACTCCTTGGCCTTAAATTCTCACCTTTGCTTGGCTTGTACCTCTACAACACCTAAGCATCTACCTAAGGATCTCCAGCACTGTCACATCCAATCTGGAAATCAGTGTTACAGAAAGCCCAAAGGAGAAGGAGTGAGGTCCTACAAATGCACAGCTCCCCACCTGGNTAAGTCCTTGCTGCTGTTCATCAATTCTTTCTTGGGTTTCAATCAGGTCCTTCTCTTACATCCCACAGAATCAATTCCAAACTTCCCCTACTTTTTGCAAGCCTCCTACCCACCCTTCACTTAGCAGATTACATCACCTCTATAGAAACAAAGGAAAGGTTATTAGGTCAGACTCCCTCCAATTTCTCCTTCCTCAAACAACNACCATATAAGAATTCTCACCTCCTTCCTGGNAGCACCAAGGAGGCAATGCAGCACCTGTCACTGACCTTCAACCAGTGGAACTCAAGCCATCTTCCTTTTTAGAGACCTGATGTCATTTATCCACTTACAGCTCTATATCTTCTTTCTGTCTTCTAACCCTCCAATGACTATGCATCCCTAAAGTGCTTGATGCACAAACACAAGGATTTAAATTAGATCAAACAGAACCTCTACCACAACCGCCAAAAAAGCCAGACATAGTGGGGCTTGCCTAATTCTCAGAGCTGAGGAGACAGAAACAGGTGGATCCTTGCAACTCTTTGGCCTGCTAGCCTAACAGAAGCAGCCAGCTCAGGCCAATTAGAGATTAGAAACCCTATCTGAAAAAAACAAGGTGGGAGCCAGCAAGATGGTTCCTCGGGCAAAGGCACTTGCTACCAAACTTCACAAACTTTGGTTCAATCCCCTAGGATTCATATGGTGGAAGGAGAGAATCAAATGCAAGCTGTCTTGTTCTGTAGGAAAGAAGGAGGCAGGAGAGAAAGAAGAAAGAGAGGGAGATGGGAAAGAAAACCAAGGTGGACAGTGCCTAAGAACAATATCTGAGGTCGTCCTCTGGCTATGCACATGTACCCAGACAGACACAGATGTACATACACAAAGACGTTACATCAAAACCTTATTTTTCCTTCTCTAATTTCTAAATGAATGCTCTGTAAGTTTATTTTAACATCAACGCAGGAAAAAAAAAGATCTAACTAAAATATATTACTACGAGAAATCAATTCAGGAAAAGAAAATGTTTTATAGTAGCTCCAGTAGTCATAGACAGGTTTCCATTTCATTCTGAAGAAACATTCTAAATATTAAATAGCTGAAATAATGTAAAGTGTTATAATAATCATGGTAAAAGGATTCACAGATATTAAAATGACCATGCCATATAAAAATCATGCAATAAAGTTATTAAACTTCTAAGCCATTGATAAACAATGGCTAGCTAACTTTCTGAAAGCAGTCAATTCTAACTGCATCTCTAACAACAGTAAAACCAACAAGCTTTCAGATCTGTATTAACTGAGCATCCATGAAGACTGATTTTGGTGGATATAAGATACAACACACTCCCTCAAGAAAGGAAGTAGACAAAAAGTAATGCAAAAATATGCTAACATAAATGTCAATAAAGAGAACATATTCTTCAAGAAAGGAAGATTGTTCTTTGGCTGGGAACAGGTAATCACAAAACTGGTTTTCAATTTGCCACAATCAATCAACCTTTAAAGTCTATTCAACATTTCTATTCTACATACTCAGTTGAGAATTTCAGCCAGTCAGCAACTACTTTGCTTTGGAAACCTCCTCAAAGCCAATCAATCTCCAAATTCCAAGTTTAAAGTCAGCCAATCCTTCAATTATGTCACCTTTGAAAATAAGGCAAGTTTTAAAATGTCATGCTTCCTTAAAAAGCCGGGAGGACTGTGTTCTCCCTCNCTTAAATAACAAGCAATCCCAGCTTTGCATTAGCTCTGTTTGTGTAGTGATCTCTTCATGTCATAGTACAGCAAATACTATNGCTATTTGAATATTAATATTTTTCTTCTTGGGAGTAAAATGAAATATTTGTTATAATAATCCAGTTTCATAAAAGGTTGAACTCTTTAAGACCTTTTAAGTATAATTACAGTAATCCTCTCCCACAACTCTCCCCCCCTTAAGACTTATAATCTCATGATCAATGGTCCCAACTATAGTCAATGGATGTATTATATAAAATATTAAAACATCTGACCACTAAAACTTATACCAGGAATCAACTGTTATCAAATAATCTTCAAACAAAATAACTGCTTAAATATTTTTTAAGTAGATATCTTTTTTCATCTAATGAAAATGATGGTCCAGCTTGGTTTTTATAAAATGTAAAAATCTTTAATCCCTGCACTCGGGAGGCAGAGGTAGGTGGATCTCTGTGATTTCAAGGCCAGCCTAGNCTACAAAGTGAATTCCNGGACAGTCAGAGCTGTTACACAGAGAAACCCTGCCTCANTGCCCCCTAAAGGTGTTAAAATGTAAAAAATCAAGTCTTATACTGTATTTATTTGGGCAAACTGATAAACTCTTGTTTACAATTTAGGAGATAAGAAACTATCACCAGCTCCTATTATCTCACAAAAGAGAAACTCATTAGAGTAGGATAAGTCTGCTTCAGAAGGAAAATACAGTAACTTCCATAGCCTCATTCTGTCTATCATCAAGTGTGTCTGTGGATNAGATCAGCATAGAAAAAAACTAAGAGAAATGCCCTCAAATCTGACATGAGAGATGCAATTTTTCTATCTCTTTTTTGAATTTGAATCCACACTACCAAGAATTCTAGAGACTCAGATTCAAAGGAGGCACAAATGGGAGTGCTCTCCCAAACATGAATCAGTCAGACAGCAAAGTGACTGCTCCACAGACTTCCTCACCTAGCTATAGGCAAATACAGCTCAGAGTTGTATTTGTANACTGCTTCTGGACTTAAGTCTTCTCAAAAATGAAATTCTAAATAGCACATCTTGTTACCATATAGTTTAACAAAACTCAGGAAATCCCCATTCAAGTCAAATCTGGGAGGATCACAAACACTGACTTTACCAAGGGACTCAAGTGGCAACATCAATGTAAGTCTATGTGCCAAGAGACCAATGTATCAAAGTATAGATTTGANGAATTTAACTGAAAGTTGTCAAATTCATGTCCTGNAAATATCTGGAAAGGCGGTATAATTCATTGGAAACAGTCAAAGATATACATTAGAGTTGGGGAACCTTGCTTGATGACTATTTTAAACCAGTTCCCTCTCTATCAGACAGAGATAATAGCTTCATTTCACAGGACTCTTAGGAAGATGAACTGTTACCAGCTATAGGTAACTTTAAAGTAGTCCTAGGTATTAAGACTTACCTCCAAGTTCACTTTGCTTTTTGTCATTAAATTGTTCTAACACATAGGACAAATCATTTAACCTGCAGTATTTTCTTATCTGTCAAATTATGAAGATAACATATGCCCACATCTTACAGATGCAGCCAAAAATCACATATGAAAACTCATAGAGAAAAGATATTTGAAAAATTAACAAATATGTAATTGAGGTAGTTAATTCAGTATGTATAAAACATGAAAGAAATCTGGGGCTGAAGAGATAGCTCAGCTGTTAAAGCACTCACGGCTCTTGCAGAAGACCTGGGTTTGGTTCTCAGCACCTACATGGTACTCACAACCATCTGCAACTCCAGTTCCAGGGGTAGTCAATGCCCTCTTCTAGCTTCCATGAACACTGTGTGCATATGTATATGTATCATGCAGATAAAACACTCATACACATAAAATCAGTAACTTCTTAAAAAGCCTGCATTTCTAAAGCATCAACTGAAACAAGAAAGAAAAGAGAGAGAGAGAGAAATGAATGAATGAAAAGCATGCATTATGGTTTGGCGCTGAAATATCTTCCAAAGGTTCATATGTGCAAGATTTGGTGGCCAGCCTACAGAACTGGAACTTTTAGGATGTGGGGCTTACTCAGACCTCCTCCACTGTTAAGTTCCTCCCCACATAGTACTGTGCTACCATAGACCCAAAACGATGAGGCCACAGGTGCATGTACATCAATCTTAAAGAGCTGATNAACGGAGAAGTCAAATGGTAATGCGTGGAACTTTGGCACGACACACTTCTAAACAGTGGAAACCTGCCTAANTATTTCACACATGGCCCCTCCATTGCCCTCTGTTATGCAAGCAGCAACATTTCAAGCCAGTTNCCTTATTTCACTAGTAAGCCCTGTCAACACTGAGGTAATAGAACTGGAGAAAGTCATCACTCCACAGAGATAGTCAAATATCAGAATTTTTCATTTGGTAAAAATTTTATCAGTGCCAAATAAAACTAATGCAAATTTAGTAAAATATGCAAGACTTTGAGTAGTTCTTTTGTTGAAAAGGACTCTTGGGGAGCTTCCAATCCATCATACAATTGTGTAGGCCTTCTTTTGCTCCTTTGCCCTTTTCACACCCCATCTCTCAAGTGTGGGGCAGGGGGGAAAGGGTGTGGGAAGCCAGAATGAACTCATCAGCATGTATTTATGCATCCATTCTACTCTAAGTCTATTCTCAAAGGTTTTCCCTCATGTTATGCTCCTCCAGAAAGAGAACCATGTTTATTCATCTCCAAGTTCCCCAAACCTAACCAATATCCTTCACATAAAGTCATCCTTACCAGCTATGAATGACAGGCAATGGAAGGAGACTAGAGACAGAGATATGAAAGAGACAGAAACCTCATCCACCCTGAACCCACACTGTGGAGATGGGAGGCAGAATGGATGTTAGCGGCAGACATCCAATCAAATAAGGAAGAACCAACTAACACAGTCCTACCATGTATGCTTCCTTCTCTTGACTCTTGTTATCAACCAAAGATTAGAAAAGAACAAAAGCAGTCAGTCTTTTAAAAAAATATGTGTATTTCCTCGGGAGGCAGAGGCAGGCNGATCTCTGTGAGTTCGAGGCCAGCCTGGGCTACCAAGTGAGTNCCAGGAAAGGTGCAAAGCTACACAGAGAAACCCTGTCTCGAAAAAACAAACAAACAAACAAAAATGTGTATTTCCATCTCTGATCATAGTCATTTCATATACACTCAACATGTCCACATGAGGTAGTTACAGAGATTAANCTGCANGGACTCCAAAGCCAGAGCACTAACACTCACAAACNCATGACNATGGGTAGGGACTGGNGATAAGTAGTCAGAAGCCTTGCCCTACTAGATGACTTAGGGTAGTTCCCTGTGCCTCCATTTTCTCATCTGCAAAATGGGAACAGTAAGTTCTCAGCACATGCAACTGTTTAAAGGATTAAAAGAATATATGTAAAANTAGTTAAAACCTTGCCTGGACTATAGTTCATCTATACATTATGTTAATTATTATTACTGCTACTAACACTCACAATTACTATATTTAACAAGCATCTAAAACTTGAAAGTAAAACTGGACTTTTATTTTTTTCCTGAATCTGTCATCTCAGAAAACAGCATCGCTATTCTCCTAGTTCTTCCACCCTAACCCTAAAAAGTTACTCTTCTCCCCTTCTCTTAGCACCCCCTTCTCTTAGCACCCCCTTTCTCTTAGCACCCCTCAGTAAGTCCTCTCAATACAGTAGGAGTTCCACCTCTCAATGTTACCTCCACAACTCTCTCTACTAGTCTGAGGTACCACACTATCTCCCTNCCCTTCTCAAGGTGCAGCACAGCAACAGCCTCCTACCGCCTNGTTTTCACGGCCCCTCCACCACGCCATGACTGTACAGTTAATTCTCCACGGAGTAAAGCAGAAAACAGATAGCATTCCCANGATGGTACTGTCTTGTGGGTTTTCCATTACACTTAGGAGTAACATGTCTGTTTTGACACAGGCTCCAAGACCCCACCAGAGCCTATCAGATGTTTCAAGGTTACATGTCAACACTTTTCTTTCTCCTTCCTTACTATGCTCTGAGACAGAATAGTCATTTGGAACACAGCCTCTCAAATCAGATGACCTCAATTCAAATAGTAAAAATTATAGCAGTGCCAAATAAAATGAATGCAAATTTAGTAAAATATGCGAGACTTTCAGTCTCTCAAGCTTTTGGCTTGAGTACACATCTAACATGTGCCAGTTTCCTCATCTATAAAAAGCGGAGGTAGTTTTCTTAGCTAATAAGGTGGTTGTAAAGCACTCAGTGTTTAGGACTGTGCCTTGCATATGGTAAACTCTCCAGGCCATGTGGTTATACCATCTTCCCACTACACCACTCCCAGGTGGAGACTGAACCCAGAGCCAGAGCTCTACCACTAAGCTATATAATCCTCGGTTCTACTTCTGCCCAGACTGACCCTAGACTCCACCTGCAGCCAAGGCAGTCCTTGAACTTGTGCTCCTCCTGCCTTGGCCTCCCAAGAGCTTGAAAGCCACCAGCTGGGCTCCTGACACGCTCCCACTCTGCCTTAGAACAATTCAACTGCCCCCTCCTTCCAGTGGTCTTCTCTGACAGACTATTTAAAACANCCTTCACTGTTCCCTCACCATCCTCTTCCCTTCATTTCACATGAAATAATTTTCTGTGCCTATTCCTTGTTGTCTANTTCTCCACTGTAACTGAATTCTGCTAGGGTGCAGACTCTGTCTTCCTCACCTTTACCACTTTATTTCCAGTTCTGACTCAGAACCTGACTTCTGAATGCAGTATCTCATCTTGGGTGGTGGCGGATGCAAATAGCATCCCATACTTAGAAAGCTGCCTGTGCTCTCCATCATGGTCTCATTTGATCCTTGTAAAAGTAACAAAAGCTACACTATCATCTCTCATTTAGAGACAGATTAAAAAAAAAGTTCCAAGACTTAGATCACTTGTCTTTGGAAGGCCACTAACATAACAAAACTCAGAAGCCCTGCTTTGATTCAAAGGATCTTCTGTAAGGATTTAACCCCCTCCACTGAATTCACAGAAATGTGGCCTCTTAATCTACTGTATAAATCCATCCTAGGGTGTGTATGTTTCCTTCAAAGTTCCGGACAATTTCTTGTTCCAGAGTCAGAGAAGTGTTACAACGTTGTAACTAACTCTTCCGGAAGGCAAGAGTTGGCTAAACCATATAAGCATACAAGGTGACTCTGTGTTGAGTATAATCTACTAGCTCTGGGCTACTAAAAACATTTTTCTGTAAAAGCCAGATTGGGGGCGGGGGCGGACATATTGCCAAGATGTGATAATGATACAAAGTATTTCTTGATCCCTGATCAATCAATACAATACCTGAGATACCTTCAAGTTCAAAAGTCATGATCAGATGGGTCGGGCTANAAGGTGTGGGGAGGAGGCAAAGCCCCGAGAAAGATCCTTACATACAAACGGGTTACCACATTGCTCAGAATAATCAATATTTTCATAAGCGTTGTGTACGATTACATAGCTTGGGTTAGCTCACAGGGTCTCAAGATATTGTGGCCCTGTGGAAAGGAAAATAAGGGAAGCTGGAGGCAACACTGCATGTAACTTGTCATCAGCCACCTGGGCATTTGCAGGATCCCAAAGGAAGATGGGCACAGGGCTAGTTTTTGAAGGGGCTCTCCACCCCAGGCTGACCGAGCATGTCCTACTGCAAGATGAGAGTGGAGACTGGGAATCTAATCTCTATCAACAAATTTTAAGGAGGGCCTTGCCAGTTCCCCGTTCCCAGGCCTTAATCACCCGCTCTTAGCTGTCACAGGCCAGCGGGAAAGGTGCCGGCCAGGCTCAGGAGCGGCCTCGCCTCCACAAGCCGGCAGTCCCCGGAGGGCGCGCTCCCACTTGGGGCAGTCACCGGCCCGGCGTGACGTTCGGTGGCTCCCGGGTCTCCCGAGGCTTCCCAGTGCCCGCGGCCAACACCGCGACCGTGACAGCGAGCAGCCCTCAGGCCCCGCGAGCCCCGCAAGCCAAGGCAGCTGCAGGATCCTCGCAAACTTACAGTTTTCCTACTGCGTACGCGTCACGGCGGGGTGACGTCACGGGCCGGCGTTCAACGAGGTCAGCCCGCGGGCGCGGCGCTTGGGCCCAGGCCCCGCCTCCAGCGAGCGGCGGGAGACGCCCCGGCCCGCCCTGCCCCCGACCGGCGCGCAAGCGCACACGGCCAGCTGCCGCGTGCCCGTGGGCTTCGCAAGCCGGCGCGTTTAGGCGGCCACTCGTCACCATCTTCGCAGAGCCCCTGGGGTGAGAAGGTCCGGGGTCCATGGAAAGCGAGAGACCCACGAGAACAAGTCAAACAAATGCTCGCCCGGTCTTGGGGCGGGACGAAAGGGTTCTTACGTAGTTCTTCCGCAGACACTGCCTTCCTCCCCTCACCTGTTCACTAAAACTTGTACCCGTTTGGTAACAGACACTTGTTCTCCACCAGGGGCCTACGGGTTCTCCGCCCGGGTCACAGGGGCACCTCTCCCATAGGCCCTTGCGCTGTCCCACTTCGGCCCCCCACCTCCCGACCCAGCCCCTCCCGCCCGCGCCCAGCTAGACACGCCCACCAAGAGTAGACCACGCCCTCTCCAGGCCAACCAGAGCGAGCCCCGCCTCTGCACGGCCCGCCCACGTCCAGCTAGGCCCCGCCCCCGAGACCCGCCCTTCCGGCTCCGGCTTGTCGCGGACTACTGCTGTGGAGCGGTCCCGCCCTCCCAGTGCACTGTCTGCCTCTGTCTCTGCAGAAGGAATAGTNTGCGCTTCCTACTGTGTTCTCTTTTTTGGCCCAAGGAAACCTTTTACAAGTCACCTGTTAAATAGAACAAGTAGTGACCGTAGTGAACTTTTCAGCCTCCTCCCACGTGACGACAACCCTACTGTCCAGCTCTGGCTAAAAGACCACTGCAAAGAAAGTGAAGGCTGAAAGTGGATCACAGAATATGAAGACGAATCCTGCTCCGTAGGAGCCCCACGTTACTCCTTCANGCAGAAAAAAGTAAACCTTATGATTTGAAAAAAAAAAAGGAACAGCAGTTCAAATTGTTTGTCTTGTAGCAAGCATAAAACGCCTTNNNAAAAACTAGCACCTAGAAGAGGAAATATTGAAAACAGCCAGGATCTCTTTTATAATTTATAGACAGATAGCCAGGTCAGGGATTTTGCAGGGCAGCTCCTGTGTGTATTTAAATCTAAAAACAATGGTTTGTTTACACTTTTCTTTAGGAGTGATGACTGGGAAACTGGTAGCTTTTAACCAGAGATGGGACCTGGTTGAAAATAAGCTTCTAAGCAGAAGCAGGAGAGAGTTGAGTTCCAGGACGGTCTGGACCGAAGAGATCCTGCCTCAAAAAATAAAATAAAACAATAATGTATCCCAGGAAAATCTACGTAGATAATTAGTGCAGCTAAAATCAACGTAGATAATTACCTAATCTGTGCAGCTAAATACTATGCAATGTTTTGACCCTTATCAAGTGACGTAAGATAAATTTTTAGTCCNTACATAATTTTAGCAATACTTCTATTTTGTGCAACAGTATAGAAAAATTACAATTTTAAAAACTTCCACATATCTGTAAATACTGGTATTTATTTTTTATTAAGAACAATTTTAAGATTCTGTTTTTTCATTAGTCACATGCTGACAAGTCTTCTATATCATTTCTCCAAACAGGAATTTTTTTAAAGAGATCTAGCTAATGCCTCAGATTCTCCCACATGCAAATGTCATCCATAANTTTTTTAAGAGTGGAAATACTATGTACCAAATGTGTTAAATGTTTTTAGTATAGGGCATGATAAAAGTATTCATTGATCAATTGATTGTTCCGTATTCTTTTCCCTAATGCCACGAGTTTGTTTGTTACATGTAGGATGTGTGTTCGTGTGTGTGTGTGTGTGTGTGTGTGTGTGTGTGTGTGTGTGTGCTGGCCTATGAGTGCCATGGCACACATGTGGAAGTCAGAGAACAGCCTCAGCTATGGGTCCTACCTAGCCTTTCACCTTGTCTGAGGCAAGTTCTCTGTGTTTGTTGCTGTGCTGTACATTAGCTGGAGCTTCCAGAGATTTCCTAGCTCTACCTCCCATCTCACTATAGGAGCACTGGGATACAGATTGGACTTACTAAATCCAATTCTACATGGATTCTTAAGATTTGAACTCAGGTCTTTACCCTTACGCAGCAAGCGCTTTACTCACTGAGCTATCTCCCCACTCCCACAAGTATATTTTTAAAAACCGGTATTGCTTCATGCAAGAAAGAAGGAAACGTGATCAAGACTGGGAAGGGAACTTGAATGTCAAGTAGAAATTTGCAGGAAACGGCTAAGAAGTACACACTAAATATGTTAAATATCTTTAACGTGGGATACATTCACCTATACAGAATAGACTCACATAGAAGCACAATAGGATCTGGTGGAGCTTCTGTATGAACTGGAATTTGGTCTAAATGAGTAATGAGAAGCTAGCCCTGGAAGTACTNATATTAGAGGGAGGGGCTGCANGCAGAGCTGCCCTTAAGGAAATAGATATCTGCCCTTTCCAGGTTCGGCTCTGGCAGCACTGAGGCACTCCAGTCTTGGGGGTGTTGCTTTATCCTTGAGATTGTTTCATTCTGCTATCTGCTGCCCC
>LZPO01044478.1:181056-237407 GCA_001675575.1 Neotoma lepida | reverse complement strand
TTTTGTGACTCATTAATGCATTTCCACCTTAAGAAGTATAAAGTATAAAATTCCTGCTTCATTATATATAATAGGAATGATTTAGGCCAGGTGTGNTGACACATGTCTTTAATCCTAGTATTCTGGAGGCAGTGACAGGCAGATCTTTGTGACTTCAAGGGCAGCCTGGTCTATGTAGTGAGTTATAGGTCAACCAGGGGCCCTGTGTCAGAGAAAGAAGAGGAGGAGGAGGAGGAGGATGACCAGGACAAGGATGAGGATGAGGACAAGGAATCTTTCTGAAAACACAGGATTGTGGTAGTTATTTGTTTTATCTCCCCTCTCTAGCATGCTAACCAAGCATTCTACCTCTGGGCTATATTCCAAGCATTTGTGTGTGTGTGTGTGTCGAGGAGGAGGGGCACACACGAACAACATAAAAACCATCTTTTTAACAGGTGTCTCACTTGTTTCCCAGGCTGATGTTGAACTTGCCCTAATCTACAGGCAGTATTTGAACTTGCAATCCTCCTGCCTCAGTGTCCTGTGTATCTGGCTTTATAGATCTGGCACCAGGCCATTTAATGCTTGAATAATATGCATGTATTCTGGGCTCTAATGTTCAATTATTTATTGCCCTAGTTTTTCTTACAATTGCTATTGTTTGTATCTAGAATATTCCCCGAAGGCCAGTGTTAAATGATTAGTCCTCATCAAGAGGTGAGCCTAGCAAAAGGTCTCAGGTTACTAATTGTCTGCAAAGGGGGATATGAGACACTGGGGCCTGCAAGAGTTCTCATAACTTAATATAGGAAATATCTATAGAACAGGTGCTAGAAGGAGCAACAGGAATAGTGTTCTAACAAAGGAGCTGAGATGGAGTTCAACGGAAAGAAGCCATACAACAGAGATTGGAGAGTGAGTGAGAGNTGCCAGTTTAACTCAGTCATACCCACACAGCATTTGCAAATAGTTTTTACTCATTTTATTACCACTCCTCTCATTCTTTTACTTGGGTAATTCTCCTTATCCTTTTCGTCACTGTATAGCATGAATTTCCTCTGAGAAGCATTCCCTAAGCTGTCTCTATTCTTTGCATTGCCTCCTCCACCTGATTGTAAACTCTGAGAGTCTGTCTCTTATACACATCTAGATGTGTATAAGAGACAGTCCCTAAGCTGTCTCTATTCTTTGCATTGCCTCCTCCACCTGATTGTAAACTCTGAGAGTATGGACAGTGCTAGTCTGGAATATCATCAGGTCCTCTACTGATAGCTGTGCCTGTCGTGCTCTAAATAGGTAACATGTGTGGAGACGATTGACTACATGGACTCAAAGACTGGATGAGCATGTTGGTACATGGCCTATAATCCCAATACTCAAGAGACTGAAATAGGAGGATCGCAAGTTTGAGGCCAGTCTCAAAACAAAAATCTAAAGACTGGGTAGGTTTCTTACTCAAAGTGCTGTTTTTATAAGGAGTAACAAGGTACTAAAATCAACAAAAGGTACACGGAGAAGGAAAGTCCTTTAGGAAGAGAAACATATACAGTGTAGCTTAACAATGAAACACTGAACTGGGTTGGCTCTGTCCCCTAGGGGTCTCCCTTAGAGGCACAGTAACTTTTCCAAGTTTCAAAGGTAGGTAAACTTCCGTGCTGGTTAGTTTTTGTCAAGTTTTTGATGCAAGCTGGAGTCATCAAAGAAGAGTTGGAACGGTAGTTAAGAATGCCTCCATCAGATTGGACTGAAGTCAAGCCTGTNGTGNGTTTTCTTGATTAATGATTTATGGAGAGGATAGAGTGTACTGTGAGCAGTGCCACTCCTGGGCTGGTGGTCCTGGGTGCTNTAAGAAAGCNGACTGAGCAAGCCATGAGGAGCAAGCCAGTAAGTAGCATTCCTCTGTGGTCTTTTTTGCCTTGATTTCCCTTGATGGACTTTAACCTGGAGGATGAAACAAACCATTTCCTCCCCAAGTTGTTTTTGGTAATGATTATTATCACAACAATAGAAAACAAACTACCACACTCACTAGATTTTATTCTTGATGAATGTCTTAGTTGGGTGTTACTCCTCTAGGAACTCTGGAAAGTCAGGTCAGGCCACCTGGAGCCTTTCTCCTGGAAAAGCTAAACAAACACTGAGGGATCATAATGGTAATGAATTCTCTTAAACAAAGGATTTAGGACAAAAGATGCCCTGGTAGCAAAGGGGTGTGTGTGTGTGTGTGTGTGTGTGTGTGTGTGGGGTGGGGGAAGCAGACCGAGGAAGGAGAGGACAAGGGAATCTCATGATGGAGTTCGGAGCCAGCTGCATGATTTCAAGTTGATTCTGAGAGAAGCAAGATGCCTCTTGGTGTGTGCTGGACTCAGAGACCAAGAAGAACATGCAGGAGAAGATGTCAGAAATATTTGAAGTTCTGCAAGGAAAATGAACTTCACCTGGTACAGTCTATTGTCACATGTAACCACTATGTTAGGTGGAATATTCTGGCTTTGGGGCCTTATATAATCTATTTTCAGGACTGTTTCTTCCCTTCTCCAATTGCAGAAGACCTACTCATCTACAAGTCAACTTGTACCACCATTAGTTACCTCTGCCAGTTATAGCCACGTTTTACTAAACAGTTTCTAGGCCTAAGCACTACTAAGCCTTCCATGAACAGCTCCATGGGATAGCTCCTACTGTTCTCCTATTTCATAGATAAAGAATAAAATGATGAGCCAGGTGGTGGTGGTGCACACCTTTAATCCCAGCACTTGGGAGGCAGAGGCAGGAGGATCTCTGTGAGTTTGAGGCCAGCCTGGGCTACCAAGTGAGTTCCAGGAAAGATGCCAAGACTACACAGAGAAACCCTGTCTCAAAAAACCAATAAAATAAAATAAAATAAAATAAAATAAAATAAAATAAAATAAAATAAAATGATTCAGGGACTTTCCCTAGGTCATGAGACCTGTCTTAGTCCTCACTGAGAGAGTGTTTGGAGTTAGGGTCCAGGAGGTAAGGTTAAANGAGGCCATCAGGATGGGGTCCTAGTCCAGCAAGAATGCTGGCCATATAAGAAAAGGAAGACTCCNTTNGGTGAGGACACTGGAAGAAGACAACCATCCACTAAAGAAANAAGGTCTCCAGCAGGGACCATTTCTGTGGGACCTCCATGCTGTACTCTGGTAGCCAGAAACATGAGAAATAGTCCCTGCTGTACAGGTTGCAAACTCTGGCAGTTCAAGTAGAGGCACACCTGTTAAAGTGGTCTGGCTCAAAATTCTTTTTTAAATTAAAAATTTTTCTTACTATTTTTNGTGTGGATGAGTATTTGCCTGCAAGCATGTGTGTGCACCATGTGCGTGCTTGGTGCCCACGGAGGCCAGAAGAGAGTGTCAGATTCCCTGGAACTGGAGTTACAGNCAACTGTGAGTCACCGTGCCTTGTTGGTGCTANAAGCTGAACCTGGTCCTTGGAAAGAGCAGCCAGTTCTCTTAACTGCTCTGCTGTCTATGTTCAGCTCCTGGCTACTAACTCCTAAGCACATCACTGTAGCTCCCGGCTTTCTCTCACGGACTTGAACATTTCTTCTGTCTGTTCCACAGCACAACCTCTNCTATATTATATTTATGTTTATCAAATTTTTACTTTATTTTATTCACTTGTTTATTTCAAGATGGCATCTTGCTGTGTTGTCCAGGCTGCTCTCAAACTACTGTGCTCAAGTGACCTCCTGCCTCAGCCTTCCAAGAATTAGAACGTAGAGGGATGCCAACACTTACAGATTTTTAACACCCTTTAAATAAATTAGATNCATTTAGAATCATGTACATCTTAGACTTGAATGGTTATCAGAGTTTAATTTTTAAAGGCACATAAGTGAGGGTTGGAGAGATGGCTCAGTGGTTAAGAGCACTGGCTGCTCTTCCAGAGGACTTGGGTTTAATTCCCGGCACCCACCTGGCAGCTCNCAGCTGTCTGTAATTCTTCCAGGGGATCTAATTTCCCCATACAGACATACTTGCAGGCAAAACATCTATGTATATAAATAAAATAAATTACTGTTTAAAAAAGACAGTAAATATGCCTCATTGGTGACATTTTAGATTAAATAATGAACAATATAGTTACTTTAGTTACTTGTGGGTCTTTCTCTCAACACTAAACTATGGCTGTGGTTTACTCAGTTGTCTCTACTGCACAATTTCTGATGCATTTTACAGATGTATTTAATTAATATGAAACAGGAATGGTATCTGTCAGCAAAGTGACAAGTGGTAGAATTTAGGATCCAATGTCATCAAAGCTTTGACTGCCCCTAAGGCCCTGGTGGCCTGGGGAAATAAAGTCATCATTTCTCCAAATATAAGCCTAGTTAAATTCTATCTGGTCCTAAAGGTCTATAATCTTTCTCCCTGGCAATTAAGCCAACCTCTCTTTCTTTTCTATTTGTCAAATTGTCACATATATATGTTACCCTTTATATAGGATTCTGGAAATGTTTAGTGAAATAGTTTTATTGGGTCAAATTAAAATAGTTTAAAATTTTGATTTTTAAAATTCAGATACAATAGCACATAAAGTGTGAACTATAGATAGCTCTTTGCCCTAGGAGGTGTTGATTTTGGTCTGTATTTTCTCCTTTTTAATTTTGAATGGAATGTTAGCAGATAACACANTTTCAAAAAGAAAAGCAAATGTCCTGGCTGCTTCTGAAAAAAAAAATGGTTTTTTCCTTCCACCTCATACACACTTAGAGNCTTCATCATTGCACTGAGATGTTCCACACTTAGCTGTCAATCAACCTATCTGCTTGCTGCCTGAANGCTCTTGGGTTGACAGGGAATCCTGAAGCAAGGGACTGGGTCATTTAAGCTTCCACTTAAGGATAATAAAACCCACATGAGTGCTTTCCTACAGAATCATTGATATTCTATGTGAATTCACCATCTCCAATAGCTCCAGTTTTCTCTGCACCAACTTTCCCACAATTGATCTTCTGGAGAAGGAATTATTTTTCTGTCTTAGGAACTTTGGCCACTAAGATGTCAGCTTTGATAGTAGTCAAAAGAAGAAAGGTGCTTCAGAAAAACCAAAGTATAGAGCAAAAAGTTGGATTCATAGTTAGGGCCCAGTGCATACAGATGCTGTCTTGGTGGTATTCACAGAACAAGCACCCCTATCCAGCAGAAAATTACACAGATTTTGTTCTCATCTCAGGTAACAGGTAAAGGAGGGAGATGTATATCTGCTAGTTATTTGGGTCGTGTTTTCTTCTACACAAAGGGTAATCACAGTCACCTAGAAGTTACATTTGAAGTAAGTTCTGNGATGACATGTAATTGAACGTATTTAATGAATAGATTATTTTGGTGAAATCTTCGTGTTTCATCATCCAGTAGGTACTGTTGTATTAGTTAGGATAAGATTTGGTTGGAATCAAGGGACAGTAAAACCAAGATGTCAGGCTTCAACAAGATTGAAACTTACTTTGTTTCCATGTAGAAATGTCTGCACAGTTTGCTCAGGCAATCTTAGGAATTATGTTAGTCAGCTTTCTGTCATCTCAGCAAAATACTTGATATAACCAACTTGAAAAGACAAAAGAAGTTAGTCTCTCAATATGTGAAGCTGGACCCCGTGATTGGTCGGCTCTTGGTCCTGAGGCAGGAGGCTGTGGCAGAGGGAGCTGCATGATGTGTGGCAGCTGGGAAGCAAAGAGAGAAAGAAGGAGGAGGNGGCAGGATCACAATACCCTCCTCCAATGACCTCCTGCCTCGGGAGCCCACTTCTTCAAGGTTACATTGACTGCCAGTACCATGATAGGCTAGGGACCAAGTATTTGATATTGGATGTCCTCTGTGGAGGGAGGGTCACTTATCCAAACCATAGCAAAGACTAGGCTCCCTCTATACCTATATTTCCAAAGCCACCTCACATGCCCCAAATGGCAGCCTACTCCTACTAATTCTCCAGCTGGTGGGAAGAACATCTAGAAAAGTCTGAAGAGAAAGATTTCTCAGTAGTTAAGAGCACTTACTGTTCTTGCAGAGGATCCAAGTTTGATTTCTGGCTCCCATATCAGGCAGCTCACAACCAGTGCCCTTCTCTAGCCTCTTCAGGTATCTGCACACACACACACACACACACGTTAAAATAATAAAAAAAATAACTATTTAAAAAGCATGAATTTTTCATTTCATCCTTTCCAAGAAGCTTTTTCAGATAATTAAATTTTGGGCTTGTAATTCATTTTACAAATTCTGTTAATATTTACCTATAGTAGACTTTAATATTTTAAAGAAATTAAATTGTCTTTATATTGCCCATAATATTGTAATGTATTTATAGTATGTCCATTTTCAAATATATATATATATATATATGTGTGTGTGTGTGTGTGTGTGTGTGTATGTGTGTGTGTGTGTGTGTGTGTTTATCTAAATGTATGTGTGTGCACTTTGGTGGTTTGAAGGAAAATGTCCCCCCTTAGGTTCATAAATTTGAATGCTTGTTCCTCAGTTGGTGGAACTGTTTGCAAAGGATTAGGACATATTCAGACAAAGACAGAGGAATTCAGACAAGGACCTATCATACCACTGCATGACGAAACTGAAGAGGGGAGGCCCAAGGTTATTAGAAAATCAATCTTAGTTTATCCAGTTACTATACAAGAATAACCAATAGATGATAGGCACCCCCAAGTATGCAGAAGTTAAATGGAATCATAAAGAAATACTAGATTTGAGGAGATTTAAGAAAGTGGTCATTTCATATGGCAAGAATTTACCATATATGAAACAGATATTAAATTCATAAGCACATCAGAATAGAATTATCNCCCCCAAGACAGGAAAGATTTAGCTATAGCAATATTGGAAGCTGGTCCTCAGTTACAACAGAGAACATGGTGGAAAGAGGAAGCTAGGGCCATACATAGAACAACAAAATAGGGCTAGAGGTACTGATATTTCCCAAGATCAGTTTCTCGGTGAAGACCAATATGCTGAATTGCAAAGACAGTTTGAATTTGATGATCACATTTTGGCTTTATGTCATTTAGCAGCTTTGAATGCTTGGAACAATGTTGAAGAATCAGATAAGAGGTCTGAGTCATTTATTAAAAGTATACAAGGCCCCAAAGAAGCCTTCACTGATTTTTTGCAAAGATTGCTTTCAGTTGTGAATAGAATACTATCAAATCCAGAAGTCAGACAGATATTAACTGAATCTTTGGCTTTTAAAATGCTAATTCAGAATGCAAAAGGGTGACTAGGCCTTTATAGACAAGATCAGCACCAATAGATGAACGAGTTAGAAATACAGCTGATATTGGATCTCCCACTTATGATGCTGCTTTAATAGAAGTAATTTCTAGGAATTTTAAGAAAAATAAAAATGTCAGATGTTATAATTGTAGTAAATAAGGTCATTTGAAAAGGGATTATAGGCAAGGCATATCCTAGAAACAATGTTTTTTGAAGAAATAATCCGAACAGAAGGCCCCAGCCTTCCAGAATATGAAGAAGGTGTGGCAAAGGCCGGCGTTGAACTAATGAATACAGATCAACAAAAGACAGGCNGGATAACCTTTTGCCATGGGGAAATGTCTTAGGGAGCCTCCTGCAGGCCCCAATATCAAATTCAGTTCAATCATTCCCTGTCAGCATCGGAAAAACTCATTCACAGAGCAATTAGAAGACTTAATACCAGTTGTTAGAAACCACATTGCTCTAGATGTGATCAAGGACAGAATAGTTTCAGTAGATACAACAAAAATTTCAGAAGAGACCCAAAAACAAGTATTTTAGTAAACTTCTATAAATGATCAGAAACCAAGACTAACAATACAAATAAGCACAGGTACAGATATAACAATAATTTCACCAAAATCTTGGCATCTAGAATGGCCTCTTCAGGAGGTAAATATTTAACTTCTAGGGATTAGAGCTTTATCTCAGGTAAAACAAAGTACAAGATGGGTTGAGTGTATAGGGTCAGAGGACAGATAGGAAAATTAAACACATATGTGACTGACATAGTAATGAATTTATGGTGTTGTGATTTGTTACAGCAATGGAAAACACAGATTAACACTCCTTCAATCTCAGAAACAAACCATAAAATAAAGAATACTTCTGAAAAAAATATTGAGGTATTATCAAAAACNGTCACAGACCATTTAGGTTGTACATAAGCAAGCAGGGCACAACACTTGTTGGTCTTTCAAAGTTACCAACAACNGTACCTTTAAAATGGTTAATTGACTAACCTGTGTGTGTGGAACAATGGTCTTTGACATCAGAAAAGTTACAGGCCCTAGAATAGTGGTACAGGAGCAGTTAAATGCTCAAGATATTGAAGAATCAACCAGTCCTCCAAATTATCCTATGTTTGTCATTAAAAAGAAATCTGGAAAATGGAGAATGGTAACAGAAGATTTGAGAGCTATTAATAAGGTGATCCAGCCAATGGGCTATTTACATCCTGGAATTCCTGTTCCTTCTTTATTACCTAAAGGATGGTCTATTATAGTGATTGATTTAAAAACTGTTTTTTTTAACGATATCTTTACAAGAACAGGATAGAGAAAAATTTGCCTTCGCAGTGACTATTTTTAATAGTTCCCAGCCTATTAAAAGATACCATTGGGCCGGGCGGTGGTGGCGCACGCCTTTAATCCCAGCACTTGGGAGGCAGAGGCAGGAAGATCTCGTGAGTTCGAGGCCAGCCTGGGCTACCAAGTGAGTTCCAGGAAAGGCGCAAAACTACACAGAGAAACCCTGTCTCGAAAAACCAAAAAAAAAAAAAAAAAAAAAAGATACCATTGGAAAGTTCATTCACAAGGAATGTTAAACAGACACACATTGGGTGCCATGTTGTTTTACTGTCAGCTTAGCTGTGGCACCTGAATCTACTGCTATTTTAACTACTATCTGTGCCCTTTGGCCCCACAGTCAGAACCCTGCAGCTCAGACTGTGGCCTGGCTGGATTTCCAGTCCNACCAACACCAGTTCGGTTTTAAATAAGTCTCTATCATTCTATTTACCAATAAAGACTTGGGAGTCAGATGTTTGGGTGACAACCTGCTAGATCAGAGAAGTCAAAAAGAACCAGCTGACCTTCCTTTTTGGCCAGAGACCCAGCAACAGAAGCATCTCTCCATTTGTCCCAGACCAAAAAAGAATGCCTATCTCTAAGTCCCTCCCTACTCCTTCCTATGTGTCTCTCTATCTGTATTCCTGGGTCCTTCATACTCTCTATGGCTAAATCCTATCAATAAGTCACTGGCTCTGCCCTCTGATCCAAGGTTAATTTTATTAACAATATCTTGGAGTTCCATGTGTAAATAAATATCCCGCAACAGAATTGTGTTGGAATTTTGATGTAGATTGCACTGACTCTGTAGATTGTTTTGGTAGGATGCCCATTTTAACTACATTAGCCCTACCACTCCATGAGCATGGGAGATCTTTCCATCTTCTGATATCTTCTTCAATTTCTTTCTTCAAAGACTTAAAGTTTTTAATCATACAAGTCTTTCACTTGCTTGGTTAGAGTTACCCCAAAATATTTTATATTATTTGAGGCTATTGTGAAGGGTGTTTCCCTTACTTCTTTCTCAGTCAGTTTATCATATGTATATGGGAGGGCTAATGGCTTTTGTGAATTAATATTGTATCCAGCTACAAAATTAATAAACAAATTAATTTTGTTTATCAGTTATAGGGGTTTCCTGGAAGAACATTTTGGGTCACTTATGTATACTATCATATCATCTACAAATAAAAATACTTTGACTTCTCTCTACAAATGAAAATACTTTGACTTCTTTCTTTCTAACTTATATCCCCTTGATCTCCTTTAGCTGTCTTATTATTCTAGCTAAGACTTCAAGTCCTGTATTGAATAGATATGGAGAGAGTGGACAACCTTCTATTGTTTCTGATTTAAGTGAAATGGTTTTGAGTTTCTCTCCATTTAAGTTGATATTGGCTATGGACTTACTATAAACTACCTTTATTATGTTGAGGTATGTCCCTTGTAATCATAATTTCTCCAGAATTTTTATCATGAAGGGGTGTTGGGTTTTGTCATGGCCCTTTCTGCATCTAAAGATTTGACCATGTAGTTTTTGTCTTTCAGTCTGTTTGTATGGTGGATTACATTTATCAGTTTTATGTACGTTGAAACACCTTTGCATCTCTGGGATGAAGTCTAGTTGATCATGATGGATGATCTTTTTGATGTGTTTTTTATTCAGTTTGCAAGTATTTTATTGAAAATTTTTTATCTATGCTCATAAAGAAAATTGGTCTATAATCCTCTTTCTTTGTTGAATCTGTGTGGTTTGGGCATCAGGGTAACTATGGCCTCATAAAATGAATTGGAAAATGTTCCTTCTGTTTCTATTTCATGGAATAGTTTGAGGAGTATTAGCATTAACTCTTCTTTGAAAAATCTCACAGAATTCTCCATTAAAACCATCTGTCACTGAGCCTTTTGTTATTATTGTTCNGAGACTTTTAATGACTGCTTCTATTTCACTAGGGGTTATATATCTGTTTAAATTGCCTATTTGATCTTGATTTAACTTTGGTAAGTTGTCTGTATTGAGAAAATTACTCATTTCTTTTAGATTTTCCAGTTTTGTGGAGTACAGGTTTTTAAAGTATGTCCTTATGATCCTCTGGATTTCTTCAGTGTCTGTTGTTATAGCCCTCTTTTCATTTCTAATTTTGTTAATTTGAATATTCTATCTTTTGCCTCTTAGTTAATTTGGATAAGGGCTTATCAATCTTATTGATTTTTTTTCAAAGAACCCACTATGTGTTTCATTGATTCTTTGTATTTTTTTGTTTGTATATTATTGATTTAATCCCAAAGTTTTTCTTTTATTTCTTGCCATCTACTCCGTTTGAGTATGATTTCTTCTTGTTCTAGGGCTTTCAGATATATTGATAAGTTGCAAGTATAAGATCTCTCCAATTTTTTAATATAGGCCTTAATGCTACTTGCCACTTAGAAACTCCTTCATTGTGTACCATAAATTTCAGAATGTTGTATATTCATTTTCATTAAATTCTAGAAAGTCTTTAATTTCTTTCTTAATTTCTGTCTTCACCGATTTTTCATTCAGTAGTGAGTTGTTCAGTTTCCATAGGTTTGTAAGCATTCTGTTATTTCTGTTGTTGTTGATATCCAGCTTTAATCTGTGATGGTCAGGTAGGATGCAGAGTGTTAGTTAAATTTTCTTGTATTTGTTGAGCCTTGCTTTGTGTCTGAGTATGTGGTCAATTCTGGAGAAAGTTCTATGAGGTTTTAAGAAGAAGGTATATATATTCTTCTGTGTTTGAGTGAAATATTCTGTAAATATCTGTTAGGTCTATTTTATTTATAATGTGAGTTAGCTCCAGCATTTCTCTGTTTAGTTTTTGTCTGGCTGATTTATCTTAGCAAGAGTGGTGTATTGAAGTCTCCCACTGTCAGTGTGTAAGGGTCAATATGTGATTTAAGCTGTAGCATTATTTCTTTTATGAAATAACGGGTTTGGGCTCTCTTGTGTTTGGTGCATAAATGTTAAGAATTGTAGTGTCCTCAGTGGATTTTCTTTTGATGAGTATGTAAAATCCTTCCCTATGTCTTCTGATTAATTTTGAAGTCTATTTTGTCATATATTAAAATGGCTATTCATGCTTATTTCTTAGGCCCATTTATTTGGAATAACTTTTTTCATCCTTTTATCTTAAGGTGATGTCTATCCTTGATGTTAAGGTGTGTTTCTTGGTTGNAGCAGAAAGGTGGGTCATGTGTTTGCATATATTCTCTTACTCTTTTTATTGGGGAAATTGAGACCATTGATTTTGAGAGATATCAAATGCCAATTGAGGATCAGGCATTCAAATACAGGAGCCTGTGGAGGACATTTCTCACCAATGCAACCACACATACTCCAATCCACTTCAATTATTTTTCCACCTGGATGGTCATTTGNCCAGCTCCCTTTATCCTTTCCCTGTGGCTTCAGACTATCTTTCTTCTGGTGAATGACCACATACTATGCTATCAGCTTTTCACAAAATCCCATGTGATTTTTTTCTCACTCCAGACCATCCTCACAATGCTCAGATTTAGACAAAAAAAATAACAAACAAACAAACTAACTAACTAAATTAGAAAGACACCAGTCTGCTGCAGTGAATTCTTCAGTGGCTGATCCATCGTTGGTTAAAATGGAAGTGGTCATTTGGCCACTAGGATTGTTGGGTGGTGATGACTCATAGTTGGGTCCCTCTTCGATGTTGCCCTAAATGTAGGAAACTGCCTTGCCTAGGATAACCCCTCCTTAGAAATTGCAGACATCCAGAAACGTCTCAGTGTCACAGAAAGGCTTGCCGCTGACCCCAGGGTATTACAACTCTGGACAGTAAATCCAGTTCCAGCACAGCCCATGGGAGGCAGTTGTGTTTCTGATGGGAACAGGCAGCTGGCTCTCCTCCCTATCCTCCCTGCCATGTGCTGTCTCCAGGATAATTCCTCCTATGGTCTGCTGCATGCAAATCTCGGAGTTCTAATGACTTTTTCTTAGGGAAACTTACCTGCCATCATCACAAAGCTGATTATGTCATTCCTCTGCTCAAAATCCCTTGCCAGCAGACATAGTATTAACTCCTACGCTTGGCACAGCGTAGAAAGGTTGGCTCTGTTTCCATGTCTTTCTCCTTTGTCCCCACAGGCTGCCCTTCAGCAATACCACAGATGTATAGTTGCACATCTCCCATAGTTTCTTTGACATGACCTTCCCTCCACTCATTCTTCTGTTTAATAAATGATTATTTATTATTGGTTATTTCCTCTAGGAGGTTTTTGTTGTTCATTTGTTTGGCTTATTTTTTTATTTTTATTTTTTTTCTGGTGTGGCAGTGCTGTGGTTTATCCCAGGTCCCATACATGCTAGACAAGCATGCTACACAGTTATGACCTCAGTTTGTTTTTATCAAATCAGGGTCTTCCTGTTGTGACCCAGGTAAGGCTTGAACTTGGCAAATCTCTGTTCTCTGTCACCTGAGTGTTAGAATTACACATGTGTGCTGCTGCCACACTCGGCTAGGACTATGTGGCTCTTTACATAATAATTTAAAATTCAACATTGAAACTGTGTTTGCCCATCTGCCCTTCTACTAATTGGGGTGTCCGTAGCTAGAGATGTCTAACACTTAATGAATCCCAATATATTTATGAGAAATGAATGAGCCAATGAATTAATTAAAAAATTAATGAATAAACTTGAAAATGTTAGAATGAAAGAATGAAATGAAATGAATGGATAAATTGAAAAGGGTAATTATTATTAAGTAATGAGCATTTGTAAATTTATGCTAGATACGGTTCCTGTGTCATAGCTAAAATATTACATATTATTGATAGAGTCTACATTTTTGTTTTGAATTATGAACTTGCAGATTAACCAGTAATAAATCCAAGTACATACTTTGGGGCAAAATGAAATCCAAGCCTTAGATCTTGAAAACTGGTTCTGTTTATTAAAAACAAAGAAGGAAAAAGAGGAAAGAGGAGGGCTGGAGGGGGGAGCAACACTAATAACTTCAGGGGAAAAGTGGAAAAGGATGAAGAGGGACTTGATTAAATAGGATTGCCTAGAATGTTCTTTTTCCCAAGAGGCTTATTTTTTATCTCACTTTTTCACACTGTAAAAATGTCAAATAAACTGCAAAGTTAATTTTCATCACTGAGGATGGGATTCTAAAGGTATTAATTAAGGATTACTGGGCATTTAATTTTATTCCTTTCGGATAAAACTTTTTAATAATTAAATAATTATTTTTACATCTGTTTATTTATATAANTATAGAATGTTACAATTCAACATCAGGACTTTAAACTCCAGCTTCAGAGTCTTAGGAAACTATTTCAATATGAGATTGTACTTATTGGTATATTTGATTTTGTGATTTACATACTAGGGTTCCTTTAAATAATCTTTCTCTTCAAAGACTAAATCCTTACCAGGAGGAGAGCCCATCGAGCAGGACTTTACTGTAAGGTGGTGTGGGGCTAACTCTGGTAAAATGTGAAGTACCTGTTACTCGCTCTGTCAGTGGCTTATCTTACCATGATGATAGTCTTTAGCATAGTTCAAACAGATGAATGTATATTTATAGGAATTGGACAGGTTATCTACAAGAAAGTTTAAGGGAAAGAAGAGCAAAATTATCTTTTTCTGGTAACACAGTGACGTGAAAACAAGATAAAATGAAAAAAAAAACCCAGCATTGTGTGTTTGAAAATTCAAAGGTCATGTAAAAATACCTATCTTCATATTTCTCAGACATAGAAACATTCACGAACAAAGTTGGAATCATTGTCTTTCTGACAAATAAGGGCTGAGGACATTGTAAATTCTAAATTGCAAAAATATAACCTGATAAAATGTAATACAACTTAAAATTAAGCAATTTATTTTTCTGGACTTGCTGCTTTGTAGTATTCCCTTTGGACAACTCGGCTATTTTCTCAGTGAGCAAGTTACTCTAATCTAGAGGTAATATTTAAAACTACACACACATACACATACACACACACACACACAGACTTAGAAAGTAAACAGCAATAGAAGTCGCGGTGCTTGAAATGGTGTCAACTATCAATGGTTTTTAAATTCAACCATGCACTATTGTCAAAATTAANTTTTAACTTTTTGTATATAGATAAAGAAGCACAATGCCTCCTTGTCACCGTGGTGGGTAGAGATTATTATTACCAAGAGTGTAATACAGNCATCCAGAGAGCCTAGGATTCTGGCTGTGAGGATTTANAGCCTACCAGGGTAGCAGCTGTTTTATATTTAAGAGGGCAGGAGTTAGTTAGCAACATTTTGTAAGAAATAAATAAGCCTTCAGTTCATTGCAATTTCTGGTAACCTCTGAACGTGATAACACTCCTCTTCAGCAAGAAATCAAGATAAGAAGAACACCTGCAATGACTTAGTTTCAAAACAGAAAAGATGTCCCTGTAGAATGAGGGTAGTGGCTGATATTTCTCCAGTATTCTGGTTTTGTCTTTTCCCTCCATCTTTTTCTAATCAGGACTATCTCTAAAGTTCAGTAATCCTTACAAACTCTGAGATGCTGATCAAAACAAAACAAACCACAATCTGCCCAAAATCACAGCCCAAAATGTCCAGTTCCACTTTAACCCTGGAAAGTGTTTTAAGTAATTTTAACTATATGCTTGATGGAATTTTCCCCTCTGATTTGTGCTTTTATTTTCAGTGAAAACTGCACAATTTTTAAAACAGCCAGATAAAAATCAGAATAACAAAAAGTTGGGGTGTTTTTGTTTGTTTTGTTGTAAAAACTGTACAAGAGCAGCATAGTCCTGAAGCCACAAGGTGAAGGGACTACTGACANACACCACACTGATGTGATGCAGTTAGCATTTTTGTTCCTTGATTGCTGTCTCAGAGAACTGCTGAAAAGTTGCACAAAGCCCTTCTTTAAGTCAACTGTGTAGGATTTTAAGCTCATAACTTTCTAATGTCTTTGCCTATCACATACCTAATATAAATGAGTAATCTTATATGTCTTTGACTTGGGGTCTTGCTGTGTAGCCCAAGCTGGTCACAAACTTGTGTGCATTCTACCTTAGCCCCTCAAGCTTTAGGATTATGAAAGTAGATTACCACTTGGCTATTTATATGACTGAATAAGACCAGTTCAAAGGTCTTACTCCTGCAAGTTGCCATTTCAGTTCTGTGAAATAGATTGTTGTGTCTATCACCCACAGATTATTATATACATATATACACACATTCTCTCTAAATCTCCTTTTAGACTCACCAGCTGGTCTGTGATCTCCCTGTAACATCTGCACCAACAGGTGAACTGAAAAACTAAATTCCAGATCAAAAATGTGATTCCCAGAGCTTGAGCTAGGTATCAGAGCACAGTGTCAAATAGGTTTGGAATGAAGATAGAGTGATTTTATTAATATCATATTTATTGTCAGTCAAAATTAGTATTGATTTGAGCCAATTAAAGAAGGCCAAAAATCAATAACAATATAAATACTGGAAAATAACAGGCAGTTCACACTTTTTGCAAAAGATAAAGAAAAGCCAAAAAACTATATTAAAACACTTTTTCATATAAGGGAATTGAGTAAGGTGACAAAACNTAAGACAAATATACAAATGTCCATGGATTTTTTTTCTTCCCCCAACGTGATTGCAACTTTGGTTAATAACCAAATACATCTAATTTTACAGTGGCTCACAAGAGCAAGCATTCATTTATTAACACTACATGAGAGCTGAGGCTCCATAGGNCTCCCATGCTCCTGTGTGTCTTGCTGGGTGTGCTAAACATTCAAAAGTCTAATCCTTTCCTACCTGAAATTTACTTTGGGTTGTGTTTAAAATTGGCAGTTTTGATGGAGGGGATTATTTCTACCTCTGGGTCGAAGACCAGCCTTGCTTGCCATTTGATGTGAAATAATGGGACTTCAACTCCACCATCCTGTTTTGGTCCACTATTTGCTGAAGCATTCATCTGGGCCCATTCACATNAGCACTGTGGGAATGGAGACCAGGGGCACTAATTCAAACATGCCGACAATCTGGCTAGAATCATTGGAACTCTAGCCCCTTTCAGAGCATGCCTACAGTGATCTAACTTCTTACAATTAGGCCCTATTTTTTAAAAAGTTCTACTACCTTCTGCCTCCCAACAGTACTATGGGCCGGGTCCACGCCTTTGGGGGACATTTCAATCCAAACCACAGCAGCCACTTCATAGAAATAAATGTAATGCAGTATTTTGAAGCCTACCATGCTGGTTTTNAAGAGTAATGAACAATGTTGATGATGGCAGTTGGCCCATGATTCCTTATCTTCTCATTATTATAGAGTCCAGTGAGCAGGACTTTTCACTTTATATGTACAAGTTTAAAGCATGCCAGCTTTTAGTAAAAACTTAGCAAAATTTGAAATACTTTTGTAAGTCTCTTAGTAAGATACTGTTGGACTGGACTCCATTGTCAAATACCAGCATGCATAAAGACAAAAGAATGATTCTTCCAGTCTGCATACAAACTCATCCTTTTGGACGTAAATCAAGTTATTCTTTATGCACCAGTGCACAGATGCATTTANATTAGCATACACACAAACATGTAGTGTTTTGTAAAAGAGTGTTGTATATTTTCCTGAAATTTGCTTCATTTCCTGATCCATATGCAGATGTATAATTCATGTTCATGTTAAATAACACCTAAGCAGATTATGATTCAACATTCACTAGAACGTATTAAAACGGGTCAATATGTTTTGTCTTTGAGATAGGGTCTCACTATGTAGCCTAGGATGACCTCAAATTTGTCACGCAGTCCAGGCTGCCCTCAAACTTGCAATCCTTCTCACTCAGCCTACCAAAGACTGGGACTATCGGCAAGTATCGCCATACCCAACTGAGAAAAAAGAATTTTTATAATACTATATTTTCATCCAGCAATATGGTATAAGTTTTAATATACTCAGGTTTTGTGTTCTTCAAGAAAAAGAGATTTTCATATAAATATTGTCTTTTTTCAAGTATATCCAGTTGATAGTTTTGCTTTATTTTTGCTATTATGGAGAAGTATTTCCTTTCCATTTATATTTAAGTAGNAATCATTAACACAGTAGACTATTATTGGCTATTATCTATTTCTTCCTTGGTGATATTATAAATCTGTGCTTACTAAATATGATTTGTGCTGTTAGTCAGGTTTTCATTACTGTATGAAATACTTGAGACAGCCTATGTATGAAGAAAAGAAGTTTCTGTGGCTCANGGTTTTGGAGGGACAAGGGCCTGATGTTGGCATTAGCCAGTTCTCATTAAGTCTCTTGACTATCACATCATGGTGAATAGCAATGGAGGGAGCGTGAAGTTGAGGAAATGTTACATTTCAAACAGGAAGCCAGAGGGGTTAGATGGGGTCACACTTGAACTTTTACAACTCTATCTCAAGAACTACCAAGTGACNACATGAAATTACCTTACTCCCTGCCANTGCCATGTCCTAAATGATCTATGGACCTCTCACTGGGCCCCACCTCTTACTGGCCCTATCATTTCCCTTNGAACCAAGTTTCTAGCATAGGAGACCTTGGAGGTCAAATNATCAATTCCCAGCACTCACTTGGCACCTCACATCATCTGTAACTCTAGTTCTAAGGAATCTAACACTGGTTTCTGGCCNCCACAGGCACCAGACATGCATGTGATACACAGATACATGCAGGCAAAATACTTATACACATAAAATAAAATAAAACAAAATAAAATATTTTTAAACATTTCAAGTAGAAACTTTAACGGATGAAAAGACTTTGTGTAGAGTATCCTTTGTGAGTCATCCATTTTGGTNGTGCAGGGATTGAACATGCTAGCCGAGTACATTACCTCTCAGCTGTAGTCTTTAGCCCACACCCTTTTATTCACTAGAGAACAAAACNCCATAAGCCNNGGAACTTCTGAGGAAGCTGTGCCCCCAGCTTGTTGCCAAAAGATTTNTCTGAGATGCCATTCAGCAGCTAATCCAGAGCTGTTCTCTCTTGGATTGTATGGTTAACCATGAGAATNTCTTACCTGATGTTATCACACTAAGTTTTTCNAGAGAACAAAGCATTGTTTTCCTACTAGTAGTTTGATGCATCTTATGATTGCCCCTAAGAACTTGCTGCTNCCNCTGTGTTTGTACATGACTTGTGGCTAAAGGTGAAGTGAAAGAAACAGCTGTTTTCTGAAGCCTTCAGGGCTACAACCAAAACCAATGTCTTTGAAGCTCTTTCAAAATTCTTCTGAACAAATGAGGGGGGAAAATCAATAAGAATGTGCATTTAATCATGTTCCAGCAACATGGAATTCACAGCAAGGAATTTGGCAGGACAAACAAGATCAGTTATTTGCTGCTAAGCATCCAAAACCCTGCCCAGCAATCTGTGAGAAACCCTGCCCAGCAATCTGTGAGAAACCCTGCCCAGNAATCTGTGAGAACTACTCATNGCTTCCTGAAGGNGCTCTCGTGGGAAGTCCTAGAAGCTGTGCCTTACTGAGAGNATGTGAATGCNAACATCAAAGCTCTTCTATTTTACCCTGAAGTCTGTTCATGATCACAGCTAAAGGAGAGATGTTTAGGGCTGTGTATCCAGCTCAATGGTAGAGCACCTACCTAGCATATACAAGGCCCTGGGTTCAACCCTGAGTACCAGAAAACAAAACAAAACAAAACAAAAAGCAAGAGGAAAGATATTTGACTAAAGAATTTGGGGACTTCCATTTCAGAATATCAAGGAAACTACCAATTATCTCAGATTTTCAAAACCAATACTGTTCACTGGTGCTTGTTATGCTTGGCTGATAATAGTTGGGATTTTAAAAGATGAATATTAATGTCAGTGTGTACTATGTATATTTTAGGTGGTTGTAACTAAAATCCAGCTACAAGGAAGACACTCTAGTGCTAAAATGGCTCCCTTCCCTTTCCAACTTAATTTTTGAAATGCTTTCAGGGGNTAATGTAAAAATATCATATAGTCTACTTGCAAAACAGATTCCAGTAGTATTTCCCAAACATTGTGGCAGAATGCTCCATTAGGAAGTTTGAAAGGATATTTTGCTGTTGTTGTTCACATTTCATACTTCTGGAACATTGCAAAGATGAGATTTGGGGAAATCAGATTTGATTAGATTGTAACTTCTGGAAAACAACTTGCAAACATTTTAGAGAAAATAGTTCTTTTTCATCAAAGGTAAGCAAGCAAGCCTTANCCAATCTTACCTGATTTCCACTGGCTCTGTTTTTAATGTCTTCCTCTTACTTTTACATTTCTGGCTAGAAAAGTAAAGAAGCAAGATGGGATGGATATTAAAAAAAAAAAAAGCGAACTTCTTCTGTTGTATTATTGCTCCACAACCTCTCCTTACCTCTGACTCCCAAAGAAAGTTCCATGACAGGCTGAGTGTGCACATAATACTATATAACACATTCAGATGTATGTGTGACACTCAGGATTTTCATTGCTATGACAAATATTGATGGTTTAAAGGAGAAAATACTTATTTTGGATCATTGTTTTGGAGACCTCATTCCATAGCCACGTGGCTCATTGATGTTGGGCCATGATAAGGCAGATCATTGTTGGGAACATGTTGGGTCAACGTAGCTCACCTCATGGGGGACAGGAAACAGGAAGACAGACAGGATGGAATCAGGGCAAGATACATACCCCCATTGACTAACTTCTTCAAACCTCCGAGAAGTCCATTTAGCTTGAATGCATCAACGGATTAGTCAACTGATGAAATTAGTGTCCTTGTTATTTAGTCCCTTCTTAGTAATTGAATTCAGCAGCTGGAGACCAAACCTTTAATGCACAAGCCTTGCAAGATGGAGGCACTTCATACACATCCATGACACGCATCTTAGGGTAATAGTCAGGTCTTGCTTCTAAAATAGAATTGTTTGTGTTAACTTTAGCTGCAACAGGAAGCCAAAGGAATCAGGTTTTAAGGGAGGGGAGTTTTTAGCATGTTTCTTTGCTTACTTTTTATGGCGTTTTAGAATACTTCATTTTCTGAGCCAATACTGACCTGTTTGCCATCCCTGTGTAAGCCATGATATACTTAATGCTCCCATGCCTCTCAGCACTTTCTTCCCTAAAATTTCTCCTCAACTTATTAGCTGAGCTAATGTCTCCTTGTCTTTCCTATCTCCAATCAAGCAAGCCATGTCTTCCAGGAAACACACTCATAATGGAGTAGCCTCTCTATGAACCCATAGCGCCTTACCCAATCTGTTAACCCAGCATTTCCCAACAACTGCTGCCCATGATCATTTTCTATGGAAACCCACTAACACAGTATCCTCTTCATTCTCTTAGTATTTGTTGGGTGTCTAACATTTATATAGAAATACATGTAGCTATGCATGTCACAGAGGAGTCAATTTTACCTTGATAGCGGTGACCGTGTACAGCCAGGAAATAATACAGAGAAGAGGTGACACTGAACAGAATCCTAAACCAAAGAGGCAGTTCTGTGTAGAGGAGCAAATTGAAGGAAGCATGGAGGAAGAGACTGTTAGCCACGGGAAGAGAAGGCCTAGGAAGGAAGTGAAGGGCATCAAGAANCGGAAAAGGAAAAGAGCTCTGGTGGTTGAAGGCAACAAAAAGCATTGCAGACTGCAGNAAATTCAAGTGCTCACACCTTTCTCTGCATCTTTGGCATTTTTTTTTTACAATGCCCATCCTAACTGGGGTTAGATAATACCTCACTATATTTTTGATTTGCACTTCCCTGCTAGCCAATGCTATTGAGATTTTTTTCCATGTATTTTCAGGTCTTTATCTTTCTTCTTTTGACAAGTGTCTACTTTGCTGCTTTTTAAATTGGGTTGCTTGATTTTCTATTTTAAAGTGTTTTTATGTTCTTTGTATATTCCGGGGAAGCATCACATAGAATCCTGTGCATTCTGGATATTACCTCTGTCAAATGGATAGTTGACAAATGTTTTATTTCATTCTGCAAGTTTTTTCACAGTATACAATCAAAGAAAATGATATCAGAACACCAAAGAGACACCTTAAATCCTTGTCTATTATCATACTATGATACGGAATTATCCTAGGTGATCTTAAGAGATGAATGCATACAAAAATGTTGCATGTAAATACAGTATAGTACTATTTGACCATAAAGAAATTGCAATCCCTAGAACCAGAGAGATGGCTCAGCAGTTAAGAGCACTTGCTGCTCTTCTAGAGTACCCAAGTTCAGTTCCCAGCACTCACTTCAGGCAGCTCCCAACAATCTATAACTTAAGCTTCTGTCCTCCAAGGTAACCCACATGCATTTGCGCGCACGCGCGCGCGCACACACACACACACACACACACACACACACACAATCTTTTAAAAAGATGGACTACAAAAAAAGAAGTTGAAATCCTGTCATTTTCAGCAAAATGGTTGGAACTGGAGGATGTTGTTTTAAGTAGACTAAGCCAGACCAAAAACAGAATTATAGTATTCTCTTTCATATGTAGAAACTCACTAAGTAAATAAATATAAAAGTTGACCTAAAAGGTGATTCAAAATTAGCAAACACACAGGGTTTGTAGGCATCTTTGGAAATCTAACTGAATCCTATTAGTATGCCCAGTTAATATGCAACAAAATAAAGTAAAACTAAAAATAATTTCAGGGTTGGATATGAAATACTTCAGATTTAGATATTGGCAAGTAATTTAAAGTCTTAACAGAGGTTAGAAACACACACCTTAGGGCTGAGTGTCTGCCACAAACCTTTTTATGTCTCTAAACTCAAGGTCAAGCTCTAACAAACAAACTATGGTTACAAGGTCATGTGGGAATCTCGTGGGGACATCTGTCATGCGCCATCCTGAACATTCTTCCTGACCACATCAGGACCGTCAGATTTGTGGGGAACCCTGAAGAGTCTCACACTCTGAGTGAAACTAGACGATCTAGAAAAACTCCCCTGAGTCATCAACCTTTGCTTCCTTACTCTTTAGACAGTTCCTCAATCTGTATTTTCATCAAACCCCTCCTGCCCCAGCTTCTCAAGCTATCCTGGTAACTACCTTAAAAGGGGGGGGGAGACAAATATAAAGGGGGGATAACCANAGCCACAAACATAGACCTTCAGAGCACTTAGTGGGTAAGAAAGGGAAGTAGGAAGTGAGATAAAGGAGCAAGGAAACTTTGCCACGAAGCAGGGGATTGTGGCCAAGCAGGTCATTTGTCACTGATATTTAGTCTGTTTATTCAGGACACTTGTTTTCATTAATAAGAAGACATGAAAAGTAAGTTTAATGCCTGTTATTTCTGCCTGTGTGTGTGTGTGTGTGTGTGTGTGTGTGTGTGTGTGTGTGTTGAAGAGTTAACATTCCCTGACAAATAATCCAGTCTGTAGAAAGAGACTCACATCTGCTTTAAGTTAACCTTTCTCCACAGGAAAACAGTCCCGACTCTGCCCAGTCTTCAGACTTGGAATTGTCTCACACGGAACTAAAAAGCCCTCACACACATTCAGATTAATCTTGTGGTGTTGAAACTTCTGGAAACCTGGCAAGGAATGTTCTTCTCAGATTAGAAATCCAACGGAAATAAGAGAGATGTGTAGCTAGGAGACAAGTAGAAGGACATACTCTGCCTCTGGAAGAATTCAAGGTACTCAAATAAGAGCCACAACGGCACACACCTATGACATTGGCCTAACGACGGCATCTGAGGCTGCTTGCTTTGTTGTGATACGTGCTTCTCAGCATTGCTGGAAGCTGTACAATTTGAATGATCCCTAGAGAAAATCTGGCAATGTCTATCAATAACCCTGAACTCTCTGGCGCAGTACTTTCTGGAATCTAATTTGAAAATTATAAAATAAGAAGAAAGACTATGTGCATTAAGGTTTTTGTGTTAACTTCTGTCTCGAGATGTTCCTAGACTGGGCTTTCATTCGGCATACTCTCTTAGGTTGGACTCCTGTAGAACAGCCAGAGCTGCAAGTTCCTTTACTATGACTTAGGGGCCTGGTGCTTACAGGAAAAGCAACCCCTGCAAGGGACTAGAGATGTAGCATGGGGCTGAGGAAGAAGCTGGGTAAGTTCTCTAGCCTAGTCTAGTCTTACCACAATGAGCTCGGCTACAGCCTCGTCCCAGCTTGAAGCAGGAGACGTCTTGTCTAGTGTTGGCTCACTGGCTGAAGGTCATCCCTGACAGGAGGGAATACTTTCTTCTGCTTTTCCAAGCAAGGTATTTTGTGCCCACTCCAGAGTAGGGTTCACTCCACAGCACTAGGAGATGGAGGCCCTGGCCTGGGAAGGGAGCCTGGGTGTTGGCCTTCTATCCAGGAGGCTAACGAAAACTCATATAATACAGAATTCAATTCATTTTGTGCTTGAGTGGAATTCGAGGCAGGTCTCNTAGACTAGAGGNCTGTATTTGGTTCCTTTTTCTTCTGTAGCCAGGATGTCTCTTTGTTTGAGGAAAGTTCTTCCATGGGAAGCTACAAAGTTATTTCTCCAATAAACCCCACCCCTTGCCTCCACCCGCTCTCTACTAGCACTCTGGCCAGAGGTGAATGACTGGGGAGACTGTCAAAAACAAAACCAGGAGCCGCTGCCTGGTGGAGATGAGAATGTGCATTTACTAGTTCAGAAGTTGGGGAATATGTCTGTTTTTCTGGTTAACTTTGCCCCATGGATCACAGTTGCAGAACGGGTGAGTCAGACATAGGGCCATCTCTCCGTCAGGCACATTTGTCCTGTTCTGGCTCAGGCTTGGGAGTATATGACTTTTAATTTAAAAAATGTGTTCTTCTGTACAAGCCTTTGACTGGCACAGGTGGCGGTGAGTCAGGCTGCTCTGCTGCATTTGATCTGAGCTTTCATTTCCATTTTTAATTGTTTGATCTTCCCTGGGTAATGTTAAAAGAGAAATTGTAAGGAATCTCAAAGCTGTCAAGAATCACCTGTCTTCTGCCAAGTTCATTCAGGAGGGTTTTTAAATAGAAATCAAAAAAGAGCTTCCACATTTGAGGACTTTGAGAAGTCTTTTAAATTCCGGTTTTCGGGAAAAAGACTTCCTGTGTAGATCAGATACTCATTTCTAAATGCAGTTCAGAAACAAATGATAAANGTTAAAATGTAAAAGTAATAAATACAAATCACTGAGGTCTTTCTAACTGAATCATCAAATATATTCCAGAGACAAAGGATGCAATAAGGATTTTGGAGCCTGGACAGAGAAATATAGAATTCAGGAGGGGTCCCATCAGGCCCAGTGCCCGTTCTCAGTTTGAGCTGTTTCACCACTTAACATCCATGATTTGGGACAAGGTTCTTAGTCCCTCTGAGCCTCAGATTCTTATTATAAAGTGGGGATGTTCCTTAGGACAATGTGGTGGTGGGAGGACAATGATCACCCCACATACTGAGCCAGCATGCCTGGCTCTCAGTGTTGACGCCGCTACAAGCTAGCAGTATGACCTTCAGCACATTAGCTCTCCACTGCCTCAGTTTCCCTTCCTGAAAACTGAATGTAGGGCTGGGGAGATGGCTTAATGGTTAAAGTACTCACCAAGGAACTGTGAAGACCAGAGTTCAGATCTCTAACATCATGTAAGTGCAGCTAGCCTCGGNTGCCTGCTTGTGACCCCAGAGCTGAGGAGGCAGGCACAGGCTATCTCTGGAGGGGCAAGCTGGCTGACTAGACTAATCTCTCAGGGTTCAAGTGAAAGACCCTGACTCAGTAAATGGAGAGGAATCAAGGAAGACACTCAAGGGCAGCCACTGGCTTACATGTGCACACACAGGCGTGCACACCTACACACATGTAGACACACATACACACAGGTATACCACATACACAGTCATGCAAAAAGAAAGGCTTAAAACAAATGGAGCTGGCAAGATGGTCCCGTGGGCAAAGTACTTGCAGCAAAAGCCTGTGCCCTGCATTCGATTCCTGGTAAAGGAGAACAACTCAACAGTGTTGACCTCTGACCTCCACCTGTGTGACTACATACTCAGTAAGAGTTAATAATAGTATTTTTTAAAAATCAACACAATAAGACTATTTATCTTCTAGGGGATGATTTGAGAATCAAGGAGTAAATACTGTGGAACACTTGGAAGATATTTGCCACATAGTATTTTTACAACATTAGCTAATCAGTTTTTACTTTTATTTGTAATATATATTACAAAATATATTTGTTTGTAATATATAAACATGTGTGTGTGTGTGTGTGCGTGTGTGAGAGGAGAGAAAGAGAACACTGTGAGTCTATAATAGATGCTGTAACAGGATTTGCTCTACCTGTATTTCATAACAAGGGTCATATTCCTCATGAATGCCAGCTACGGTGTTTGTTGTTGTTTTTGTTTTGTCTTGTTTTTTATATGTCACCATTTGGGAGAAATCCCTAAGGTGAGGTAGGCTTTATGTGTGAACTCTCCAAACAAGGGAACATCTAACTAAGTTCTCAAACTTCATGGTGTGGTAGTTGTCCATTGCTTTTTTCTTTTTTTCTTAGCATGATGGGTAATACTGACAACACTGCAGATAAAGCAGTCACTGAGAAGCAGGTGTTTAATAAAATCAGCCTGAGAGATACAGAGAGGCACAGAAGACAGAGACTGAGAGTGAACATATCAGTCATGAAAATGAAATGGCTTAGTATCAATATTGCTATCATTTGCATCTTAGATGTTTCTTGAAGGCCTGTATATTTAAACTGAGATTGGGAAGGAGTCAACCTTAAGAGGTAGACCTTAAGAAGCTAAGTTATTGGGTGGTATCCTGAGGGAGATTATGGGACCCTGATTGTTTCTTCTCATGNATTGTATTTCTGGTCACGGGGTCTACCCCCCTCCCCATGCCATGATGGTCTACGTGCCTTGCCATAGGCCCAGTGGGGCTAGCTGATTAGTTGATAGACTGAAATGTCCACAACTGTGAACAAGAATCACTTTTTTTAATCTTCATAAACTGGGAGCCTCAGGCATAAATTACTGTGATGGAAAGCCCAGTAACACAAATATGTAGCTGAGAAACTGAAATATATATAGGGTCATCAATTGTTCTTAATAATCAGGTAACTCTGGCTCAATGCTGCTCAAGGTATAAGCTTATTAGGGCTCCNACTTCCAAACAAATGAGTGCCTAGGTTTTCTTTGCTGTGTTAAAACTAAATAATAACTAAGACAATGTAGATACAGTGAAATATGTCTTCAAGATAATAATGATCATGCAAGTATTTCTGCTTAAAGACTTCTTTAAAAAATAAGTGAAGTATGCCAACTCTTACACACATAGACTCAGTTGTTCTAGTAACTCAATTTAGGAAAAAATAAGGTTGGAGTAGGTCATCCAGAACTACAAACTTGTGCAACCAGAGCAGTGTAAAAACAAAATTGGTTCCTGGAACAATAACCCCAAGGGGCCAGTTTAGCCATTATGCTGGCCAAGTACTCAGGACAACAGAGATAGAGGGGGAGGTCTGGGGCAGTGGTGAAGGTGGGGGAAGGTGGTGCCAGCAATAGCTCTGGCCATCAAGTGAAAGCCACCAAGGCTGGGCTCTATGTCCCTAAAGTGCTTACCCTGCACATTGAACAGTTTTCATGCCTAAAATTGCTATTTATGGGGGAAAATGTGGTCTTCAAACTGTTTTCCCTAGTTGATGATGGCCATATTCTCATCCTGCTATGACAAGGCCTTCTACTCAGAAAAAAAAAAAGAACTCAATTTTCTGACATTGCTAATCCTATTCCCACCAATCATCTATGTATGACTTGATTTACATTTTAGTTTATCTAAAGAGATCAAATTGGGTTGGAATTGTTTAGAACAATTACAAATCCACTTACTGAAAAACACTTGCTTTTGACCATCTGAAAGAGAGTTATAATTGGAATTAAACTATTTAGGGAACCAAGAAGTGAAGAGGAAATCAGGATGAGTTATCAAATTATAGNCAGTGAACTTTCAATGCACGGGGAGCACTGTTACTTGGTGTACGTGGATTAGCCTATTTAATCCTCACAGTAATCCTTTTCAGGTTGTTTTTTAGCACCCCAGGTTTAAGATGAAGAAACTTAAACACAGAAAAAGGTCACTTGCAGAGGTCATGTTGGAGGGCTGGTGTCACAGCTCCTAAGGTTACACAGGGGCCTTCTCCATTGACTTGCCTTTCAAATGCTGCCTCTGAGATTGTCCTGGTCCCTGGATGATGCAAGTTTACATTTAGGCTCATAGTGAATCCCTGAATCAGGTAGACAGCCTCCTCAAGCATAAGCAAAGGTATTAGCTGTGAGAGTATGTCTTAAAGCCAAATTGGGAAGGAAATGAAAGGAAGATGCATGGTGGCGTTCTGGGGTGGGCCATCATCAGCCGTTTCTCTCCTGCCCCAGACTCCAGTCCTGGTATCCTGATGTACTTTCTTCCAGTGCTCACTCCTGTAAGGAGATCAAGAAGGTTGACTCTGGAAGGGACAGTCTATTTCTGCTGGCAACTTTCTTGGGATACTTGGGATCCATCATTAACATCATACTGGTTTCCGTTTCTCCTGAGGAGGAGGCATGAAATGAAGTCAATATCAAAATGAAGTAGAAGGAAGAAGGCCTATTGGGGGAGAGAGAGAAAGCCAGGAGGATGAGNCCTGGGATTTAGGAGGTAGACCTGGGAGGGGCTTCCCGGAATACAGGACATCCAGGCAGCACCAGCCANAATTATGTGGCCAAATGCCTGATGGAACAAAGTAGCCAGAGAGATTTAACATCCCGGGTCTCTGTTTGCTCTTTCTACCCTCAGCCTGTTTCCAGCTGTTTCTGACTTCAAAAGGATTAAAGGATTGTGGCCAGCTTCAGGAGTCAGTGAGTGGGAGGGTATTTATGGCTGATCCCAAGACTTAGGAGCCAGAGGAGCAAGGAAACCTTGATCCCACGAAACAGGTGGAGACACTGAAAATCAAAGCAATGGGGCAAACCCAAGAATTTTTGAGAGAAAAGGAATTAACTGATATAAAGAAAAGAACCCCCATGGGGTGCAGGGAGGCCATCTGGAGGCTGAACCCTTCATGATTCTGCCCCACTCCAAGAAAATTTCTAAGACCCATCTACTAGGGTCTGAGAGTGACTTGCATTGTCTAAGAGGTTTGGGAGATCTAGGAGAGTCTTTGCCTAAGGGTAAGTAGGTCTGTATTCCTTCCTGTTTTAGAACTAGAAGGCATTTTTTTTTAAAGAAATACAAATGTGTATTCATTCATTCTTTATGTAGAAACACCCAGGGTACCAATTTTAGCTTCATGTGATGATATGGTGAGACCAATGGAGAAAATAAAGGATGTCATAGTAAAGATAGTGATCCAGGCGTTTGGGAGGTGATTCTTGAGCTGTGAGGGATAATGACAACTAGGAATCCACAGCTGGGGCTCAGGAGTCCATGTTCACTAAATTGGATAGACAAGCTCTAACTGAGAGACAGGCATTGAAATAACGGGGTCTGGTAAAGGGGTGTGGGATTTTGGATAGCGTGTCTCCTACCGTGTCCTCTGCCACAACTGTCATCATCCCCTTGGGTGCAAAATCAACAGTTTAGAGTTCTCAGCTCCTCTCAGACCCACTAACCCAGGGTTTCTGGGAGTGTGGCCCAGGAATCTGCACTTTAACAAGCACCACAAAATATCTCCTCTCTTCTCCATGTTAATTTTGGAGGCTCACCACAGGTTTGGTTTTTATTAATTATTATCTAAGAATTTAGGTGCTCAGGCAATAAATGAAAACAATGATCCCATTATGTTAGAGAATTATAGAGTCTGGAAAAGCGTTGGCATTTATAACATAATAAACATTAATATAAGTACAAGGTGCCTAACACACCTAGCTACATAATAACTAGGGCATAAATGTGCGTCAACTCACCTAAACCATTGCATTCGTCTATTTTATACAAATATAGGCTGAAATTTCTGTGGCCATGGACAGAGAGGCTGGCACTAAGTGGGTGTGGTAAGGACACAGCTAAAGAACACTGGCTCCTCCCAGGTCTAGGATGGGGGGCCGGCGATGCTGTTTCCTGCCGCTGAGCTGCTGGAGAAAAGAGGTGTCANGACTAGTGTCTTCCATTCCCCAGTAGCAGGGGGAGGCAGCCCTGGTCTTGGCTTTCCAGTTCTGTGTGGATGTCCTCTTTAAAGCCCTGGCTTCCTGATTCCCTTCCAGAGGCCCAGAACACTCTTCATGGAACTTACCAGGTCCCTGCTTCCCTCTTCCTATGACCTGCCTGGAGTGGGAGATACAAATGGGTCAGCCATCATGAGCAGCATAGATGTTCAGGTAGATTCCATGCTAGGCTGGTGTATTCCTCCAGCTTTGGTCTGAAAATGAAGATGCCTTACCTGGCGTCATGGGACCTGTGCAGGGCATCTGCGCTGTGACTGTTTCCTCACTCTGACATGCTCCTCTTCTGGTCCATCAGCTGTCTGTGAAGAAAAGGTGAGCCAGTGTTTTAGGCAAAACTCTTGCAAGGAAACACTGGCCCTGGGAAGAGCTTCTTGCCACCTTCCCCACCTCCCCACCCCAATCACCACCCAACACCTTATGGGAACCAGACCATTTTATTGGCATATGTCAACAAAAGTCACTTAGGGTCATTTTAGGTAGAGGGATCTTTTTTTGTCTTGTTCTCTGTTTTGTTTTTTAAGNTTTATTTTTATTATTCTAAGTGTGTGTATGTCACACGCATACATGTTTAAAAGTGCAGGTGCCCTAGGAGACCAGAGAGAAGCATAGGATCCTCTGGAGCTGGAATTATAAGCAGTTGTGGCTGCTAGTCATGGGTGCTGGAAACCAAATTTGAGTCCTCTGTAAGAGCAGAATGTGCCCTTANCCATTGAGCCCTCTCTCCAGGTCCTGTTCTGTGTTTTTGAGACAGGGTCTCACTATGCAACCTAGATAGCTTTGAACTTACAATCCTCCTGCTTGAATTCCAGGCATGCAAAACCACACCTGGCCTGCTTAGGTGGGGAGGTCTAAAGCACCTGTGAGAGCCACATGGCCTCTCTCTTGCTCTACTGATTTCATATAGTCACCGATTGTCAGACACCACCTTTCTTATTCTCAATAGTTTTTAGCTAACATTCTTACCCCATATGCCTAAGGGGTCCAAATTAAATCCCAACATGGCTTGTAGAAACAATGAAAGGCTGAGGTAATGTAACTGTAGAAATAAGGTAATGTCACTAGGGACAGGCAACTGTAGTCAGGCCAGTTTGGTCTGTGTCCATTAGCTCAGGTAATTGGCAATGCATCTTCGTGGGAGACCAGACTTGGCCTCCTCCAACAGAACTGTCTTCCCAGATAAGTTCAAAGGTAAGGACAACCAAACTTTTACATTTAAAAAAGGTACAGAAGCTTCCCCATGAGGGTCTGTGAGGGAAGTTGGAGAAAAATAACCCATGCCTGGGTACCTCTCTACCCAGCTGCCAAGCAGCACAGGAAACCACAAGAGCTGTTTGCAAAGCTGTATCTTCTTGGAGGTTACCTTCATTTCAGCATGGCTGAGTGGGCATGAAGATGGTTTGCTGTCAGCTGTCATGGGTCCTTTACAAGTGCTCATCTTTATCCTGAAAACTCCCAAGGACAGGAAGTGAGTGTGCTTAGCTCTTACGGATCCATTCTCAACTGCTCTGTGGAGGAAAAATACGCCTCTAAGAGCCATGGTTTTTGGCCAAGTATGAACAATTTGGCAAGTTTATCAGAGCAGCCTGCTAGATCNTTCTCCAGAAAGTTGTTCCTGGAATGGTGCAAGATCCAACTCTAAAGGCCTTATCTAAGAAACCCCACTGGTCCCACTCCNCTCTCGCTCTCCTCTGTTTTTTCATTTTGGAGCAGACAGATGAGCCTGTCAAGAACAGAGCCTGTGGTTTGCAGGGAGAAAAGAGCGAAATTTTTAGTAGAAATTCAGTCATCACTTCACTCCTTAGTAAGCAAGAAGGGAGAAAGGTGTTAGTGGCATACTACCAAATATAATAGCCTTAGCTATGTGAAACTCATGGTACGTCTTGGAATTTTTGAATCTGAAGTTGTCCATGCCAAGATACACTTGGGCAACACAACCTGAGAAAACAAAGTTTTAAATAAAGCATTCTGGCATCTTTTTCTAATGACACATACAGTTCTGTCATACACCCAGCTACGGCTTTCCTTCCAACTTGAGAGAATGCAACACCATATATGTCTGGCCCTAACCCAGGGGGAAAGTATGACTTAGCCTCCTCCCACTTAGCCTCTGTGGCNTCTGATCCAAGGGGCCCAGGAAGACACAGAAGATGAATGTATCATAATATTCCCCTAAGAGGTTGAGGGGACCTGTCCACACTCCCTTGGTTTTAAACTGTAAGTATATGACTTGGACTGGGCATGAGCAATGCATGTCCCCATTTCCCTTGGTTTTAAAGTGCAAGTCTAGGCAGGTGACTTGGGCTGGGCTTGGCAATATCATTGTCAAGCCATTCTTGACCCAAGTGAAGGATGGTTTAGTCCTCTTTCATGCTTCGAGAAGCTGCCCAGGAAAGCCAAATCATCTTTGTGTGGGCTGATCTCACTGAGAGTTAACTCCATTTTACCTAGAAGAGTAAAACTCAATGTTACTATGATTTTTCTACAGTTTAAATATTCCAATTAAATATGTGAATTTATTTTTTGTGAGAAAGCAAGCAGAATGTTTATTTAGGTCATAGCAACAATCATATCTTTGGCTTGTGTTAAGGATGGTTGGTCTCCTGGGCTTGGCTAGAAATTCACAACATGGGAATTTACAGAATTTTCATAAAAGCAGTAGGAATGACAGTGTTTTCCTGAGCTCCCAGGGTGAACGTCTATTAACAAAAGATGCTTTGCTTGCCTCACACCTGCTCAGCTCTCCACAGGGGCCTGAGCGATACACGTTCCAATAGAGCAGCGCCAATAAAATCAAATAAAAATGAGGTTCCCAGGATGAGAATGGAGAATTACAATATTACCACAGTCAGTACACTGGATAAGGAGTGGAGCTTTTGGAACTGGCTTTTAAAGTAGAAAATTATTACAAAAAATAGATTTGCAGCCATAAATCATATAAGTTTGAGCGTTGAACATTCTATTTATACAATGTGCATCTGTGTGTATGTGTGGGGGGTGGGGAGGGTTCAGAGGTGAAAGAAATTCAGAAGAGGTAGAAAGGCAGAAAAAAATCTAGCAAAATAAGAATTCTTTGCACATTTCTGGAAAAAATTAGGGAACTTNTGTAATATCTGCCTAAATTAATGTATTTACATTCGATAGATTAATATCTTAAGAAAATAAACATCAAAAACCACTAATCCCACTTTTTCTAAGAGGCCTCTGTCTATAGAAAAACAAAGTAACAACTTAATTCCCTTAATGACTAGCACATTCATATTTAAGCACAATTCCAGTATTTCTAAGGTTTTGTCATTGTTTGGAGAGTCACAAACATCTCTAGAGTATTACATTAATGGTTAGCCTCTTCTATGGTGTGAACGTGGTGTGTCTTGTGCTGAAACTTAATCCCTACTATGGAACACTAATAGGTGAGATGGAAAATAGGCTACACCCTCATGAATGGATTAATCTAGTCAGTTAGTGAGTTGTCTCAGGATGGATTTTCTGAAAACCCAGTTTGGCAAGTTCTACACAACCCTATCTCTCACTATGTTAGGGCTGCCAGCAAGAAGGCTTTCTCTGAGGTTCCTGACCTTGGACGACAGCCATAGGTCAAAATAAGACTCTTTTCTTTCTAACTTATCCAGTCTGTATTATTTTGTTATTAGCAACAGAAAATGGACTACATATGCACAACAGACCACACTCATTACAAGTAAAAGGCAAGGTGCTTTGCCCTTTCTCAAAGAACTTACTTTTTATTCAGAGCAGAAAGATGACAAATACATAAATGATAGGAAAATTTCCTAAGAGGAACATGTTCTTACTATAATCTCTGCTAGTGCAAGAGGAAGACACATCTTGAAGAGTATACCCTTCAGGGTGAAATGTGGGTAGGAAGATAATAGATGGGGGACCAATGAGGGCCAAGTCAATAGCTTTACGTGGAAGAAGGATGTGCTGGACAGTGGGACCAGTGAGGGAGGAGCCTAGATCATGAAAGGGCAATGGAGAAGCTATGAATGAGAAAGGACTGAGTGAGGTGAGGCTGTGGGTGGCTGAAGAGAAGCTCTAGGTAAGGAGACAGGCAGTGGGGCTTTTGTTGATTGTCATTCATCCCAACATCAATATCAAACACCTGCTGTGTGTTAGGTTCTGCCAGGTGTTGCAGATAGGGTTACTGTGTTCATTACCTTTCATCTCTGAGTCAAAATAGCCAACAAAAGCAATTTAATGGTGGAAGAGTGTGTTTTAGTTCAGAGGGCTTTCAGGTTCTTGTGGTGAGGAAGGCATGGTGGCAAAGCAGCTGTCTGTGGTGGCATTCATGGTGGTGGGAGCACAAGGCAGAGACACCACACACTGCAGCAGCCCAGGAAGCAGAAAGCTGAACCAGAACTGTGGCCAGGCTTAAAGTGCAAAGGCTCATCCATAGCGATCTACTTCTACAGCCTGGTACATTTTCTAATGGCTCTATAGCCTTCAAAATAGTTCCACAAATCCAGGACCAAGTTTTTAAATCATGAATAAGGCAGAGGGGATATTTCACATTCACATAACAGTGACAGCAACCCTCAAGGGTTTTTGGTGATCCCACTTCCCTATGACACCTCTTGGAAAAGATAGAGAAGTGTTTAAAATTCTCCAAGACCAGCAGAGGGGGAGAACACAGGTGGCTGCCAGCAATGACAGCCACATGTGTTGCTCCCATTTCAGAAGGGCTGCTCATAAAGGAAAAACTCAGTATATTGGCTCTTACTTGACATAATTGACGCTATGACCAGGAATTATAGGCATCTAAGAGTAGGAAGAACATGCCTAGCCACTCAGGAATGTGGAGGGAAGGGAGTTATTTGCTTTGGATTGGGTTGGTCGCTTCTTAGTGTGTTATAGTGGTGCTGGTTCTGTCAGCTTGCTCAGTCTGGAATGGTCTTTAGAGCTGGAGCCTATAGAGAAGCTGTTCTCAGAGGGGGTATCTCAACTAACTTGTGTGTCGCTGTGGTATGAACTGTGAAGGATGTAAATATTTCTTACTATAATTAAGACTCAAAAGTGTACAAATGAATTCAATGTAGTTTTTGAAGTGAATGTTGAAAAAATGTAGACGCTTAAAAATGGACCCCTCTCTCCACACACCTGAATTTTCCCTTCCTGCACTGCTGTGACGTATGTGATGGTTGATATTTATATGTTTACATACATGATCAAGGGGTGTTCCCAGCTTGTTGCTGTAACTTTACTTTCAATCCTATTAAAGAAGGTATGCAGAGCTGCACAGTAGGTGATGCCCACGACAATCTGTGTCTGAGAAATATTCATATAGAAACAACACAAAAGTTTTTCTCATTATTTGTATAGTATATTTGGGTCAATAGTAAAAGTATTTTGACCAAAAATTTTTGAGAATACATTGTTCTTGATTTTTTTTTTTCAGAGCCAGTGTTTTTGGGACTTTGTCAGGATCACTTGTCTGCATTTCTCATTTGGCAAGTAGAGTCCAAACAATAAACCGGAAGCTGTGGGAACATCATACTGTTCCCACTCCAAGATTATTTGGATGCAGGAGATGGGTCACAGCCATACTAGTGACAAATTCAAGCCACTGCAGTTTCTGTAAAACAAACAAAACCAGCAAATGACAAGGCAGGTCTCAGGATATTCTGTTGTTAGTGGCCTCCCTTTAAAGTTAAGCAAGATGAAAACCCAGTGATTAAGGATTCTGGTAAAGCTCAGGACACATAATTCTAGGGACAAACATGGCCATTTGCTGTAACTTAGGCTGTTTCTTGGCTCGCAGGTATTAAACTTTGGTTAACTGATGAGAAAAAGTTTATTTCCCTTCGTTTCTGGCTTCCCACTGCTTCATTCTTTCAACATTTGAGAACAGTCAGTAGTCACTTTGAAGTGGTGTCTGCCCTTGTCCACCAAACTCACTCCCAGCTTGAAAAATCTCCTGCATCAAGCAAACATGTAAAACACAAAACAGAACAAATATTTACCCTTATACCTACAGATGAGTGGAGTNCTCATCCTTCACTGAAGAAGCTTCTCTTGGCAGCAACAGGGACCANCACAGAAAACCACAACTGGTCAAAATACAGAGAAGGACTGACTGTGGGGTGCTCAGTCCCGTTGATACGTCTACAATACAATTTCTGCACCTAAGGCTCAAGGAACATTTTGGAAGAGGGAGCAGGAAGTTTGTAAGAGCCAGAGGACTGGGAAGTCAGCCATGAGATCGTGTCTCCTGAGATGACAGGAAAGAGACAACCACGATGCTACAACAGTGTTGCTGCCTAAACAAGACCTGAACAAAGACAGCACCAATAGACATGCTGATGTGGACTGGGGAAATTGCACTGGGCCCCATCACTAGACAAAGAACTACAGGGAATAAGGACTTGGTCTTCCTAAGGGATGAGCCTTCTTATTGGTTACCTAATACCAAGTGATCAGCCCTGAAAATCATATACATACAAATAACACTAAATGAACTCAGCAGGTTGTATTTATATGTGTATGCATATATCTGTAACAATGATAATCAAAGAAGAAGAGGCCATGAGGAAGTAAGAGGGGGACATGGGAGGGTTTGGAGGGGAAGGGTATGGGAGGGCTTAGGGGGCAAAAAGGGAAGGAGAGAAAGGAAGTAATTACATTTTAATTTAAAAATTATTTTAACTAATTATGACAGCGGGAAGATGTCAGCATGACATTTTTCTTTGGAGAAGCAGTATAATGTAGTGTGTCCTAGTTAGGGCTTTTATTGCTGTGATAAAATGCCATGACCAAAAGCAANATGGGAAGGAAAGGGTTTATTTCATTTTACAACTCTCAGGTCACACTCCATCACTGAGGGAAGTGAGGGCAGGAACTCAAGGCAGGTTCCTGGAGGCAGAAACTGATGCAGAGGCCATGGAGGAACAGGAATGCTGCTTACTGGCTCACTCCTCATGGCTTGCTCAATCTGCTTTCTTAGATATCTAAAACCACTTGCCCAGGGGTGGCACCACCCACAATGGGCTGGGCGCTCCCACATCAATCATTAATTAAGAAAATATCTCACAGGCTTGCCTACAGGCCAGTCTTATGGAGACATTTTCTCAATTGTGGTAACTCTAGCTTGTACCAAGTTAACAAAGCAAAACTAAGCAGGACAGAGGGTATATGTGTTGAAAGCATGGAGCCTGGGCCTAGATTACCCAGGCTCAACTCCCAANTCGAACATTTACAGATTATGACCTTGCACAAATGTCAACAGCTCTAGTTCACTTCTCTCATCTGTAAAGAAGAAAAAAGACAGTATTTGTTATCCTCATCTGCACATGAGGAGAGACTGCTGTGTATTCCAATGTGTGGACACAGGGCCTTGGGAAGTCATTACTAGACATGACGGGGACCACTATGTTACCTAATGCAAATGCATTAAAATGAGCACTCTGCTGCCCTTTCCTGATCAACTAGTTACCATGGTTTCCATTTGAATATTGGCTGACCCCCGACATGCCACTCTCTACTTTGTATTACTAATCTTTAATTATGGATGAGTGAGGTCTGGTTTCCAGCATGTGCAGACCTAGAGAAGGCCAAGCCTTCTGTGCACACTGCCTTTCAGGCTACACAATTTGTATTTACGTTCACAGTGACAACCAAACCTAAGTCCTAAAGTCATCCAGTGTTTTTATTTTTAAAGTGGCTTTAATCTTACAGTATTAAAGATTCTGTGGGTCTTGGGTCTTTTCCTGGAGGCAGGGTGAACTCATAGGGCACTCTGGTACAGGACTTGGCACTGGGGAGATTCCAGGCCCAATTCAGACGCTGAGCTGCAAAAGGAAGCCTGGGGTCAGCTTGACGGAAACAGTATCTGCCTGCGGGGTCAGAGGGGCAGGAAGCAAGGCCAGGGCCAGGGCCTCACAATCAGGAACAGGTGGGGAAAGGAAGTAGCTATCAAGATAGACTGAGGCAAATATTTCAGGATGTAGCCTGGGAGCACAGAATCTGCCAGGGACTTTCAGCAGGGGTGTGGGGCTGACCCCGCCACCTTAGATTGATTTTTTTACAAGTGACCTTCTAAGGTCTTCTAAGGTGTGGTGTTTATACCACTGAATTATCTGAGGAAGAGGCATTCCTTCAGGAACTTCACACCTATCTTTTGAAGTTTGAGATTGAAGGGAATTCTGTAATGTGAACTGTAGCCCCTCTCTGGGCTCAGTGCCTCCACTGAAGGTACCTCTTGGGACAAAACTCATTGAAAATGAAGTTATGCCCANGAGCTACATGAGTTTTATCAGCGCCACATAGCAAAGTGACCACTTTCCTGCACATCACATGAGCCCAGCTACATAAAACTGAAGCTGCACAGGTCAACTTCCTGCCCACCAGAAATNTTTGCTTTGCCCTTAACCCTTTCTTCTCTGGGGGCANCATTATCTCACCTCCTAACCCATCCCCTGCCTTGTGAACAGCAGTAGCAATTTGCCACAGGCTTGTCTAAATTTCAGTATGTGTGAACACTTTTGTATGTAAGAGATGGATTGATTTCCTGAAACTAGCCTGAGGATAGACNTTATTGTCTCCATTTGGTGGATGAAGACACCGAAGCTGATAAAGCTTATGTAACTTGCCCAAGACCACTTGATGGTGTCACAGTGCATGGACTTGGGAATTAAGCTCAAGCCTGTCTGACTTTTCACCACCAGGCTGAGGTGCTAGTCAGAGTCAATCACAGCCACTTATGGGACGGCAAACTTTAGGCCAGGTAGGTATGATTGTTTCTTAGCATGAACTGTTAAAATATGGCATATCTTCAATTGTGGGATGGAAACAAAGGACAAGATGCAGTTGGAGAAAAGAGAGAGGGATAGAATGGGTACAAATGTCGATTATTCCCGTAGTGTGACTTGAGTGAATGATCCAGAAAAGTCAATGGGCCTTGGCCTCTCACTTCTCCAGAGGGATGTGTGGTCAGACCAGCCTGGCATCATGGGCTTCCTCCAGGCCTGTTTTCAGAGCCTGAGCTAGTCTCTGGCCACATTCTTATCCACCTGCCCTGTGGCCTGCAACCCGTGTCCCACACAGACACAAGCCTCTCCACAGTGCAGCCTATCTTTCCACCTGGACTGTCAGTGGCTTTCCTTCCCCCACCTCCCTGGTCTGACTCAGGTGNCACTGTCCAAAGCTGTCAGGTCCAAGCAGCCAGCAAATTAACTATGGAATTCGATTTTCCTGTCCTTAGTGGATTAGACTCTTTCTACCCTACCCTGTCATGGTTTTCGTTCTCCTCTCAGAGCATATCATTGGGCGTCTTACGTTCTACCTCTGATGACATCACCAGATTGTGTCCTCTTTGTTAAGAGGTAAACCCTCAAGTTCTCTCCTGGGTTCCTTCACCCTGCTCTGCCTTACCACTGCTCCTTGATCATCCCTGCTGCCCAGCCCTATCCCCACTCCCCCACCACCAGCTTAGGGNAGCTGTTGCACTTTCCAGAACTTTCTAGGCTCTGTCACAGAGGTGCTTCTGCTTCTTCCCAGTGCTGCTTTTCCCTCTCAAGCGCATATTTATAGCATTTCACGTGTTCCTCAAAATTGGTTCTGAATGCTCATCCTTTGATTTATTCACTTTGAGGAGTAAGGTCGTCAGCCCTGAAACTCAAGGTTGGTGGCAGCGGTGTCTCCCACCTCTCTGGGCTTTGCTGCTGACTAACTTGTCAGTTCAGAATGGTCATAAAACGTGGTTCACATTCCAAGCCCTCACTCTCCTCGCACTAGGCAAGGTCTGCAGGCCACATGGAGGCTGCAGACAGAGGCTTCTGTCTGTCTTTCTTCCCCCTCACACCCTTTCCAAGACAATAAGAAAAGTATGCCACAGTTCACCAACCCAAAGGGCCAGGAAAGGAGACAAAGAAACAACCTCCTAGCCACCCTAAACCCCACAAAACAAGAATGTGATCACTTCTTTTTGTGTGTGGTTTTGATAAATATGAGAGGCACTGAAATTAGAGGCCATAAATTTGGGAAGAAAGAGGAGACAACTTAGATTTAATAGAACAAACTGCTACATGAAATCTGCCTTATTAAAGTTAATTAAAGGAAGTAGAAATGGTCATTTATTAGCAGGATTGAGCCCTCCAAGGACTAGTTTATGAACACATTTTTACGTAGAGTTATGTGTGAAGCTATGGCATATGTGCCTGGATTTAAGTCTAATAGCCCCCCCCNTTTTTTTACACTACTTAGTATAGGCTGCCCTTGAATTATTGATCCTCCTGCCTCAGTCTCCCAAGTGCTGGAATTACAGTTGTGTGCCACCATGTTTGGCTCTAAGCACAAAATATTTTCGAAAATGTTTAAATTACAATTCTTTATTTACTACATACTTGTGTTCAAAGGGGAGCTATGGAGTGCGTGTGGAGGTCAGAGGACAACTGTGGCACTGGTCCTCCCTGCCACCATGTGGGTCCTGAGAACCAAACTCAGGTCATCTGGCTTGGTGACCCTTTCCCCATAAGCCATCTCAATTGTCCAGCACAAAATCTTTTGATTCAAATCATAAGGCAATGGTATCTTTTCTGATCTAATGAATTTATTCATATAAAGAACATTATAAAGATACAGAATAAAAAGATATTTCATATATGCTTATCTACTATAAACAAGATTTTATAAAATTTGCCTATGTCAAAATAACTGATAAACACACATCCCTTTCCTTCTCTTCCGGACAGCTAACACGGGGCTTTAGTTTAAAAAGTCACTATCCAAAGGCATTATGGATGGGTTGAGGGCTGGGCCTGCTGGCCTCCAAGCTCAGTCTGAGTCTGAGTCTGAGGCAGGGGCATTGAAATTTCAGGGCTTGCCTTTGCTGCAGAGTGAGTTCAAGGTCAGCCTGGACAGCTTAGTGAGGCCTTGTCTCAACATGGAAAGTAAAAGAGACATGGACATGGTAGAGTACTTGCCTAGCCTGTGAGAGGCCCTAGATTCAATACCTGGCAATACACACACACACACACACACACACACACACACACACACACACACACTAACGATACAAGCATTCACATACAAACACTCTGTGCATTCTCACACACTCAAGGACATGGATTAGAATATCTCTATATTGACTTTTAATTTCCAGATCACTAAAATCTTTAAAACTTAAATATACTGAAGTTATAGTTCTTAATATTTAAAAATAAAAAGATAAGAATATAAACTCAAAGGCAGAGATCATTACTCATTCTATCTCAAGTACCTTTGGAAAAATTAACTATGTTTTTAAATAGTCTTAAAATAAATTTTATATTTAAATCATGCTTTTTTCCCTCTCTGAAGTCACCAGCTAACGGCTCCCAGCCTACACTAGTTATTCATATGGACTTAGAGAAATTGGGACTATTAGTCCAAGACGGAATAGGACTCATTTAAGTAGTCTGTGCTTATTGAGGGCTGAATCCCTGGGTTACATGAGCTGAAGTGGAAATTAAAGAGGAGATACAGGAGTTTCTCCAGCCAGAAATGGTGGTGCACACCTGTAATCCCTGAACTCAGGGGGCGGAGACAAGAGGATCACTAGTTGGAAACTAGTCCAGGGTACACAGTGAAGTCCTGCTTAAAAATAAAAGTTCTGTAACCTAGTGGCCTGTACCAAAAAGATGACTTTTGAACATACCTCAAATTAGTAAATTTGTAAATTAGAACATTAGCTAAGTATGGCCACAGATCCTAATTGCTATGTGGTTGTGTGTGTGTGTGTGTGTGTGTGTGTGTGTGTGTGTCTGTCTGTCTGTCTGTCTGTCTGCTTATCAGGTCAGAATGGGAAGCCTTGGGGATTCAAGGCACTGTCTTGAATCTTGCAAGCACAGAGGTCTGGGGAACGTGGTGGGTTTTAGCCAATTCATTTTCATTTTCATGTGCTGTTGGCGACAGCACAAATTNAAACAATTGGTTTGAAAAGCAATTTGGCAATCGGAGGTGTCACGACACTTTTCATGCCCTCTGACGCAGGGATTAACCTTCTGAGAATTTGCCCAGGGGGAACAGGAGGACAAATGTGGAACATTTTCAAGACACGTTTATTTTCAAAAGCAAAACCCCAGGCACAAATGTGAAGGTCTAACAATAGGGAATGGTTAAGCAAGAGAGGTTTAAAATCACCATACTAAATACACCCCATCATTAGAAATGTGGGCTTTGCAGTGATACAGAAACAGACTTAAGACATAGGTTGGCTGTTGAGTCATTTGCTTTCATCTTGAAAAGCTGTTCTTTTCCTCTTGGGAACCTTGTGCCACAGAGCTAGAGCTGGAACCTTTCCTATCAGATTGCTTTGCTGGCTAGCTCCCTGTTAGCACCCACCTGTAGGGTCTCAGGGGGACTGAAGGCAAGGGGAGGAAGAAGAGGCACTTCCTTGTATGTGGACTTTTGCTTGTTGGTTACCCAACTGCCTTTATAGATGCTCCCATATTGGCCCTCTCTCCAGAAACATCTCTGTACCCTCCCCAGAGGTCTAAGTCCCCATCCTCTCCTTCCCTACCAACCTTCCTGACTACCCCAACTCTCCTATGGTCCTCCAATTCTGAGGGATGTGGTGTGCTGACCACCTCCTGGTTTTATTTCAGGGTCTTCTTTATGTGTTTTAGTTGCCCAATATCTGTTTAACCAAGTCTCCTAGATAGCTTCAGCTGTCAACTTGACAGAGTTACCTGAGGGAGTCTCAACTGAGGAATTACTTCATTAGATTGGCCTGTGGGGATTTTGGTGGGATATTTTCTCAATTGATACTTAATATAGCAGGGGCCAGCCCACTGTGGGTGGTGCCATTCCTTGGGCTGGTGGTCTGGGGACATAAGAAAATTGGCTGAGTCCGAGCCAGTGAACAGCTTTCCTCTGTGGTTTCTGCTTCAAGTTCCTACCTTGAGTTCCTTCCCTGACTTCCTCAACGATGGATCATAACCTGAAAGCATCAGCCAAACAAGCCCTTTCTCTTCTAAATTGCTTTTGGTCATGGTGTGTATTGCAGCCACAAAAAAATGAACTAGAACACCAATCCTTATATTAAGCAACTTCTACGGAATTATTGTTTCTGTTTTCCCCAGTGATTAAAAAGAGGAAGAAAGAAAAGAGAAAAACGTAGGGAGTAAATTGTATGTGTACTGAATACAATCCCATGTAGCAGTGGACAAATGCATTGGCTTGTATTATGAAATCCTAATAGTGGTTGTGTCAGATGGTGATAGGCTTAGGAGTTTTTGTCTTCTCCTCCATTCATCCTTACTTCTTTTTCTGGGCTGAGGTAGAGCATAGTACCTTGCTAAGCAACCACTTCAGGCAGCTACATCCCTAGCTCAATTCCTATTTTCTTTACTGCTTGACAATGTATTTACATTACTTCATAGTAAAACATGATTTATTTATTCAGTTTTTTTTTTAATATCTTAGGCTGGCCTTGAACTCACTATGTAGGCAAGGATTACCTTAAAGTCTGGGTCCCTCTGCCTCCATCTCCCAAGAACACGCATCACCACTCCCAGCTTAAAAATGTAAATTTATACATATATAAAAAGGGAATATTTGATTCCAAGTCAGAGAGTTTGCCCCTTGAAGAAAGTCTGGCCTCTAAGCCCAGTTAAATTATGATCTGGGTGATAGGAAGTGATGGCAGGGGGTGGCACAATTCCACCGGGGTAACTCTTAGCAGACTGACTCCATTGATGTCACACTGTCCTTGAGAGAAGAGGAGAAACGTTCAGAGATAATGGAACCAAGGTTAAGGTGGGTCTTTAGCACATTCTGGTGGACTCGGTGCTGGAAAGAAACCCAGGTTCATAGAACGTTTTCTTTTCTTCCAGGTTGTTTGATGAGTTGATCATGTTTTCACTCTTTAAAATTCATTTATACAACAAGCATTTGCTACATGACTACTATGTTCCAGGAAATGTCTTGGCACTAAGGATAGAAAGATGATCTTCTGGTAATTGAGACAGCTATATGACATTCAGATGCTCTCAACATATGTCCTGGGGGCCAGAGAGATTGCTCAGTGTGTAAGGACACTAAGCCTGATGACCGGAGTTCAATCCTCAGACCTACATGGTAAAAGGACAGAAGCAACCCTGACCTCCACACATGTGCGATGGCCAGTGGGTGTCCATGCACTTACACACACACACACACACACACACACACACACACACACACACACACACACAAATTAATTAATTAAAAATACGTCTTGGAAAACTAAGCATTCAAATTTAAGCTTTTTGTTTTATTCAATAAATTGCAAAATACACCTGGGCCTCATACATCACTCCCCACCCCCAGCCAGAGAGAAGAGTGGATTATAGGGAATGGAGGGGGATTGGGACAAGGAAGGGAGTGACCTGGGGAGGGAGGGACAGCCCAGGGCTGGGTGGGGTGAGGCACCATCTGGCAGCCAAAACACAAAACCAGGTGGCATATGTTTTCCACACTTGCCCATCTCAGCAGGGGCCATCAATCATTCTAAATAAGATGTCTGCTCATTCTAATAACACATGGATTCTGAAGACCCACACCTCAATTCTCTGAATTCCTCCTTAATGCCACAGTGGCCAAACACACTTACCCTTCAGTAATAAACCAATTTAGTTGTTCAGTAATGGAAACCATCCTATTTCTGATCTGAACATTCTTGCTTTTTAAAGCATTTTTGTTTTGATTTGATTTTCCTGATTGATTAAATACATACAGAGTATCAGAGTGGGGAGAGAGTTCTGTCTGTAATGGGATTTTCTATTCTCAGTTCTCTAGTAAAATAAATTCTAACCGTTCTTTGGTATTCTCTGCTGTACACATTCATCTTAGTTCATATTTGAAATCTCCATTAAAGTGCTGGTTGGAAGGAAAAGACCAAAAAGTCTCTTAGAGATTAATCCGGCTGCAGACTTCCATATATCTTTATACTTCCCCCCTCCCCCAGTGATAAGAGGGCTGTACTTGTAAAATTACAAGCAATTTAGAAATAAATGAAGTAGAAAATGAAAGTGGAGGGTGTTGGAGGTGGAGTAAAGGAGGCGTTCAATTGAGCACCGTATTTGGTTTTGAACATTGATTAATTGGGCCTGTATGAATGGGTGACATCAGAATGCTCTACTGGGGCAGGTCCCTAAGTAAACCTTTGTCATAAAAAGTCCCAAGGACTCTGATGGACCATCAAGAAGAAAACAAAGAAGAGGAAAAAGGAGATGGGGTGAACAGCTAAAGCAGTGGTTCTCAACCTGTGGGTCCCAACACCTTTGACAAACTTCTAGCTCCAAGAATATTTACATTATAATTCATAACAGTAGCAAAATTATAGCTATGAAGTAGCAACAAAAATAATTTTGTGGTTGGGGGTCATCACAACATGAGGAACTGTATTAAAAGTTTGCAGCATCAGGAAGTTTGAGAACCACTGGTCTAAAGACCAGGGTTAAATAATGACTGTCACTATGCTTAGCGTTCAATAAAACATTCACCAGTTGATTTATACCCAACTGTACTTCAAAACGTATATGCTACCTTATTAAAATATATGTAGTACAAGAAAAGTTAAAAATAAGAATGCCATAGTTTGGGACAAGAGAAGTAAGTATAGGAAAAATAAGATCAATGCATGAATAAGGTTGATCTATAATCAATATTTGATGAAATAGCACACACAAATATGTGTTGAAATCACTTGAGAATGGGCCACAAGTTTGATTCCAAACCTCTTCTATCTCTGTCCACATTGTTAGTTACATAAATATCTAACCTGGTGTGGTGTAGTGAAGTGACGCTCCTTGGTACTGTGACTAAGAAGAACTATTTTCCCTTTATAAAGCAACAGGGACTAAAATAGTGAATAGTGTCCTGTGGATGTTTTCAAAGAGAAACAAGCATTTTGTTGAGCAATTTCCCAATGCTAGTGGTCAAAGGAGGCTGAAGTAAAAACACTCTCACCAAATTCAGTAAAAAGAATTCATAAAACAAATGTGGTATGGATGTATAGCACTCTGGGGAATTTTTCAGATCAATAGTCCTTAACTTTTTTGAATTGTGAGCTACTTTGGAAAAATTTCCAATCAACCATTTAAAATAAATATTTGTGGGCTAGAGAAACGGCTCAGTGGTTGGGAGCACTGGCTGCCCTTTTCTGGGACCCAGATTCGATTCACAGCACCACATGGTGGCTTACAGGCATATGTAACTCCAGTCCCAAGGGATCTGATACCTTCATCTGGCCTCCTCAAGCACCAAGTAAATACAAGATGCATAGACATACATGTGAGCAAACACCCATACACATAAAATAAAAATAAATAAGTGGTGTGTGTGTGTGTGTGTGTGTGTGTGTGTGTGTGTGTGTGTGTGTGTATTTGAAATCATTCTGTCACAGGATGTGGTAGACTGGAAAACATACTGCTCAGATCTGTCTCAAGACCAGCAACTTCAGGATCCATAGCCTATGTTTGCACTAAGGTCTTGACTCCAGAGCTACTGAGAGCCCTGAGGAGGACTGAACGAACATAGCAGAGGAGATGGCACTGAGCTGCTCCTGTAGTGGGGAAATCCCAAAGCAGCTTTAGCTTGACAAAGCAGCTTTAGCTTGAGCACTGTCCTGCAATCTGCTCTTCCTTGGTCCTTCCCACTTGGTCCTTTCCTTTTGCCCTTTCTCTGGGTTCGGACTTGCATTTTGTCCGGATATCCCCCTTGCCTCTTTCTGCTCCCACCTATGTTCTTCACAGGTTTTCCTCCCAGGACATCTCATTCACATTCAATTCCATTTTCACACTTGCTTTTCCAAGGAGGAAAACTAACTTATGCACACTGACGGTGGTTACCATGACAGCCAAGAATCCCGCTCATATGGAGAGATGGACCACAAAGGAGCACACATACTTAACTGAGGTGTGTCTCCAAAGTCATTAGGACTCCAAAGGAAGCAAAACAGGGCTATATGATGGAAAACAGGGAGACAGGATGCTTGGTTATGGTCAGGGTGGCTTCATCTATTAATCTGACACCCAAATGCCAGGCACACACTAGACAGAGGAGGATGAGTGAGCTGCCAAGAGCTGTAAGGGTCCTGGAGAGAAATTCAAATCCTGTGCTTAACATGATGGGGAAATTAAGAGTGTAAGTGTAATTTCAGGGCCTTATCAACCTCTTGAAATTTATATATAGGACACACATGTACAGAAAGAGAGAGAGAGAGGAAGGGAGAGAGAGGGGGAGAGGGGAAAAGAGAGAGGAGAAAGGAATGTTTGTTTTGCCCAATTTTCTATAAATAGTATCTCTTACATCATTTATAAATGTTCATTGCATTTTAAAACATGTTGTACCATTACTGTAAAGACTGCTAACTATACAGAAAAACACAAAGAAATCCAAATATCTCCAGTCTCACTACCTATTGTTGAAAGTATTTGGATAGATATATTCAATGACATGTTTTGAACTGACACAAATATATGTGAGAATATACTTCTAACTTACTGTGTTAAAGTCCTCACCACACATGCTATTCTAAAACTTGCTTTTGATCACTTCTGGATATAATATATTTCATTGATTTTAATGTTTTGTTTTCTTTTTAAGCATTCCACAATCTTGCCATTGTACAGTATCTTAGAATCCTTGGGGATGAAGTATGGCCAGGCAGTGTCCACTGTGGACACATTCACACAAAAATCAGCACAGACAGAGGGGTGTTAATGGCCCAGGAAAATCTATTAGCAAGAGGTAAGTTTTCTTTTAACACTTAGGGATAAAATTATTGAGAAAGGATCCTGGAGAGAGTTTACTAGAGTAGACCAAAGGTGGCTTATCACTGTTCCCAAAAGCTGGAGTTCAGAGTCAGTCAGCTCTAAATAACTGCAAAGCCAGATGGGAGTTGGGGCCTTTCTATTTCATGTACTCTTAGGAAAGGCAATGCCCATTCTTGATGTCACAGAGGACAACACTGCATAAAAGTATATGGACATTGATGGGATTGCATGAAATTTAAAGGTTCTACACAGCAAAAGAAACAGTTATCAGAAGAATCAGCCTCTAGGGTGAGAGAAAAAACTTGACCAACTATTCCTCCAACAGAAGATTAACATCCAAGAATAAACACTAACCTCCCCTAAATAATCTAATTGGTAAATGGGCAAATAATCTGAACAGATATATCTCAAAATAAGGAAAAAAAGTTTAATATCCTTAGCCACTGAGGAACTACAAATAAAAATGACACAGAGATCCCATCTCACCTCAGTCAGAATGACCATCATCAAAAAAACAAACAACAAATGCTGGAAAGAGGCAGAGTGCAGCAGGGATCCTTCAACACTGTTAGTGGGCATGTACGTCACTGTAGCCTCTGTGGATGGGCTTCAGAACACAAAATCAGAACTACCGCACCATCCCACCACACTACTCTTGGGTATATACCTGAAGATAATGAAGTCAGTGTTCAGTATCTGTATTACCATGATTATTGAGATGAGGACACTGTTGGCCACAGCCCAGCTGTGACCATCTCAGGTGCCCACCAGTGCAGGAATGGATCAAGAAAATGGGGTGAACATACACAATGGAGTGTTATTCTGCCATTAAGAAAAACAAACAAACAAAATGTCCACATCAGTTTTGGAAAGGGAATGGAATTGGAGGTCCTCTTGTTAAGCTGGCAAGTATCACACGCTTTGTCATATGCAAACTCCAAGTGGGAGAAGGACATCAAAGTAAAAGGGGGACCAATAGGGAATAGGAATAAATAAGAAAGAAGGGAAAGGGGGATGAAGAAGGAACTGAATTACCATGATCAGTGTGTGTTATATATGAGCACAACACACACAATGGAAACCACTATTCTGTCTGACTGACATTTATCAACAAAAATACCTGTGCGTTAATATCACTCGGCTTGTGTGTGTTCAGAAGAGTTGGATTCCAAAAGTGAAGACCTCTCAGGAACATACCTCATTATGCTAATATTTTTCTTTCATGTATGCAAAAGATGGTGTGTAATTTAAATATTCTTACTAAAAGAAGTGGGTACAATATGAAATCACTAAGTATTGTTTCCTAACATTGTAAAATGATACATTTTAAGCAAAAACAAAACAAAACAAAACAAAACAAAAAACTTAGACTAGGCAACTACAAAATACGTTTGTAAAAACAAGTGGAAAAATTTTGAAATAAAATTTTAAAATAAAAGTTTTCCTGTTAAATAAATTTTCACCTGTTGACTCCTTGAGTACAGTGAGATGATAGCAATCTTAGATTTCTAGACTTCATAACTATGAGAAAATTAATCATAATTGGTAAAAAGTTACCATTTTTTGTAGCTTATTGTACCAGTAACATAATACAATATTCATACTGGGAATTGGTTTGCTATTCTAATAAATAACTAAAAATATATGTGACCCCAAACTTGGATAATGGTTAGAATTTTGAGAGTCTGATAGATAAAAGATTAGTTTCCATTAAATATCCTGTGTATGCTGGTGATAGTTTAAAAAGAAATGACAGGCCTGGATAGAAATAGATAGTATATTAAAGTTATAGAATATATATGAGACTATGTACGTGAGAATTTATACTATATCTTAAATACAAGGAAAATTGAAATATGAGTACTAAACACACATTTGGTTGTGCATTAGAACTACATCATTATGGCAACTTTAGGAGCTACAACCTTCATTATATTGTGGCAGAGTGCTTCTCTCAATTATGTTGTATAGCTAGAGGGAAAGCAGAACTTGTAAGCAAGGAACTTGGATGCTTCACCCAAGGGATTTATAAGTAACATCTTACAGGAATGGCCTTGTTTGTTCTTGTTGCCAACAATAAATTTGTTGTAGGAGAAAAATAAATTGGTAGAAGAAAAAAAATGATAATGCATCTTAAAATGATACTGTCTCAGGTCTGATAAAATGAGAGTCCCTAGCCTCACTTTTAGGCTGTTTAGTATTATGGTGTGCATTAAAAGTCACAATTTATATGAGCAGCACTCTAGTGATGGACACCCTAGGGCACTATGATTCTTTAAAGTGAGCACCATACTGTAGCAAACGGTCTTGGGTGTAAGCCTCTTTGAATATATATAGTTTTCTCTTTCAGATAATAAACCAAAATTTAGTGTCAAGTTACAGGGATTTGAAATGGTACACCTTGATATCTGAGGAAGCTGGTAGGGAATCATTCTACCTGGATGCCAGCCACTTCTTAAGAGTAGCTTAAATGGAGAGATAAGAGCAGTAAAAGATTGACCATCTACCTCCTCCATCAATTTTCACTTATCCATCCATCCATCCATCCATCCATCCATCCATCCATCCATCCCTTTATTCACCCATCTATCAATTCATGTAGTCCCACAGTCATTTTGTATTCCATTACTTAAAAGTTCATTGTCTCTTTAAAATAGTCCAAAGTCTCATGACTGAGTCCTATAAAATTAAAAAAAAGTTAAATACTTCATATTCTAAGAGAGAAGAACCAGAGCACAGTTACAATCATATTAAAGGAAAATTGATATTCAACAATCTAAAAAGCTCAATGTCCAACATTTGGGACTCGCTCATGACTCTGGCTCCAAAAGACATCCCTATTCTGCTATCCACAACACACCGTTTGTGTCTTAGGCACACTGCTGTCCTTGGTGGGCATCCCACACTCACAGCATTTTGAAGATGCTGAGTCTCCACCACAACTGAGGCTGAATCTTCACCAATGGTCTCTGCAGGCTTCTGCCTGGACTCCAACCCTGCCACGTTGGGCTAACCCTCAGCTGCCCTCCATGATCTCTTCATGCTACTCAAACCTGGATCAGATGAGAGACTCTTGCACATGACCAAGTTCAGCTGCCAGCTGAAAATGTAGATCACAGCTGCTGTGCACTGACCCTGAGGAAATACTTCCCAGAAGACTCCACCTCAGTGGCACTGATCTCTTGACTTTTTTTCACTTCCAACTGACCAGCATCCATTTTCCCACTAAAGCAAAGGTTTCGCTTCCACAGACTCTTCATTTAAATAAGTCACATAAACTGCCCTAGTAGATTCCTTGCTTTCCTCTGAAATTTCACAGGCCAGGCCTCCATCGTCTGCATTCGTCTAAATATTCTTATCTTCTAAGAGCCCGCAGAGAGCCTATTAAGCTCTGAGCACTCAATGGTTTTTCCAGCCCCAAGATCCAAACACTTCATTGACCCTCCCCCAAAACAACACAGTCAAGTTCATCACAGCAACACCAATTTCACACTCAATATCAATTTCTGTCCTAGTCTGCTTCTTATTGCTGTGATAAACACCATGACCAAAGGTGCCTGGGATAGAAAGGGCTTATTTTATCCTATGACTCCCAGGTCACATTCTGTCTCTAAAGGAAGTCAGCCCAGGAACTGAAAGCAGGAACTAAAGCAGAGATCATGGGCGGATGCTATTTACTGCCTTTCTCCCTCTGGCTTTCTCGGGCCCACCTGCCTACTGCTAGCACTGCCCACAGTAGGCTGGGCTTTCCCACATTAAGCATCAATCAAGACAATGACCCACGGGCCAGTCTGATAGAGATTCCTTCTCCACAGTGTGTCAAATTGACCACTGAAGCTAACTATGATGCCTCCTAGCTATTTACCGCTCCCTTTACTGTGGTTGTTTGAATGGGAACTGTTCCCTGTAGGCTCATGTATTTAAATACTTGATCTCTGGTTGGTGGCACTGTTTAAACAGGTTATGGAACCTTTAGGAACTTTAGAAAGGCGGAATGAGGAATACCAGTGGGTGCTGGCTTTTTTTTGTGGTGGGAGGGGAGGATGCAAGTTTTGAGGGTTTACAGCTTGGCCACACTTCCTGTTCTCTCTGCTTCCTGTGAATAAATGAAGAAATGTGTTCATGTTCTGCCATCTTTCTGCTCTGGCCACTAGGCTGGCTTGTCTTCCACTCCATTATGGACTTTTCCAACAGAACTATAAGCCAAAATAAACTATTCTTTAAGTTGGTTTTGGCCATGGTATTTTGTCATAGCAACAAAGAGCTCATACGCCATCTATCCCTTCCTTCGCCCATCCATCCATCTCTTCACTATGTATCCAACCACCCCTTTACCTATCCATGTCTTTATCTATGCACACATGCATTCCCCATAACATTATTTTATCCTGTGCAAGTTGATTGTGCCCAGTGACAATATAGAATTAGCTACCACCTTCTGGAAGAATACTGAACCTCATGAGTCATGTAAAGGAGTTATAACTTTCTCTCGAGAAGTATAGCTTGTTTTGTCTGTAAATCCCTTAAGCATTACATTAAGAAGCTTTCAATAGAGAGTATCACAATCAGATTGATTGTTGTCTGAATCAAAATGCTTGACATTTGATCAGGTTGAACAGGTGGCAGGAATCGGAGCCGACATTTGGAGCCATCTGTCTGAAGATGGGGATCTTCTCTGGGAATCACATTTACTCAGAGCTTTTGAATCAAATGCTCCAGACAGGCAGATGTCACAAGCGCTACTTAGGGAGCAGCTTGAGACCCATAAGCCTTGAGCACAGCTGATCTGGGTTTGTAAAGATAGGAGACTGTCACGGGAGGCAGCAACAGGAGTCTCCAAGGCCCATGATATTCGTTCCTTGCTTACCTCGACCTCAGAACCCCTTGGCCTTGGCCTTATAACGTGGAACTCCCTTTCCCTGGATGACTCTTCCTTTCTCTTGGCTAACTAAGCTGACTTACTATCGAGTTGCAGCTGAAGTAATTTCCTTTGAGAAACCACCTCAGGCTGGGCCAGATGGTGTTGCTATGTGCTCCCATGGGTAGTCCAACTCCTATCACTTCTTAACATAGCTGAGAAAAAACATGTCTCAAGGTCCAACACTATGTGGTCATGCGGGCCGTGCTTGGCAGTGAGGCACCATTTACACCAGAGTGTGTATGCATAGCATGCCCTGAAGGTAGGCAGTGCACAGCCTGTGCTACTGTGTAAATCCATCCTGATCCTTTACCTTACTGTGTGCCTTTCTCTTTAGGTTGTCTAGTCCAGAGGGACAGAGATCGCCCCCTCTCCTCCCTCCCTATATCCCAAGAAGGAAAAAAATGAGAGAGGGAGGGAGAGGAGGGAGAAAGAGGGAGAATATGAATATGCATGTGATAGCCAGAATCTTGCTAAGTAGCCCAGGCTGGCCTGCCTCCATATGTCAGAGGATTATAGGCCTGAGCTACCAGGCTGAGCAAGGACCATGACTCTTTTTTGTAAGATATTCCCAACCCGAGTATTATTGCTGGTAATTATAAGCATTCACATTTTTATTAAATATTAAATCTATTCTTGTTAATACTGATAACAGTGAAATATGCACTTTCTATGCAGCTACATTCAAGGAGGTAGCTAGACTTAATTCTACCTTGGTCTTTTCATTTTTGTTTTGTATATTTCTGTGTCAACATGAAAAATGTTTGCTGTTGTATTTCCTAATAAACTTTGCCAGACTACCCACCAGCAGGGCCAGGCTTACTCTTGCAGGAACATGAACTAGGCCTAGTTTGAAGGGCTGAGTCACCAATGGAAAGGGAGTAAAAGGGGCAACTCTTCCCTGAGGTAGCCCAGAAACCATGGGTATCATAAATTCCACCAGGAGACACAAGCTGATAGCTGACAAACTTCTGTCCTTATCTGCAAGGGTGCCTGGGAAATAAAGTCCTTTATGGCATCATCTTTGTAGTAAAGGTGTATGGATACAACATACTCCAGGAACATTCCCAACACAGGCTCTGAAGATGCTGCATGGAAGGCCATGCCCATTGCCCATCCACCTCAGCAGAGCTGTCTACAGAAGGGTGATGGAGTTGTTCTGTTTCCTGGGGTTGAAGAAACTCCAGCTGCCTTCCACATCCACTCTCCTGAAGGTTCTGCAGCACATATGTTTAGAGTAATTTTCCACTAGGTGCTTACAACTCACTAAATGATGACCCCAAGAGAGAAACTGCTTGGCTCCCACATAGTCCTAGGCAGGGCGCCAGGGTTCTGCTCCCGAGATAAGCAGAGACAAATGACATATGGAAGCAGGAGAGATAAGGTGTCCCTTCACAAGGACAGTGTAAGAATTCAGAACAGTCACGTCCTGCTTCCTGCCACAACTCAGGCATGGTGCTTTCGTAAGTTAAAGCAGAAGAAACAAACAAAACAAGCAAGAAATGGCAACAAAACCACCTGGTGTGTGATATGTGTAGGAGAGAGAGAACACCTGCTGAAGAGGCTTCACCGCCTACTAGGCATGGCTGAGCTGTGCTCACCTGTGAGCCCAGAGGANTGCAAATTCAAGGTCAGTCAGAGCTACAGAGTTTCACTCTGTTTCAAAACAAAAATGTGAAAACTAAAAAGAGACTGCAGGCTGGCCTCACTTGGCTTTTGGAGGAGACAGAAAGGCTAGAAGTACCATGCTTAGTCAGCAGCTGGAAATTTGGGACGGTGGACTAGATGAGGGGTCCCAAAGGACAGCTTTGTGAGCCCAAAAGGGAGGTAACAGAAGAAGTAAGTAGCAAATTCTTAAAGGGTTTCATTCATGATTGTTCCTGTGCTCCATGGGAAACAAACAGACAAAACCATAACTCCAGTCCTTCCTGTTTAACCCGTGGCTTCAAGACTCAGCCAGCAGACAATGAAAGATGTCCATCTGTTTGAAAACAAGAGGAACAAACAGTTTGGTTAAGAAACACAGAGATAACCGTCCGCAGAGAAACTCCTCAGTAGTGTTAGGCAAAAGCTATGTGTCTAAATGTCATTACTTTACAGTACATCACAGTGGAGGAATGGTTTTGTCCACCTGAAATTACATCTTGCCATTTCATAGAACTCACTCTATGAACCAGTAAGAAGGCCAGCACAGCCATCGTCGTAAACTCATGGCTTCTCCAGAAGGGTGCCCCACTATGCCTTTTCATTTTGTGTTTTTTTTTTTTTACCAGAAGCAAATGACTCATCTGGAGCTGGAGACACACTAATTCTCCCAGGTGTATCTTTGAGAGGCGGCAGGTGCCACAACCACCTGGTGTGCGTGATGCTGTTGGCTGCAAGCACTATGAAGGCTCTCTTAGTGGAAATGACTGCTGCAAGCACTATGAAGGCTCTCTTAGTGGAAATGACTGGCTGATGTGTGTCGGAATGCCAGTGGAATTCAAGGAAAAAGCCTTTGAGAATGGCTTAAGTTAACTGGCACACACTACAATTTCAATGGCAGACTCAAGTTCCCCATTTCAAATGACAGTACAAAATGACTAAACCTTTATCTTTTAGAAATGCCAATGTGCATCCAACATCTTGAATAATTCTCTGAAGTCCATGACTTTTGAAATTATCAACAGTAAGTCGTCACTTTGGTAAAAGCTTATGATACCAGGACCAGCAAGATGGCTCAGTAGGTAAAGGGCAAGCCTGACAACCTGGGTTTGATCCCTGGGATGCACGTGGTAGAAGGAGAGAGTTAACGCCGACAATTTGTCCTATGGCCTCTGCACATGTCCAAGGGTACACACGCAAATAGGTATGTACACACACACACACACACACACACACAATTAATTAATTAATTAATTAAAACTATGCCATCCAAGGAATTCTTTCCACATACCAGCACTTTCTTCTTTTACTAAAACATGCGTCTTTCAGTGGTTCTCCTTTCCTCCCACTACTGGGGGCTTTGACCTTCCATGACAGGCATCACTAATCCATCTCAGCACAGTCTCTCCCTGCACATAGACCAGCTTTCTCAAGACAACACTTCAATATTCTCTCAGTGGTGCTAAGGTTAAAGTCTATTGGCCCTTCTGCCCCCAGAAAGGAGCCCTTCACCTCTGCTTTCGAAGACTGGCTAAGTTAGATATGTTCAACTCCCTATGAACACCTTTTATTCACTCTTAAAATATGCCTCTCTGTTGGTTAATATTAAAGTAGATATGAGTTAGCCTAAACACCATCGGCATTAAACTCTCATATGTACAAGATAAAATTCCATAAAATAGTAAGCTTGCTGAGTTATAAAACCTGAGCTGTTTTGTAAATATACTTTTCTGTGATGGGGAAATCAGAAGCACGAGCAGTGTTATTCATCCAAGTAGAAAGCAATTTGGTGAATTTTCAGGCTGCCTTTGGGCCACTATTCTACCTACAATTTAACATACGGCTTCGAAAAATAATCTTATCTAGGATTAGTTTGTAAGTTAACATAAAGTGTACAATAATTTTATTAGCTGGATAGGCTGTATCTTCTGAAGGTAGTATTTCAGTGCTGTGTCTAATGATATTCTTCCAACAAGGTCTTCCTTGAGCTGGCCTTCTCCCTGTGAAGTGACAGTTACCAGCCCCAAATGCTGTGACCATTATTTCTTTCCATCAGAGCAGTTGGGGCATCATCACATTGAGGCCATTGAAAACTTATTCAAGTAGCAAAAATATAAAAGCCAGATACATTGGAAGGTTCTTGTTTCCTCCCCTATCTTTAACCTAGGTGTCATTTGCTGCCTGTGATGTGAAAACGGCCTCAGGGAAGCACCCACACTGGCTGCTTGCTTGATGAGGTCTGTGAAGGAAGCAGCAGCCTCACTCTCTCCTCACATTCTTCTTTGTGGCGTCAAAGGAGGCAATATCT